>CM040242.1:38310291-38799673 GCA_022545495.1 Chrysanthemum lavandulifolium | reverse complement strand
GACACATATGTGGGAGAGCAAGTTAATAGCAATGTTAACTACGAAATTCCATATATGGATCCTAATGGAGGTCAAGTGATACGAAATGGTGCTAATGATGAGGAAACTCGTGCTTATTTTGAATCATTAATCAATCAATGTGGCATTGAAGTTGAGAAAGTAAGAACGGTCAATCGCGAGGTTAAGGCCGCGAATAAAAATTGACCGAGCTTGAGAGTTACAAGGAGCACGCCAAAGCCTTTGAATTTCATACAAACAAACTTTCGAATTAGAAATTGGTTATCGAGATTACATTTTAAGAGAACAACAATTGCAACTCAAGTATGACACACTTGATGTGAATCAATTTGAAAATAAAATCGTAAACAAGGAAATTTCGATCTAAACAACCAACTTTCTAAACAAAAACACTTTTTCGATCTTGAAAAGAAAAGAAACAGTTGATTGTCGATTTTCAAAGCGAGAAGATTCTCTTCTTGATGAAATTCGGATAAAAATGAAACTATCAAAAATTGGATAATTTGCTTCTTACAACGGTCATTCCGCTAAAACAAACAAGATGCTTTATAATCAAGCAAATCCGATTTTCACACTTCACATAAATGGCTCTTGGTAACTCACCTCCTTCGTTCCTCAAGAAAGCTCGAAAAGAACGGAATGTGTTGAACAATGGACAACCTTTGCATGAACCCATAATTGTTCGTGATTCTCTTGAAGCGTTGGAACTAGGCGAGGAGAGTAGATAAAAATGAAACAAAAGAATCCAGATCTTAAACCGATTGATTATAACAAATGGAACAAAATTAATGGGATTACTTTTGTTAATAAAAAGAAACGTCAAAGTTTTCCATAACACCAAGTGTTTCAAACAAAGTGTCAACACTGTTTCAAAATCGGTTTCAAAACCGGTTGTAGTTTCCAAGTCTCTTTCGAAAATCGAACAAATGTCTTCAAACAATCCTTTTAACACAAGTGATACTAGAAGCATTTTAGATGATGTTAAAACTAGAATTGGGTATCTTCAAGAGATCATAAAACTAAAACCAATATTACAACAAACATCCGGTTTAATAGTTTTGATAATGAGCGTAAAAAGTTTTTGAAACTCTAATTGCCCTCACCGAATGCCATCGATGCAAGGGTAATTCATGTTGAACAAGCACTTTTGAAAGAAACAACCGACTTTGTCAAGGACCACAAATCCACAGTAAAGCAAGCTAATGAATGTTTTGAACACATCAAAGTTTTGGAAAATTTGAATGATTCTCTCTTGAAGATGTTATGACTACCGATATCATGTCCATTATCTTACAAACATATTACATTGAAGATCATGAAAGACTCGAGATGAGACCTCCAAATTGTTTCAAAATATGAAAAGCTCTTGAAAAACTTGAAAAGAAAATGTCTCATATTTTAAACAACTTGATCGAAAAACCGAGGAATGCAAGTATGACAAGCGTCGTATGAGCGTGCCTACAATGACATGAAAGCTAAAATGATCTCTTGAGGGCTCACTGGAAATTCAAAAGGAAAGGTAGTGGAAATCTGATTACAAAACCATTGACTGCGGAGAAAGCAAATGTTCCCAAACCGGTTTCCAAACCAAAATGTCTGCTTTCTATGCCTCCTCCAAAAGTCAATGAGAAAATGATTTGTCAAAAACAAATACTCCACGACTTTGCCTATTAAAAAGAGAATTATCAAAGCTTTTGAACAACTTTGTTTTGAGAAAGAAAAGTGTTTACACCGGCATTTCTAGGAATAGTACACGGAATGTGACCGCAAATCTAGTTAAAGAATCATTGGTTCTAACAACATGGTCAACAATCAATATCTAGAAGAAGCTAGGAAAAGGCATGAGACTCGAAAAGATGGAATTCTAGGTGCAACATCTAGGGTGATGAATTCTACAAGATTTCAAGGCACTTTGCTAGTAGTAGTAAACCATTACCTAGGAACACTCTTCAAAAGACTAGGGATTGGCTTGCATCTAAGAGTAGTTGCATAACGAAAATGCTATGCCGTGAAAACAACACTAGGAATTCTAAGTCTTTTTCGAACAAGAATCAATTTCAAAAGACTCAGTAGTGACAAAGTTAAAGTCATTGTTTTAAACAAGAATATTGAATTTATGCATACATGTAAAAATGTATCTTTTCGATAATCATGATGCATGTGCCTTACAATATCTCAAGAAAGATAATTCTCGTGCCAAGGCACAATCCACTAAGACACCAAATAGAAACAAGCCCGTTGATAAAATGTCAAACAAAAGAAACCTAATAGGTGGATCTCTTGAGACGTAGTTTTCTAAAAATGAGTCTTCCACGCATCGATAAGAAAACAACTCCTAGATCTTACCTTAGGTGGATACCACGGAAAAGTTTTCAACACAATAGGTCTTAGATGGATTCCCACAGAAAGATTTTGATACTTGCTCCAACACGTATAATAGTGACAATCATTCGGATAAGGAAGTCGGATCCACTACAACCGTTGATAGTGATCACCCTCACCGTGAGGAATCATGTACTTCTAACATCGTTATTTGTGAAAATTCTTCTTCGTGGATGCGGTACTTGTAAAAGTGTTGAAGGTTCATATACCCGTGTGGTAAAGAAGAACTTTATGCCAATTTCGCATGTGGAAATCCTTTTCTAGTTCCACTCTTAACTCCACTTTTACTTGTCCCAACATAATTTCTCTTTCTTCAAATCTTCTTTGTAAATATTTTGAAAAACCAAATACAAAATTTGAAAAACCAACAAAAGCAAAATACAAAAATAGAAAATTTTCAAAATACAAAAACAATATAAAATCAAAAATCCAAAAATATTCTTCTCACGACATGTCTCTCAGATAATCGATATTACATGCGTTTCTAGAAATGTCATTCAACAATGATACGGGTATGTATGGATGCTTGAGCGAGAGTTCTTTAATTGTTTTCTAAAACATGTCATTTCTCAAAATTTCTTCATAAAAACAATGGCTTTCGTATACATCGATGCGAAACCCGGGACCGAAATGATGACTTTTGATTATTTTCAAATCAAAACTCGTGCTTTGATCGAAAAATGAGGTGTGCGCTTGATGGCACTACATTTAAAAATGGTGAAATCATCATCATCTTGAGCACCTTTTCAAGATTGTTCAAAAGATTTTCAAAATCTTTCAAATAGGTTGTGCTCAAGATAACTCCTCTAAACCCTTAATTGATTCTAAATTTTCGTATGAAAAATATGCTTTTGTTAAGGGGAGTATAAAACCAAATTGTTCCAAAATTCATGCTAAATCGGTTTCTCTCAAACGCTTTTGAAAAACATATCTTTTAATCATTTTGTTTCAAAACATCATGGATATGCTATTTTTGAGGGAGAAAGCGTGATTAAAATGTGATCAAAAGGTTTAATGATCGTTGTTTGAATCTCAAAAGAGCTCGACTCGGTCCGGAACCAATGAATTGACGAGCAATCATGTACCATCTCGAGAAACTTTCTATGGACTTGACCGGGACGGGTAATAATTTCAAGCTAGTTCTCTAGTGATGTAAACGTGTCTCGAATCGGTCTAGCTCATTTAAAGTCGATCAATTCAAAAGTGCGAACTCTACCCTCTATGTGCGATTTGTCAAAACTTATAAGCACATGTGAAGGGGAGTGTTTCGAAAATATAAAACTCACGGAGTGTTTCAAACATGTTTTCTATCATAAACACTCGAGAGATTTTCAAGAAAAATGGTTTTATGGCAACAATAGGACGGTCATGGAGTTATAAGGTGACTAAGGATAGGAAATCCGTCCTATGATCCGCCAGAGTAGGAGGGATCTACCCAAGGACATCTCAAATAGTTTAGATCTAGAAGTCCTTAGGTATGATTGAAAAAGGAGTAATGTGAGAAAGGAGAAAGAAGGGTTGAAGAATTAAAAAGAAAATGTAATGAAAGGGTGAAAAGAAATAGCCTCCATATTCAACCTTAGGCGAAACCGGTTCAATTCATACTGCTCTGGTTGTCACTAGATGACACTGGTATTGAAGACAAAGACGTCATGGACCTAGTGACGCATGCACTAAACCTTCTAGCCACTCAATTCCTCTTAAAAGGATTTGTTTCATTCTCACTGGGAACCCTACATAATCTATTGACTTTCTCTTAGAGATCGTTGGTATTGAAGAAGGAGACCTCTTCCTAGTCTCGCCAGAAAACCAAAATGCACTAATTGAGTCTAGAGCCACGAGATTCATCAAAAGATCTCATAGGAACACATGACATGACATCGCTTGTTGTTCATCAATAAGGACACAAGTGATATATTTTAGAGTCCCACGCAGTCTTAGAAATCGCCGAACATTTATGAGGGAGTTACAACCGTAATCTTCAATGATTGAATGGAAATTCTGCCGGGGTCAACATCAGCGACCACGGCGGTCACTTCGGTAATTCCGTGGATTACGCTTAGTGTGTCTCAAACGGTCTCTGATTGTGGGGTGATACTTGATGTACCTCAATGACTCATCCGAATTGTAGGTGTATTTGACATCGCGTTATCTCACTTGTGGACTCCGATTCGAACGGCCTTTGTGAGAATTAGAGATGTGTTTTCACACTATCTTGTTAACACCCTCGAAATTCAAACTTGTAAGTGACGGAATCCGCTTATTACTAACCTGTTTTATGTTTTCCTTCTTATGGAAGCTCCGGAGCGGATGGATCATGCAGAATCGCCACATGCTCATACCAACAACACATGAAAGTCCTCATCAAAATCAAAGGCAACTCAAAGTTAAAGATGATTCTTCGTCAATGTCAAAGAATCTACAAAGTGTAAAGACTCGAGAACTTCATCATTGGAAACTCAAAGTCAAATAGAAGTGTGAGCATGGTGGAGAAAGGCGTGGAGACACCTAACCAACGAAGTTGACAACGGCAGACAACCACATTAACTGATCACAAAGCATGAAGGAACAAAGAATTAAGACTATTCTATATCTACTCAAAAGTTCAAGCTCAAAAGATTAAAGACCTATTCAAGTGGAGCATCTTTGAATGACCACCCTTAGGGGAGATTGTTAGCCTTGATTATTTTTATTAGAAGTGATGGTCATTCACGATTAGGAACTTTGTAATATGTGTTAGATATCGTGATAGAATAGTCAACGGGCTCATAGATTGGGCTAAGCTAATTGGGCATTAGTTAAGTTAAGCTAGCCTTGTCTAGTTCGTGTAACCCAAGCCCAATCCAAGTCCATCTCAAGGCCCATGGCCAAGCCTTAGGGCATCATCTCTCTTACCTATATATACCCCTCAAGTATGTCATTTGAGGGGTGTGCTTGTGTGTGTGTGTGTGTGTTTTCCTTTGAAGCAATATAACATCTAATTGTTTTCATCTTTCTTCTTTCCTTTATCTCTCTAAACACATACGAATATTACATCAAGTCACCACATCTATTCTTAATCTTTCTTTACGCATATCATCGGTTTGTGTTTAACGTGATATAAGTGTTGGGTTTGTGATAAGGTATACGTGATAAAAGGGTATAACATATTTTAAAGGAATATGTTTGGATTTAGAATCACATTCCACATCCGGAGATGCTCCTAGATTCTATGGATGATTATATGACAATTGTTTCATAATTGTCATTGCCAACAAACTTGAGTTTTGATAGGCACCAACATTACACTATAACTGCTCAAAAGTTTACGGATATTTAAAGAGCATATTGTTGTACACAATGATGCTAGTATAATTGAGATGACACTCAATTCTAGTCATGGTATCCTTGATGATGACTAGTTATGCTCAACTAAGAGCATAGTTGCATTATACATTAAAGAATAAAGAATACTTTAAAACTTTAAAGTTTTGAAAGATGATTGTCATAAAAGGGTGGTTCGGTTATCACGCACCTTATGGAATGATATGACAATATCAAGATATGTGTAAACATATACAAAAATTCACTTATTGAATTCTTGAAATAAGTATTCTCAAAATTCCTATGGTTCAAAGTTAGTTGAAATTATGCCTTGTCAACAAGTATGATTATCATGACTTGAGGCAAAATTCATTAACTAAAATTATCATGCATTGATCTATTTAGTATTTGGATAAAGGATATTGTAAACATTATTATTCAAATGAAATAAAGTATTTTGTTACGTTTATTATTCATTTATTATGATGTTATCCTATATTTGCATGTTTAAATCCTTGAATAACTTAAGTTATTCTAAATAGTCCGTTGTCAATCAATAACATGGGAATGATATTGAATTAAGACAAATCGAGTATTAGTTAGAATATACTTGAAAGTATATTGATGCGTAGCATGACTAATTCGAGATGATATTCAATGAATTGAATATAGGACTTATCCCACCGCATGATAATACTTTATGGATCCTTGTCATTAAGTATATCATGGATATTTATCCTCGACTTGAGATACAAGAGATATGTCATGGATGTAGTGCATTTTGTGAAGCAATCTAACTTACACGTGGCGGTAGTTATAAGGGTTGTTTCGAGAGTGTTGCGAAATTTATGAATCCTTGTAGTCAAAATGGGATTTGTTTCCTTCAAATTTATTTTGAAGTATAATACAACCGGCCCTCGTAGGATTGTTAAGATGTTTGTATGGCCATACCCAAGGTCTTCATTCGGAAGAATTGGTAATCTTAATAAATCATATAAAGCGAGAAAGCAGAATAGTTAATTAAGAAATGAGTAAGATCCATATTCTTATTAACATGGTATTAGAAACAAAGGATGAATATGATGATGAATCATCAAACTTGGTTTTCTCCGAAAACCATACACGAGTTGTACCGGGGCATTGACGTGTTGCTAGACGCTAACCAATGTCATTTCACGTTTGTAAACATATCCAGTGGGAGCTTGGAAATGTATATATTTACAAACATGTGAATGTCCGGATTCGAACTCGTGACCACGGATTGCACACATTAGCGAATGAGAATTAAAGTTAATAATTAATGTTTATGTTTACGATTAATTATTGCACATTAAGTCCGGTTAACGATCGTTAAGTATTTAACGGAAAAATGACTAACGACCGTTAAATGAAAAGAAAAGGACTAGAAATGGAAAACTTGGAAAAGTTATGGGTTTGGCTTTGGGCTTTCAATAGTGGCCGGCCATAGGGCCTTTCAAGGCCTAATCCTAACTTGTTCCCAAAGTTTCCTACTAGCATATAAAGAGGGTTAGGTTCTGGGTTTCATACACTGTGCATTGAATTAACCCTAGATCTCTCCTCTTCTCTCTCTTGTCCCATTTTCGTTTGAACACCCCAATAGTAAGGGAGTTTGGTTTCGTTTTTCATAAACGAGGACTTGTGTTAGATCTAGCAATCGCTTGATTCGTTGGTTAATTGGTGTACAAGAGCGTGGTAGTAAGACATTATTCTTACACCAATTAGTACTTCTTTGTTTTGCTCAAGGATTTGATATTCGCAAGAGGTGCGTTACGCATACTTTCGATTAATTAATTTATTTGTTATGATCTTTAATCTTCCAGCGTGTACTCTTGATGTCTTTATGTTTTATTGTATTTTATATATCATAAACTCAACCTGGCGGTCATAATATTGGACCCAACAATGAACTCAAACAAGCCCATGGGTCAATATAATAATCGGGTCAAGTATCATGCATATTCGGGTAAATAATTCAAGTATAAATTGCGTTCGACACGTATACTCGTGTTTATCGTGTGTGCCCCATAGGCTCACACACATTTCAATGCTTCACCAAATCTCGATATCAATAAGTATCTCGGATTTAGCAATACATGTAAAGTTATAAAATTACAATGATAGAAAATAAGTAATTAGTTTAAAGTTTAGTAATTAGTTTAAAGTTTTGTTGTTAAGTGTCTTTTCTCTGTATAAAAGGAGTTCATCCTCCTTCCTCCCACAATTAATTCAATAATATCATTTCATTTCTACTTTCATTTCCGCATATTTGATATGGTATCAGAGCAGTGAAGCTCGATTCTGTTACATAACCGTTTTCTAACGGTTTCCTAATGGTTTTAACCGTTTTTCTTAATTCGTTCCATCTTCATCATCTCCATTCTGTAATCATTGCTTCGATTAACAGATACCGGAGTGTTTTAATGGCGAATTTGAACAATAACCCTAATCCAAACATCACTAATTCATCAAACCCAGTTAATCTTGACCAAAACACCATTAACAATCAAGATTTAGGCTCTCAAAACATGGCTAATGATCCGTTGTATCTTGCAAGTTCTGATCACCCAGGCATGATGTTAACCAATACACCATTCAATGGTGGTAACTTTCTTGGTTGGAGTCGTACGATTAAGATGGCGTTAGGGGCAAAATTGAAGTTAGGGTTTATAGATGGATCATCACCTAAACCAGCATTGACTGATGTCAATTATCAGCGATGGATTCGGTGTGATTACATGGTGACGTGTTGGATCTTGAATTCAATGATTGCTGAGTTGTCTGATTCTTTTCTTTATGCTCATTCTGCTTTTGATCTTTGGAAAGAACTGGATGAAAGGTATGGACAGAGTAATGGCCCTCTTATCTATCACATTGAAAGAGAATTAAGCAAAGTTTCTCAAGGCAATCTTACTGTAGCAGCTTATTTCAATAAGCTGAAACGTTTTTGGGATGAATTGCATAGTCTCAATGGTGTACATGTTTGTTCTTGTGGTAAGATGAGGAATGTTCATGTGGAATTACTGAAAAGTTTCTGGAAATTGATAGTAGGTCCAAATTGATGCAGTTTCTAATGAGGTTGAATGATGAGTTTGAGTCTGTGCGAAGTCAAATACTTTCCATGGATCCTTTGCCAAACATAAACAAAGCTTATTACATTGTTCAGCAAGTGGAGAAACAAAAACAAGTTACACATCAAGTTGGTGATCCTACTGCTTTCTTTGTTAATCTCAAGAATGGTCAAAGAAACAATCAAAGTTCTAATTCCAGAAGAGAAAATAGGCCTGACAACAAGAAAATATGCACTTTCTGTAATCAAGAAGGGCATTTGGTTGAGCAGTGTTTTGAAAAAATAGGTTATCCCGATTGGTATAAGGGTAAGAAAGGAAAGAAAGGTGGGTTCAAAATGGCTAATCAAGTTGCTTGTGATTTTGATCAGTTTGCTCAGAGAGATACTCCTTTTCAGATGGATTATGAGAATGAAGTGGTTGGTGAAAAGTTGGATTTAGATCAGAAATTGGTCAATGCAGTTTGCCAAGAAATGATGAAAATGTTTAAAGGCAAAGGAATTGATTGCAACAGTAGTGTGGCTAGTTCTTCCAAGCCACATGCAGGTATTTTCTTTCATGGCATACATGTTCCAACTGGTCTGTGTTTTCATGCTTCAATTAAACTCATGGTTGACAATGCTGGTCTTAAAATTGATATTGATTGGGTTGTTGACACTGGAGCTTCAGATCATATGTCACCACATTTACACCTTTTTGAGTCCATCAGAATATTGAGGAAGCCCATTAAGATTAAGTTGCCTGATGGAACTTGTAAATGGGTTACCAAAGTAGGCAAAATAAGAATCAATGACACCCTTACCCTTAATGATGTTTTCTATGTGCCTGAGTTCAAGGTCAATTTGTTGTCGGTAGGAAAACTTCTAAACACTCAGCATCTTATTGCTATTTTTTCCCTACCTGGTTTGCTTTTCAGGACCCTTCAACTAGACAAATTCTAGCTGCTGGAGAAGGGTTCAACAACCTCTACATTTGCAGATCTTCTACAAAAACCCCTACTCAAAGTTCATTTCCTGTTTTGTCTTCTTTTGTTAATCAAGTTGTTCAAAATAAGCCAAACAATGTGTCAATTGATTTGTTTCATTCTAGACTTGGGCACAGTTCTGTATCAAAATTGATCCATGTTCATGATTGTAACAAGGTCAATATATCTCATTTCTTTTGTGACACTTGTTTACTTGCCAAACATCATAGGTTGCCTTTTCCTTTGAGTCATACTAGATCAAAGGCACCTTTTGAGCTTATTCATGTTGATTTATGGGGTCCATATAAGTCTGCAGCCCTCAATGGTGCACATTACTTTTTCACTATAGTTGATGATCACACTAGATGCACCTGGACTTATTTGATTCATACAAAGGATCAAATTCATAACACTCTGTCTTCTTTTCTTGCTTACATTGATAATCACTACAAGGCAAAACCTAGATTCCTAAGATCTGATAATGGGACAGAGATAGTGAATAAGACATGTTTGGATTTGTTGAAATCTTTTGGCATTATACATCAGAAGTCTATGGTGTATACTCCTCAACAAAATGGAGTAGTGGAAAGGAAGCACAGAGCACCTTTTAGATGCTAGAGCTCTTAAGATTCATGCTAATTTGCCAAGTAAATTTTGGGAGATTGTATCTTGGTCGCTACATATTTGATCAACAAAATGCCAATGAAGATTTTAGATTGGAAAAGCCCTTTGAAATATTACATGGTATAGCACCTTCATATGACAATCTTAGGACCATTGGTTGTCTTTGCTATGTTCATTGTAACAAAGCCTCATAAAGACAAGTTTGAGCCTAGAGGCAACAGTGTGTCATGATTGGCTATCCATCCGGGCAAAAGGGTACAAGTTGTATGATTTGCGACAAAAGAGGTCTTTTGTAGCGGGGATGTTATTTTCGAGAAGATTGTTTTCCTTTTAAAGAACCAACACCAAATCTTCTTCTTTACCAAAGTCTTTACACCAACATATGAAGATGATTTTGAAGTTCGAAATACTTTGGGAGCATCACACGCTTCTCCAATTGATTCAGTATTTCCCATTCCTCCCGAAATGAAGTTCCAATTCACGCAACCGAAGTTTTCATTCCTCCTGAACCAGAAGTTCCCATTCCTCCTCCACCAGTTGTTCCACTTAGGAGATCTACAAGGTCTTCTACTAAACCAACTTGGTTGCAGGATTTTGTGACACCTAAAGTTGGAATGGCTTACTCTGTACCTGATGTCAAACAACCTGCTTATCCACTTTTCCATACTCAAGACTTTGACAGTTTTCCAAAGGATTATGTAGCTTCTTTAGCTCATGTTTTGAATGCTAATGAGCCTGCTAATTACAGTCAAGCTGATGTAGATGTTCAATGGGTCAAGGCAATGGATTCAGAATTACAGGCATTAGAAGAAAATGAAACATGGGAATTGACAACTCTTCCTGATGGTCACAAGGCAATTACTTCAAAATGGGTATTCAAGACTAAATACAAACCTGATGGAACTGTGGAAAGGTTCAAAGCAAGATTGGTCATAAGAGGTTTTGATCAAAAGGAAGGAACAGATTATAAACATACTTTTTCTCCTGTTGCAAAAGCTGCAACTGTGAGAGTTCTAATAGCAATAGCAACAGCTAAGGAATGGCCTTTACATCAGTTAGATGTAAATAATGCTTTCTTACATGGCTTTGTTGAAGAGGAAATTTACATGAAGCCTCCTGAAGGGTATACAAAAGCTGCACCAGGGCAAGTTTGCAAGCTAAAGAAATCATTATATGGCCTAAAACAAGCTTCAAGACAATGGAATATAGAGTTATCAAAATTCATTTCTTCTTTGGGGTTTGTTCAGTCAAAACATGATTATTCTTTATTTGTCAAGGATACTGGTGATAGTTTTACAGCTGCATTGGTTTATGTGGATGATATTTTGGTCACTGGTAACTCAGAAGAGGAAATTCAGAAGTTCAAAAAGGCTTTGGATCAGAAATTTACAATTAAAGATTTGGGTCTTGCAAGATATTTTCTAGGAATTGAGTTGTGCAGAACAGAGAATGGCACATACTTACACCAAAGGAAATACATTCTTGATCTACTGAAGGATGCAAGCTTAACAGCAGGAAAACCAACTACTTTCCCTTTACCTCAAAATTTAAAGTTATCTTTGGACAAAGGAACACCTTTGAAACAACCGATTCTTATAGAAGGCTTGTTGGCGACTTCTTTACCTATCAATGACAAGACCGACATTTCCTATGCGGTTCAACATCCGAGTCGGTTCATTTCACTCCCAAAGATCCACATATGCAGTGCCATTCATCTTTTAAGATACTTGAAAGGTACCATTTCAAGGGTCTGTTTTATCCAAAGGTCACCCACAACTTAAGGTTGCGGGGTTTCGATGCAGATTGGGCTTCTGTTTAATGACTAGAAAATCATTAACATGATATTGTATCTTTTTGGGACATGCTTTGGTCTCTTGGAAGACAAAGAAACAAGCCACAGTCTCAAGATCTTCAACTGAATCAGAGTATAGAAGTATGGCAACTACTACTTGTGAATTAGTTTGGCTTACATATCTGCTTAAGGACTTGCACATTCCAGTTCAAGTTCCTATTACTCTTTTCTGTGACAACAAAGCAGCCCAACAGATAGCAGCTAATCCTTGTTTTCATGAAAGAACAAAACATTTGGACATTGATTGTCATTTCACAAGAAACAAAGTCCAAGAAGGTTTTCTATGATCGCTTATATTCCTACTCATTTGCAACTTGCGACATTATGACCAAGGCTTTGGGACAAGCTCAACATTCCTTTTGAGTTCCAAGTTGGGTTTCATAGATGTTCCAACTTGAGGGAGGATATAGAACAATAAGTAGGATTTAGCAATACATGTAAAGTACAGGGTAGAAAATGTAATTAGTTTAAAGTTTTGTTGTTAAGTGTCTTTTCCTAATTTTGTATAAAAGGAGTTCATCCTCCTTCCTCCTACAATTAATGCAATAATATCATTTCATTTCACTTTCACTTCCGCATATTTGATAGATACTTTGTAATCCGGCGATGCTACATGACGGGCTCTTAAATTTGACATAAACTATAAAATGTGGAGTTAAACACATTATAGTCATCATTCGTGTACTTCTTGGGAAGTGCACAGACGACACTAATGTTCATACGACTATGACCATTTAGGCGGCGGGGTTTGAGCATATCTAACGATATTCAAGTTCGCTTTTCGACAAGGGAAGGAAGTTGTTCCGTTCTTTAAATTGTGGGAAAGTTACATTTGGTTTGTGGAGTTAAAACACGTAACGACTAGAAGTGTGTGAGCCTATGGGGCACACACGTTAAACACGAGAGTGCGTGTCGAACGTTTAATACTTGAATATATTGAACCCGTTTACTGCATGCATGCATACCCGATCTTTTAAATGACCCATGAACTTGTTCATATTTAACTTGGGTTGGTTTCATGTTTTCCTTGGGCCTAGTACATGTAAACGAATGGGTATAAAGTTGTTTGGATCGAATGCTTGGAGCTCAAGCTATAAGCCCAAGTCATGAGCCGGTTTGTGACTTATATAAACAAACACAATATGCATCCAAGTGTACGTAATATATTGTATCCCTAATAACCGATTCATGCATTCTTGCATTCGATGTTCTTGATGTTGCACATGCAATTGACGAAAAGACATACATGTGTTCACGGGATCCAATAATATTCGAATACATACATGTGATGATACATGTTATTATTATAATGACATCTATCATTACTGTTCCTAACCTAAGATTGATCTAATCTAATATCCAATTGAATATTAGTTTATTCCTATTATGGTTTATTAGATTTTATAAAATACTATACTTGCATTAGTTTTAATCCAAGAAGAGTTAGTGTTTGGTATGATTGATATTCTTGTTTCTAAAAGTTCCTTGTCGAATGGTTTAGAAGAAAGGTTTTGGGTTTTGTTTCTTATTCGTGGTATTCAAGTAATTCAAGGGGTTGATTGGTAAACGTTCTCGACTAGCGTCTAATCGAACGTACTTGGTTTAAGTGTTTGTGTGTGATACTCATAGAGGCATCTATTTTAGATGCTTAGTTTCGTTTGGTTTCTTGTTCCGTTACTAGAGATCAATTGCCAAGCAAGGTTAGCTTTTCTTTTATCCCTTTTATTAATTAATTATTGTATTAATTAATTGTTTATTAATTACGTGTTTAACATAATTGCAATTACTAGATCCTTATCCGCTGCGTACTCGTGAGGTTAATTGGTTAACTTGTTCTAAAATTCCAACAGTGGCATCACGAGTCAACTCGTTTTGCGATTATGGGTTACACGTTTACGAATTAATAAACATGTTTTAAAAGGTCGCATGAAACCTAGTTTAGTTATTTTGTTTTATTTTAATTTTGACAATTACATGTAATACTTGTCAATTTTTAATAAATAATAACTAGTCACACACAAATTAAAATTATATTGATAATTAGAATTAATTTGTTAATTGGAATTACTTGTTAATTAGAATTTAATTTACATGTTAATTATAATTACCTTGTTAATTAAAATTAAACTGTTAATTAAGAATTACATGTTAAATTAAAATTACTTGCTAATTAGAATTAAAAGTTAATTTGTATTTATTAATTGCTAATTAGAATTATTATGATAATTAGAATTACATATTGTTTTATAAATACATAATATTGCGTAATTACTTGTTAATTGAGATTGCCGTGTTTTATGTGTTTTCCGCCACAAGTCCCACTCAATTGCTTTTCTAAGTGATGTATGGGCGATCTAGGTATTACATCCTAGTGACGGTCTTATGGTTCTCCTTTTGGAGAAGACTCGCAAGAGGACTCGAACAATATGTGGTTATTTATATTGATGTTTATCGTAACCATAACATTAATATTGGTCTTTATTTACACGCCTAAATACCATGCTCATTGTGACCTGCTATTTGATTCGTGGAAAATTGTTTTTGTAAACTAAAGTGACCTAATATATGAAACACGTTTTCAAGAATTTAAAAACTAGACGCTATGGACACTTGGGATGTACGGCTCACCCACTAGAACAAACTCAAAAGGGGGTTCAAAGAGGTGCGCATATCGCACCGAAAGGATGTCTAAGGTTATGCTTCAGCGCTTACACGGTCCTCTGCCTCCCAATGCTCGATTGAGCTACAGTGAACCATGATGATCATTACATGTCATTACCAAAGTTTTAAAATTAGTGTTACAAAGTTGTTTTGCATGCTTCTTTGTACACGAATTTTACCATATTTATATGTGCATACCTATTTGTTAATTTTAAGTCTATGCCATCCAACTATGAACACGTGCACTTGATTGACTTCTCCGGTCGGACCTAAGGGCCTTTCCAACCCATGGTAATTATTTCACCGGTCGACCTCCGGTTATTTTTACACGCTCATACTTGGTCGACTTATCTCGAGTTAACTTGGTGGGACCTCGAACCCGAGGCATAAGATGAGAACTAAACATGCTTTTGATATTATTACTTGATACTAATGCCTTAAACAGCCTCATAAATATAAGAATTGCATTATGCAATTAACGCCGTCAGCCACCTCTTGTCCTATTTTTTACACACCGGTCGACCTATGGTAATTAAGTGGGGTTGCAAGATGGATCTTAGTCTTAATTAGTAATTAATTGGGTAGTTAATTCTTTTAAGTATGTAATTATCGAAAATACTAGAATTGAACTTTTTATGTTCTGATTAATTGTGTTATTGCAACATAATTCGTAAACAAAGTTATTTTTCTTTGAAAAACAAACTTAGTCTCTTTTCCTAGTAAGAAGAGTGAGACTTATACCTATCTTTTCTCCTTAGTTGACAAACCAAGATAGGATTGCTAATTGGTAAACTCATTAATGATCTTTCATTACCCTTTTTTGGTCTAGAGTTAATTGAAAGATGGAATATTTTGTGTAACTGGAAACATTGTGTTTAGAGCTACCAAAATTAATAACATCCTGCACTTGCCACGATGTATGAGTTTAAACCGCAAAGAGTAAAGGAATTACTAGCATATTTGCTAAGTAATCTTCTTGGACTCTTATTATTCCTAAAGTGCTAATTACCCTTGGGGCTATGTAGACGATAAAGGAGGAATTGCATGCTAAAGATTCAAGTTAATTGAATAAAAGAATGGCTAGTCCATTGTATACATAAGTAAAACTTCATATACTGCTCAATACCTAAGTACATGATACTGTAGGCATTTGAAGAGAATAGGAAAGTATATAAAAGCTGCTATATGCTTTCTAACGGAAATGTAACACTTACAATGTTGACAACTCCATGGGAGCAATTGCATTTTATTACTTGAAATACCATTCATGTAATGTTGTCAATTTCGATGGGAGCTACAAGATTAATTTCGTTAGTCACCCATATCATTTCAAACTTGCTTTGAAATAATTCATTACTTTCCTAATATGAACAACCATTGCTTAAAGGAAATTGCATTTTATTTTATAAGATAACATGTTGCCTTTCTGTTGTCACTTCCTGAAACGTTATCTATAAAATAATAATCCACAATTCCTTATTACAGGTTATGGTTCTAAAACTACTTATGATATCTATGACATTATCATATTGGTTGAACAATCAATCACGTGTTGTTTGTTTTCATAATATGATGTTGTACCTTTCACAAGTGGGAGAAATCTCAAAGTGTGTGCAAGGAACAACAATATTATTAGTATCTCTTGACCGCAAGGTAAAGGAAACTAATAATTCTACTAGGACTTAAACACATTAGATGTTTAATGCCCTACTACATGTAAAATAAGAATTCTACTAGGACTTAAACACGTGAGATGTTTATTGCCCTACTACATTCTAATAATGATTCTACTAGGACTTGAACACGCTAGATGTTTGTTGCCCTACTACATTCAAATGTCATGATATAGTGTAAAGATACTTCAACATTTGACTACATGTTTTAGTCAACATAATTATGGTTATATGATAATGATCATAATTCTAAAGTATAAATTAGCTTGAAATTACTATAGAACTCAAGAGTTTGCGTTCATGATTACTTTTGTTAGTATAATTATGCTTACATGTTAAGACATAATTATAAAGTCCTTGAATTAGTCAATGACTTGTAACATAAAGTATATATAGTAAAAGTGTTATGTCTTCTAGTTAACACATAAACATAAGGCCTTTGAATTATTCAAAGACTTATAATGTATTATTGAAATGTTCGCTTTCTTGTTAGCACATGAACATATAATCCTTGAACAGCCTCATTTCTTGTGAACATGTGAACATAAGGTTCTTGTATTGTTCAATGAATATACATTATTGCATGCACTTGGTTCATAAATACTTTATATGCAATTTGGCTCGACCCAATTGACAAGTATTTGGTCCTAAGAGAATTAAGTTATCTATAGAATTCTGATATAGTTTCACAATTCTAATAACTCATAGGATACCACTTGATTATGGTATGTCTAATGTGTTGGATCAAACCTTATTCATAAAGTTTGGTTCTTGATAGCTTTAATTGCTCTACCTCCAAAACACATCAAGGTTAGAAATTGCGTGTGTCATGGATACACTCAATATAGTTCAAACCTAGAAGGTATTCAAGACAACCTATAACCGAAAACCCTAATTCATTAGGGATTTGAGGTTTTACCACTCAAACCACTGAATCATAAATTCTTTAGATTTTTGATTTATCTACACTTCCTAGCTTGAAGATTGTAGTTTTGATGTTCTTCCTAGCTTGACAAAATACAAAACTATTGCTAGAACTTTTGGTTAAAGAGTGATACTAAATTAGAGTTTTCTATAAACCCTAATTTGAGTTGTTGGAAGGAATTCCATTATGTCTTGATTTAAGTTCAATTTGTTAAAATCTTATGAAGCATTTTATTAACAAATCTTGAGATGAGAACTTAAAACGATTTTGTGATTCTCCATAAAGAACAATTTATTGTTGCTTAAATACTTAGTATTTAGAGAATTGTCTCTACTTACAAAAGTAAGTGGGAGTATACACATATCTCAAAGTTTTTGAGAACAAAATACTTAACCTTCTAAAATGCACTTATTAATGTCATACTAAGGTTAAACATGAAAATGTTGACCGAAGTATAATGATTACTCTCATTCATAAATCTGAAAGGATACCTCATCACTTGAATGATATTTTTTAATATCATTGCCGAGGAATATAAGTTAGACGATTGTAGTAAATCAACTAACTACTAAAATACATTATCACATCTTGAATCTGATAAATATTTTAGAATTATGAATGATAAGATGCGATCCTTAAAAGGCAAATCGAGTTTGAGCTTGATTATTATTTCGCCTAACAGCTTAACCTATGAGGTTGGAATGAACTTTTGAAGAATGACTCACAAGGACAAATTTGTATACATATTAATGCATGACATTTTATAAGAAGTTTTTAATCATACTTAAGCAATTGACTGTGATTAAATTTTCTTATATAATACATGCATTAATTTTATAAAGATATTTAATTGTCATACATGTGATTTGTATGTAGAATATGATAATTAAGATTTTATAACTTTTCTTTATGATTACCTTTTGCGAGGACGGCGTGTAATCAAAAAGGTTACGAATCTATATCATCTTTATGTACTATACAAAATTTGAGCAATCCATATTTTGGATTGGATCATGCATCTAAGAGCTGAGATCTTGAATTTAATTACAATATGATTCTGATTGAATTAAGATGTCTCTTGAGTACATCTGACATTGAGTGGGAGCAATGTATTTTTCCTTAAAATTTAGATGTTGAAGATATCATTCTATTTAAGCTAGATATTGATTCTTAAGCTTGGAATGAAACTTCACTTGGAATTTAGGGAATAAAACAAACAACCTTGGAATAGATGTTTATCTGGAATAAACAAATGCGGAAAATAAAGTCTAACACAAAATGCAATATATCATTTAAGCAAGTCTTAAATGGTATATTTCACTTGGAGTAATTTTTTACATGGATGGAAACCTTATGTTATTTTAACTAAGGATTCATCATGCATATATTATATTGTGTATAAGACTAGTTGTTGCTTTTGTATAAGAACAAAATGAGCTGACAACAACAATATCTAATAGAGAGAGTTTAGATTATTGTTTTTATAAATGTTTACGAATTATAAAGCATAGTGTTGTATAAGTACAAATGATGCTAGAGGATTATTAATACTAGTTGTAGTAGGATTTTATCATTTATGATAAATCATAACTAGATATGCTCAACATAGAGCATTGTTGCATTACACATTAATGAATGAGAATACTTTACACTTCTAGAAACCAAAGATGATCACAAGATGTCGTTGATTTTAATACCTCATGCAAGGTAAGACGACATCTCCATACTATAATTCTTGCAATAGTATGAGCATATGAGATAAGACACTCATCTTATATTTCAAATCCTCACTATAAGTGATATTTCAAATAAGTATTCAAAAGTTTACTCGGATGACTATTTAGTTTTCTTGTAAAGAAAGGTCGAGAATGTTGGAAACATTAGACTTCAACTTACTAAATGAGTTTCATGCATATCTGCTTTTAGTATTTGGATAATTGGGATTGATAAACAATTTTACTTTATGATGAATAAAGATACTTGGTATTTGTTATTCATTCATATAATAATTGTTATCCTATATTTGCATGTTTAATCCTTGAATAATTTTATTATTCTAAATATGTCCATTGCTTGTTAACAATATGGGAATATTGTTATGTAAGGCAAATGCGAGTGTTGGTTATATTCTAACGAGAATTGGATCGTTCCCGCCAAACTCATATGTATTCACTAGAGATGCATATTGATTCCCAACTTTCAAACATTTACTTTTGGATCCTTGTCATAAGTAAAATATTGAAAATGGTTTGTTATCTTCATCCTTAGACTTGAGATACAAGCAAGTTACATTATGTGTGGATATCATTTTTTGTAAGTATACGCAAAACGCTATCTCGAACAAGGTAGTTATAAAAGCTATATTTCGTGAGTGATGAGCAAAGATCCACAACACTTGTAGTCAATAAAGGATTTGTTACTCCACTTGATATGTGAGAAAGATACCATGGCTCCTCTCCGAATTAATAAGATAATTGTTCAAAGAACCCAAAGGGTAATGCAAGATGATACTTGATTACATTTGGTATATCTAATTAAATTCTATAACGAGATTCTAAATGGTTAAACTATATGGAATGATTTGAGATCCATAATCCATGGTTTAACGGTATCTATAACAAAGGATGATTAGAGCAAGACATTGAATGACCATGCTACTGAGAAACTTTTACGAAACTATTCTCTCATACACTTTTAGTTAAAAAGCGAGTGAGAGCGTTTGCTAGGCGTTTCCGTCGTTAGTTTTGTGTGCCATTCGACACTCCAACTCCCAAGTGGGAGCTGTTGGTTTGTGGGAGTTAAAACACACGTAAACGACTAGAAGTGTGTGAGCCTATGGGGGCACACACGTTAAACACGAGAGTACGTGTCGAACGTTTAATACTTGAATATATTGAACCCGTTTATTGCATGCATGCATACCCGATCTTTTAAACGACCCATGGACTTGTTCATATTTAACTTGGGTTGGTTTCATGTTTGCCTTGGGCCTAGTACATGTAAACGAATGGGTATAAAGTTGTTTGGATCGAATGCTTGGAGCTCAAGCTATAAGCCCAAGTCATGAGTCGGTTTGTGACTTATATAAACAAACACAATATGCATCCAAGTGTACGTAATATATTGTATCCCTAATAACCGATTCATGCATTCTTGCATTCTGATGTTGCTGATGTTGCACATGCAATTGACGAAAAGACATACATGTGTTCACAGGGATCCAATAATATTCGAATACATACATGTGATGATACATGTTATTATTATAATGACATCTATCATTACTGTTCCTAACCTAAGATTGATCTAATCTAATATCCAATTGAATATTAGTTTATTCCTATTATGGTTTATTAGATTTTATAAAATACTATACTTGCATTAGTTTTAATCCAAGAAGAGTTAGTGTTTGGTATGATTGATATTCTTGTTTATAAAAGTTCCTTGTCGAATGGTTTAGAAGAAAGGTTTTGGGTTTTGTTTCTTATTCGTGGTATTCAAGTAATTCAAGGGTTGATTGGTAAACGTTCTCGACTAGCGCCTAATCGAACGTACTTGGTTTAAGTGTTTGTGTGTGATACTCATAGAGGCATCTATTTTAGATGCTTAGTTTCGCTTGGTTTCTTGTTCCGTTACTAGAGATCAATTGCGTTAGCTTTTCTTTTATCCCTTTTATTAATTAATTATTGTATTAATTAATTGTTTATTAATTACGTGTTTAACATAATTGCAATTACTAGATCCTTATCCGCTGCGTACTCGTAGAGGTTAATTGGTTAACTTGTTCTAAAATCCCAACAAGTTCATATTGTGGAGGAATGTAAATTGCTCTCTCTATGTCATATTGTAGTTCAGCATCTGTATCATAAAGGTTGGCGGAGTTGAATAGCATCTGAAACACCTTGAAGCAAGATAGATGAAGGTACTTCCACTGACTAGGAGGATCACCGCTATCATCTGTAAAAATATGGGCGAGTAACTCTTGTCTTTTCCGGTCTAGAAACCTTTGAACTTCAGCAATTGAATTATCTAAGCTTGCATTTGGGTTTTCTTTGAGGTGAAGTAGTACAAGGTTCATTTTCCCCTCTTCTTGTTCTTTCTGCTTGAAAATTTATGTTATTGAATAAGTATGGGAAAAATAAAACAAAATTATTTTATCTAAAGCTAAATGATTATTGTAAGAGGTTGTGAAGAATGACCTTGTAACTTTGAATGTCATTGAGCAACCGGGCAGTAACCATAAGTAATTGTGTGATGCTCTCATACTTTTGTGGCTTGACTTTGCTTTTGGGTAAGCATGGATTTAGGAAACATGAAGAAGTGAGGACCAAAATATGTGTAGCAATGGAGATCATGCCAGTTTCTAGGTATTCATCCATCGAAGGTATGTAGCAGCTCTTTCCCCAGGTAGTTTCGTTAACCACGAGTTGAATGTCTCCTTCACTTTACGATTATTAAGGAAATGAGTTAGAAAAATTATGGAAGGATAACAATTGTAAGAACTTCTTGCTTTTAGGTTACAATATTGAAGTAAGAAATTCACTAGGTCTCTGAAATCTTCTGTTACATCAATCTTTCCCTGAAGGACTAATTCCTTGGTAGTATCTGTCACAAGATCATCCAACACATCGAAAATGGCTTTGCTTGGTCCATTTAAGCCTTTACCATCCCATCTATTGTTCAAACATGAAATTGACATAGCTAATAACTCACAAAGCAAGGATTCACATAGATGGCAAGCTATATCAAAACAAGGAAGATATATGGTACCGGTAAATAGCATCAAGTAACATGTGTAACTCCTCGAGAGTGCCTCTCATATCGAAGAAGTCATCTGCAACTGTAATCACTATAGCACTCTTTGCGACAAGCATTCTTATAATAGAATCATGAGGTAACGGTGCTAGCTGCAACAGCAAAGTAGCAATACAAAGTTTTTCTCGACCAAATCCCATTTCAGTGAGCCCCCATTTCTTAGACCACCTACACGATATGAACTTTGCAAAAATTAACTACATAAAAGTAATAGGAAAAGTTTAGTGATTCGGTTCTATCTTTACTTTTGGATAAAAAGTACTATTGATTCATTACGGATTGCACATAATATTTGTTTTTTTTGGGTAACCACGGTTTCCGACCTTTGGCCGACTAATCCACGGGGTTTGAACCCACCGCCACACAGACTCAAACCAGATGAAGCCCTGGACTTGGTGCTATTTGAAGGTACACTAGAAGTAATTAATGGTCTACCTTTTTAGTTCCTTGAGTTCATTTTGGTAAATTGATTGCCGGAATGTGTAGTTTTCGACAGCAAGTTGCATTAGCCCCGTACTATGAACACATGATAATGTATAAAAGGAGGCCTTTCCTCTCCACAAAGGTCCTTCTTTGCTTTGTTCAATCCACATCCTATGATCAAGGTGATCAAGTCTTGCGATCCATGGTATGCTTAGTTCTTCATCAATCTACAAAAGTATGATATGAACCTTAAATAGTTATAGGTGTATGTTTGTGTTTGAGAGAGTGGTAGAGAGGGAGTGTATTTACCACTTTGGATAAATTGGGGAATATGATGATATTATCTTCCATTATGGTTTTCATGGTCGAGGCTTTCTGAAGCATTTCCTTTGAAAATGATCTGGCCTTCTCTACTTCATTTTCTCCCAAGAACATTAGATATGTGGCTTTATAAACACAAAATAATAAGCTTCTCAATTGTCCACAGTTGTTCTCCAAATGATTCAAGATTTCATCATCATATAAGAACCAACAAAAGGTCCCTGAAACATGTTAAAGAAAAAATCAATCAAGATTATCACGTATGCACGAGTTTAAAAATAATATCCAAACAAATTCTTCATGCAAAACCCGACCCATTTGTACTAAACATAAGCAATGGTGCTTTCAACATATAAGAACAAGCCTTTATATATTTCTAAAATTTTCGATGCACATATCATCTTATGTAATGAAAATATATCAGACATGGTTTTGGTCCACAATCGCCCTTGATAACTTAATGTGATAATTACAAGCGACACTGGTGGCCTTTCTTGAATGCTTGATGTGATGTGTCCCTTCAAAGCCTATCATATATATACTTCTTCATAGGACTACCTTTTAACCCAAACTTACACATAAATCTCACACATTTTGTCAACGTTGGGAATTCTAGAGTTAATAGGCAACGGCGATTAAGCTTGGATACAATTAGGCCATATGTAAATTGGTATATTATTAGTCTAATTTAGTTTCGTTACAATATAATTACATATGGCAAAATCCGCATGCAGCCAAAAAACGGTTACACTACACCAAAATAAGAGGTTGAGACGAGAGAATTTTTGGGTCGACAACGTCACTAAAATTGCATGTAGGACCCAAAAACTGTAATTTTTTTTTTTTTTTTTTTTAAACTTTTTAAACCAGTTTTAATTAAATTATTTAATTTTAAAAATTATTTTATTTAATTTAGATATTTTTATTTAATATAGAATTAAAATCAAATACATTTATAGAATTAAAAAATATTAATGCCATTATTTTTCCCGCATAGTTTTCCTTATATATCCCACAAAACATAAATAACCCAATTGTCAATTCCCACAAAACACACGTAATAATAAAATGGTGATTACACACCGAAAAAGAGTGGTCACCTGGTTTTATCGTCGATATATCTCTTTACTCGACATGTCGTGCCTTTTTTCTTTGGGTCGACATCGTTTGTATTTTGGGCACGAGAATGTCGTGCCAAATATCACATTTTTTTGTAGTGTTAAGATATTACCATCAACCATAATCTTTACTTACTTGGAGATATATTATACCCATGCAGCCGAAAAAGTCGAAATGCTAAGGAGTCCTTGTATATTTTATCGGCTTTAAACTTAAAATTATCTTGCTGTGATTCTTGTTCCATGTAGCTCCTGAACAATCATATTTTGGTTTGGAGATATATTATACACATTTTAATGAAAATGTCTAATCTCTGATGATATAATTTCACTTATGTATCACCTGTAAACTTTTTTCAGGATGTTCTCAATCTCCTCAATGAAGTACTCGGATAGGCCCAGCTTCTGCAGTTGATCAACCATGCTTAGTTCGACTAGTTCTTCGTCCATTGGGTACTTTTGTGGAACTGTGAATGTATGCGATGAATTATTTTGAAAGAAAATCCAAAAGAGATGCAATCACCAGAGACGGCAAAAAATAAATAAAAGACTAAGGGAATAAATAAGTATATGAAGCAAATTTTGTGACATATCATATCAGCTTAATCATTTAGAACATATCAAACTGTTTTAGAACTTATAAAATACTCACAAATGCATTAAAAAAATAAAAAATTGTTCTAAAACTAAATGCATAAAAGCAGGTATTAAGCATCGTAACAAGTTGGAAGGGAAAAACTGCTTAGGTTTGTTTGAATATTTAAGATAGAAGATGTGATTATCGGATTAATTACCTCCATTAGGACACATATGAACAAGTGTCATCAGATACTCGAGGCATTTGTGGTTTCTGGTAGAAATGTATGCTTGTGCGGTAGCCGAGGGTGATTGGAAAAGTGATCCATCTTCGCTCAAATGCTTCATTATGGTTTGTTGATCAACATTATGCTTTGTGAATTGAAAGGTCTCTAAGTAAGCAAGCAATGGAGGGTACTGCCATTTATCAACCATCTCTTCTCTGCAAGAAATTTCATTTATTATATGTCTCCAATAAGAAGGTAATACTAACCCATATGGACAATTTCACTCAAAATTCAATTTAGATATATATGAATACTTGTAATTGCTATTGGTTGCAAACCCGAAACTACAAACTTAAAAAAAAAGAAGGTCTAGACCTGATGATTCTACCAGAAACAGTAGAGATCATTTGATCCGATAACTTAAGGTCTAGACCTGATGATTCTACCAGTTTAATGGTTGCCGGGAAAACAACGGAGAACGATCGAGGAAGATGATCAAGGTTTCCGTGAAGCATCTCCTCCATATTTTCATGTATAAATTTCAATCCTGCAATATACAATGAGGAAAATAATCACAACTCTCCATTAGTTATATTTAGCGTCAATACTGATGTTTGAACTATAAGATATACGAATAAGAAACATAACGTCTTAAGACTGCTTTTGAAAATGGCTGCTCTATATTCGTTGTACGTCAATGATATCACATGCATACACCTTGATTTCGATGAAGTACCAGCTCATCCATGTTAAAACAATTTTTTTTTATGTACTTATGACTTTTATAGAATATAATCCTTTATCATCACTTGCATGTGTAATGTGTCATGTATCAAATACCTCTTTCTATATTTTCATCGCCGAATCCCCATTTTTGCAGCGCAGCCATGCAAGCAAGGGTAGCAGGAAGAGCATCAATGGTGGTAAGATCTCCCCAATACCCTTCTTCCTTTTGGTTGCGGAGCACCCATTCAAGACAGCCCTTAAACAATGGGGTATTATGTTCTTGAGGGTGTGGAATCATTGCTAACCACGCAGTGTCGTAAGCAGATGGTGGCATAAATGAGTAAAGATGGTCACTCTTTTGTTTTGAGAAAATCTCTGATTTCAGTTTGGTAACTAGAACTTGGATTGAGGCCAAGCTATGCTCCATTCGAATCAATGTGAGGAACCTGGATACTTTTATATCTGAATGGCGGTATTTTATTAAGAAGCAGTTATAGAATTCTGAATTTGAATCTTCAACTTAAGCTACTTAAATAGGCAAGTTTCTTATTACATGGCATTCTTAACGTGTATACGGGTCCACCTGGCATTCTTAACGTGTTCCCTGGTTGGTCTCATTTATGAGGTCCCATACAGGAAGAAAACATTTTGAAATAAGGCCCATACTGGGACAAAAATATGTGTTGCATGTGTATTTAAGTTAGTAAACTTGGTCATATTCTTTAAGAGGGGCGGATGTTGAATTGCAAGACTTTTCCATCCTTCCTTGTCAATCATGTCATCAACTTTTTATCTGCATCCATTGGTTATATTGTGGAAAAGCATTTTAGTAAATGCAAATGTCTACATGCATTTACAAGTTCCATCTACAAGACTCGTCTCCTGGATCTTAGGGGTCAAATTCAAGTGTACATGTAAACATGGGTCAGTTTGGGTTATGTTTATAGCCAATGGGTCAAAATGTCAAATGGGTAGAATTTAAAGATTAACTATTAGGAAATGAACCAGTTTAAGAGTAGTCCAAACTATACTCAAGTCATCTCGCCATTTTTGCAACCTGTGCTGCTACGAGCTCAAGTCATTTGGTCACCCTATAAATCATAAGTGCTAAACTGTGTCTAACACCATGTGGCCCCTTTTTTATAAGCATAGTCGAGGACTAAAACAAGTTTAGCTTGGAACCATTAAAATCAGGATAAGCTAAAGTACCTTGTCAATGATGCCCTCTAGGACATCGTCCGAAAGATTCATGCCAGACTCGGCAAGTGTAGCTACCACTATTTGCCTTATCTACTTATTAAAAATGCACATAATGATCAGCGAGTTACTATATATTACTCCCTTTTATACAATAAATGATCCGTTGATCCATAAAATAGACGACATCAAAAATCTAAAAAGAACGTAGAGTGTTTTCTAGACATTGAATAAGTTATCTTTACATGGTAAACATATAGGGTATCTAAGAATGATAATGTTATTAATTATTTGAATCCGGATCCCGTTTAAGAATGATAATGTTATTAATTATTTGATTTGTTTTTAAGAGTTAAATCTTAAACTTTTATTCGATCGATGTTTCTTGTACCAATAGTTAGAAAGGCTCACTCATTTTGACAAACTATAAGAGAGTCCGTATAAGGAATGTCACGATTAAATTGTGACCTAAAAGAATATGGGTTTTAATACGCTTACCGACCCGCTTCACCGCTTCTTTGTGCGTCAAAACAGAGCAACCTACGACTATTTTATGTACAAAACATCTTAAGGGTTAATTGACCTTAATTTCATGGGCCACTTTGTGGTAATTATCCGAATAACTTGACTCTTATGACTCATGGAGTAGTACGATATAGTGGACGATAATTAAAGGTAATTCTTTGATTGGTTTACCCAATACCTCGATTAAAACTTTTGATTTAATCTTAGTGAAAGAAAATTAATGAGTAAAGTTTTGTTAAAACCTATGAAACGAAGTTGTGTGCATGCTTCTTCGTACATATTTTGATTACATACATCAAAATTAGTACCCTTAAAATTTAAGTTTATACCATCTAATTGAAGAAACACTTGGAGTTGCAATTTAGTTATGTGAGATCTTAGCTAGATTGCAATAACACGGTAAATCTCCATGTTGCGTGAGACCACAACTGGAATAAATTTGTTGTTTCTAAATTAGACAACTTAATCGAGTTAGTTAGTGAGAGCTATGACTCAAGGCATAAGATGGAATAAAATATGCTTACATTGTAAATCGGTTTGGCAATTGTATATCCTATAATGATCTAAGAGTTGAATAAATGTTTGTCAATTATTGTTCGAAAATTACCTTGTTGAATACTTTCATTACTAGCAGATCAACTGATGTAATGGAACTATGCCAATTTGGATCTTAGCTTTAAGAAAATTATATGGTTTATATGAATATTAACCAAGGGTATTTAATTTTAATTAAAGGATGTATTATCTAAAATACTAACTTTTGAACTTTTTCTGTAGAATGCCTCAAAATGTCGATTGCCACACACTAAGTACTGCTTTCAAATCTATGTTTGATCGAGAAAAATTGACTGGCGAAAATTTCAATGATTGGTGTAGACAACTCATGATTGTCCCGTGAGTTGCTAAAAGACTAGATTATGCGAGTAAGCTGCTCCCCTGCCGACTCAACTCATCAAGAGCTAGCACTTGGACAATTGAGTATGATAGACAAAATGAAGTTCGTGTCTTATGCTTGGAAGTATTCATCCTTCATTGTAAAAGCAATCGAGAATTATTCATCCGTCATTGCAAAAGCAATTTGAGAATTATTCTCCCATGGATATGCTCAATGAACTCGCACGTATGTATGAGAAGCCGATTTGTAGAACCGTATGATTTGATTGATTTTCACACATCCGCAAATGGGGACTGTAAGTCCGTGAGTGCTCATGTCTTGGAAATAAAAGTTACATGGACCAACTCGAGCGCCTCAACCATTCCTATTCTCAAGATGTATGTGTTGGCTTGATCAATGCATCCCTTAACAAGGAGTTTGGTGGTTTTCTCAAGAACTTTAACATGCATTGCAACGGAAGACAATTAGTGAGTTACATGCAATGCTCATTGACTATGAAAAGGGATTACGAAAAAGGCTCCTACACCTTAGGTACTAGCTATTAAAAGTGGTAGGATTACTAAGCCAAACAAATCGCAGCAAGGGAACAAGGGGAAGGGAAAAGGTAAGGGTAAAGGTAAGCAGCATGTGTGAATTAACAATGAATAACATGCTTGAATTAAATGTTTTTTATAGTTCTTAAAGGTGTGAACAAAGTAAAGTTGGGAATTCTTATCACAAATATCTCTACAACGATGGATATCGCAACATATCTATACAAGTTAATTTCTTAATTTATCATTGCTTCAACTCAATGGACTCATTTATAAGTAAATGGGTCGAAATTGTCACCTTTACTAGAACACCAACGCTATAATTAATGATGGATAATTAAGGTAAAGAAGATTTGCAATATGAGAATCTAGCTCTCAAGAGTTTGATTGCCATCTATGCTAAAAGGAAAGGGTGGTATGTATGAGTGGTTTAAATGGATCCCGATAAAGTTAGACGCCTTAATTTAAGTGAACATGAGCTTGAGAAGGAAATAGAAACTCATGGCTAACATATTAATCTTCAATGGATTTGTAGTTGTATTTGATGAGATGATGAAACAATTATTGCACTTCGTTCTATGTTAGTACTAGGATTTAGGAACATTAGTGTTGGAAAAATGGGCATATCACACGGGTTTGGTAATGTGTGAATGATTAAATTGTTGTACGGGTCAAAACATGTTGTATTGGGTTGCGCCCATCCTTCATTTCTCCTTAAAGTATAATCATTAATAGTTAATGTGTTAAATATTTAGAAAACTAAATTATTGCCTCGATAATATCTTTTAAAATTGCTCGGGTCAAAACCGCTTGAAAAAGGTCAGTTGTGCCGAACACCTTTACCCATCACAAGGGAAAACAAGCCAAAAGTGGAAAATATATTTTCATAAATAATAGATTTTGAAGAAATTTTGTATGTTTGGGGATGTTTGTGTGTTCAAGATGTTCAAGCTATGTTTACTAAATTACCGAGTGTGTTTTTTGACATGTTGTTGCTCAAAATTAGCCGGAAAAGTTTGTTATACCCAGAAAATTGCTGCTGTAACAGTGGGTAACGGGTCAAACTGAAATTTTCTTTAAAAGTTGAAAGGTTTTGATAATTTTTTGGTTGTTTTGGACTTTTATCACATCCGTCAAACATAAACTTAAACCAATATTATAAACCACAATTTCAAACAAAAACAAATAATAAGCTATTTGTTATTTAATAGATACAGAATTTATTAAATTAAAATTTTAAACCATAATTCTAACAAAAAATAAATAATAAGCTATTTAATAGATAAAAAATTTATTAACAATTTTATAAAAAATCTCGTGGGTACATGCACATTATAACTAGTAATTAATAACTACTAATCATATTCAATTGTATTTGCTCGCTTGTGAATTAATAACTTTTATTTTATTTACAACGGTATTCTCAAAATCTTCGTGATCATATATAAAATATGTATCCGAACATAAAATAAAAACATTAAATGTGACGTGTTAAGAATTAGAAATTCCATTGTGAAGTGTCGGTCACCCAACTATTATCTAGCATAAGTTAGCTCAGACATATCGTTGTTTATTGCTTTATTAGTTAGTTATTAGTATAGATTAGCTTAGTGTTTCACCGTTGAGGAAGGACGGGTCTTTACCCATCAGATGCACGATCCATGCCCGACGGTGGGCGTGTAGGTTGTAACTATAAATACCCCGTCCATCCTTAGAAAGGGTGGTGCTTCTTAATAATCTAACCTTCTCTTTTTGTTTATCTCTCTAGAATCACCCTCTCCTCTCTTCATCTCTCTAAACATGGTTCACTTGTTTAATCATAATCCTAGACCACCCGAATCGTCTAAACAACATATTATATACGATCCAAAAATTGGCATCAGAGCCTAGGTTGTGTTGTTTTTGGTGATTCGTATGGTTTTTATACGGTTTTGTTGATGCGATTTGTGCGCATGTCGATGCGGTTTGATACAGATAGTGTGTGGAAACATATTTTGATGTTTGGTTATGCGCTTTGTGATGTTGAATATGGTATAATCATGATTTTTCTAATATGTGTTAACAGCTTGGTTTGTAAGTTTGATATTACCGGTTTTAAGCTTGATTATATGGTTTTAAAACTTGTTGATGGTTCTTGTTAAACCGAATATGCATTAAACCGCTTACATCGCTTTCAAACTTCGTGTTACTGGTTTCTGGGTTTGATTATGAGTTATGGTTGCTATTGGTCTGTTCATCAAAGCGATTTGAGTGTTTTTCATCGATGCGTTTTGACGCTTTTCATCTATGCGATTTGTCTGGTTATGTTACTATGCGATTTGTCTTTACAAATTGTCCAGATTCGATGTTCAGAAAGAGGTTTGTGTCTAATGCGGTTTGTCCAGAATTCATAGTTACTATGCGACTTGTGCTTATAATGGTATGCGGTTTGACTTTTGAGTCAAATGCGATTTGTTTATTAATGGTCAAATCCAGGTGCGGTTTGTCTATTACAGGTCAAAAAGTCAAATGCGACTTGTTGAATAGTGATGCGGTTTGACTAAATAATTTTGATCGCTTTGAAAGCGATTTGTTCGCTTTTTAAAGCGCTTGGAAGACCCGATATGAAGATGTAATGATGAACATCACAACCAAATCAACTTATGTTTCAAATATCAACTATCTCTACAATCTAAATCAATCAACAAACAAGACTCACACATCATCCGCTCTACACTATCAATCTCTTCATTCAACCACAAGACTCAATCTAACAACTCAAACCGAAATGAAAAAGTTTTAAATGATCTCACCACCTTCTATTGTCGTGTGATACTTGATGTTTATCAAAGACCAATGGCCTAATTCACGAGAAGAATGACTCATCCTGGATCTAATATGTGAAGACTCGCTTCATTTCTATCCGAACACAATCAAGAATGGTCTATAACAACTATGTTAAAACCATTCTTTGATTCGTTGCAAAAAGGGTCAAGTTATGTACTGAAAAACCAAGGTGAAACTTACGCTATCAAAATCAATGTCACATGACAAATGAATTCATATTCACGATCTCGAATTTTCTCGGGTTAAAGATTAATCAAAGATCGTTTCAGATCCTTTCAAACCCCAAGCACATCATCACCGATCTATAACTATTCCTCATTTGATTTATGTTTGCTGTTCGAAAATCAAAAAAATTAGTATAAAACAAAATTGTTTTATCTATATTTTTTCTTTCGGTCAATAAAATCGAATACAAATGTTAAAGAACATCAAGTAAATTTTCGAAACCATGAAATGATATTAACAAGTACGGTTAATTCATTTATCATTCGTTCGTTTTTATTATGCTGAATCAGAATCAAAAGACTACTTTGTTAGTAATCCCTACCTAAGATTGTCGTTGTGATATTGAAGATGATACCATGCCTCAAAGCCATCCCTGTGGCGAGGGCTTCACTAATCTGATTTAGAAAATAAAAAAGGGGAGATTAACTTGGTTTATTTCGGATTTAATTTGGAGGTGGTGGCTGTTATTTGTTGAGAAGAGGTTAAAAGTATTATCTGAGATGGGAGGCGGATTTTTGTGAGAAGATTAGGGTAGTGAGAACTATTAATGGTGATTATATACCGGTGAATATTAGGGTTAAATGATGTGAGACTTATGTGTATACCGGATATTTTATGGGCCTAATAATGGGTAAAGATTGGACCTCGTGACATTGTATCAATGGATGTGGGCCGAGCAAGTGCTTAATTTGTTCTAACATGGGCTTCGAGTTGGATCGGGACATGGGCGAGATTCAGAGGTTCCACCGTATATTTGGATATTGTTTTGCACAAATTTGAATGGTTCTCACTTAGTTCGTCCAACACAAATTGGAAATATCACTTATTTGTTGTTAACTGAATTGCAATTTCACCAATTTGAATTGCAAATTCTTTCAAATTTGAATGGGATATCATTTCCTTCGGACTAAAAAGGAAAAGATGGTGCTATTGAAAATATTTGATGTTATCCGAGTACAAAGTTTTGATAATATTTGGTACAAAGTGATGGTGTTGTATGAGTTGAGTCGTTCTTATTTGGAATGGGTTGCAGAGCACTGCTGCTGAAGTGATTTGGATTTGGATGGCTGTAATATGGGCTTCTCAAAATTGGATTGTTCCTATGAGATTTGATAATGTGTGATTTGATGTGATTTTTTTAAGATTTGGATGATATGAGACGTACGGAAGAGATTCGATAATGAGATTTGATGATGAGACTTGTTGTGATGAGGAATGGTACTTTTGGTTTATACATTTTCACGTAGGATATGATGTCACGGCTTGAAACGAAAGTCGATCACGGTTGACTACGGGTTGTTTGACGGTATTTTATTTGGATTTGAAGTGAGATTTTTCAATGCGCTTACTTATTTCGCCTTCTTTTTTCTACCCTTCCGCCAAGATGACTTGTTTAGGTGTTTATTGAGTGTGATAAAGACTTGGCTATTTAGTTACAGCCAGTGATTCTTTCTCGCTTAACCCACAACGTAGCTATCACTTGGTGTCTCACGCATTGAGGATATGTCAAGAGGTTTTGTACATTGGGTACACCGCTTCTTTTCACAAGGATTAGTACAAGTTTAAGTAACAAATCTGGGAATTCTACTTCATGATCAAGTTTGGTATATCGGGTTTACTTCACCAAGTGGTCACAAAGAATAGCCAACATAATATGTGGATGATGTGTTTACCAAAGGGTTTGAATGGTTGAGATGTGATCAAGAATTCCATAGAATATTCGATGCCACCGAATGACAATGATACTTCACGCCTAAGCAAAATCTTTCAAGAATCTTCAATCATCATGACTTTTCAAGATGTTCTTGACAAGAACTTTTCGCGAGATGGTTGTACACGTTAATGATGCTTCCAAAAGTTCGAAACCATCATGGGGAGAAATGTGTACTTTGATGTTTTATCAGAACCTTCGTGGGAAAGTAGTATATACTACTCTACTTAGTATGGTTTGTGAAGTACTCTACATATGGGAGAAGAATTGTTGATGATGGAGAATGAACCGCCGATGAACCGTGCATGTTCCCTAAAACAGATATTCACCAAAACCAGTGGTCATAAAACATTCAAGTCGACATTGTTTACGGTTTAGTCTTGATTTTCTAAAATCCCGAAGAAACTATTTCTCGATTTAAATCATAGATTTGTAAAATCCCGTGACAATGGAAACATCCTGGTAAGAGTAAAGTGCATTTCCGGATCTATCCTACGGTTTATTCTTGGTTTTGTAAAATCCCGCGAAAGAAACTATTTCTCGGTTTAAACCATAGAACTGTAAAATCCCGTAATGATGGAACCTTCCTGGAGAAAGGAAAGTGTATTTCGGGATCTTATCTAATGCTGGTACTACGGTTTCTGCTTTGAAGAAGGGATAAAAGGGTGTACTTCATGAATTGGGTGTTTGTTTGGATTGTCTTCATGGCTGTTTGGTTATTTCAAAGTTTTACGGGGTTATGTGCTTTTAACCATGGTCGGGATGAAACCATTATCATAGTTCACTTAAAACGTCAAAGAATGCTAGACTTAAGCTTTTAACCACAAGATGTGACAACGGCGTTAATTCAAGATTATTTATTTGAGGTTGAAGTGAAATATCACGAAGAGTGTACTTAGTATCCGAAGGTATCGGGGATGGTTGGATGAAGATTCTTGAGATCCTTGTTCGAACTTTCAATATTTTCAAAACGAAGACTTGGAAATCTAGTTATTTTTGGTGTCTTTTCCTTTTCTTTTACCACTGGGGAATTGGGCTCTTACCACCACGTAATAACTATCACTTTAAGGAGTTATGTTGTAGTGCTCGATGTTACATTCAATTGTGGATTTTCAAGAGGTGATGTACGTCTTATACTTGATGGTTGGTTGGATGAAGAGTATAGAGTACTTAGAGATTCAATGGAGGATGAACTCCACCGCTCTTTGTTACATATGTGCAAGTTTAAGTCACGAGTTCGGGTTAGTTTACTTGTGGTCAAATTCATCATATTGGATTTTCTCCATTAGTCGTCACGACAAAGAGCCTCTTGAATGATAATGGGATTGATAACAAGTTTGCCAAGAGAGATTGAAAAGAGAGATTATGAAGTTTGAACACAACATTTCAAGCCTCGTACTCTAAAGAAAAGAAAAGTGTACGCTTTCAAGGCGCTTTATCTTCGAAGAAGAGAAATCTTCTTATGACGTTTGAACACAACAGCTTCAAGCCTCGTTCTCTAAAGAAAAGAAATGTACGCTTTAGTCGTATTATCTTTGGAAGAAGAGAAATCTTCTTATTTATGACCATTCTCATCAACATGCTTCATACTTTTCCACGCTTTCGGTTATCAAGTGAACCGGACTACCGATGATTGTTCTCTTATTCCACTTGCTCGATTATAATGAAGATGGCGACATCATTTGCTACCTTTGAGGGGAGAAGTGTGAATGGAATACATTATGAAGATAATCACTTGTTTAGTCAAGAATGACATCTCCATATGCAATTCTTGAGGGAGAAGAAGTGTGAATTACTGACATGTTGATTGACTTGAGTATAAATGGTCATATCGGCTCCTAACTCATGTAAGATCCGAGCTTCTTCTTATCGGGTCATCTTCACATGGAGTTTCTTCTATGAGCCGTTGGTTGACATCTTCTCACGGTCGATATGATTAATGACAAAGTGCTTCCAATTATGGGTGATTTCTTAATGAACATCTTTCTGTTCTTGTTTGATTGGGAAGGATTTGATTTAAGGGGATTTGCTATATTCAAGTTAACGGGAATGCATGTGGTGAGAAGAAGATGTTAACTTTCTGATCCCCAAACGGACAATCTTGAAGAAGGTCGAGTCTACAGTCTGTTCTACATTTTCTGATGCATGTTAGAAGACTAAAGACGAGTTGCATTTGATTACCAAAAGACTTCTTCTTAATTTGGGCACTTATCAAATAGATTGTTGGTTTAAGGGAGAGCACTAATTGAGGGAGTGTGAAATGTCGATTTAATCCCCAATTATACTTGCTCATATTGTTCAAAGAAGTTGATTCTCACAAGAGTTCAAGTGTTCTTCTCAATAGACTTCTAGTATACGGGCTTATTATGTGTTCGATTCAAGCATCAAAACCAAAGAAGGGGAAGGAGACACGTATCTAAACACGAGTAAACTTGATGAACTTAATACTTCTAAGTGATTGAAGATATCCCGGAAGACTATTGCCATTACCGCAGAGAAACTCAATGTTTGACTCATGGCGTTTAATATTCTTATTTCAACTTTGTGGGGGAAGAGATGGAAGAGTTAGTTTAAGTACACAAGTGTGTGATGATTTCGATGTTATCGCAATCATCAGGGGAGAGAAATTGTGTACATTAGGGATGCTCAGCTGTTTCACTTGAGATCGTAATCGGTGATTCAGTGATAATCACTTATTCCGGAGATGACATCCGCAGAGATAATCAGTGATTCAGCATGCTACTTCAGTGTTATCGGTTATTCTTTCTTTAGGCATTTGGGTACTTTGGGTTATTGAGCTTCATACACTTTCTTGGGAGAGAAAAGTATACTTGGGTTATTCTATGGATATCGGACTTAATCTGCTACTTGATGTTATAAGTTTCTCTGTCTTTGGGTATATGTGTATTCGGTTCTTGAGCTTTTGCCAAGAGGTCGATCGCATCAATTCAACTACTTGATGGAATTGTTCTCCGACACCTTTGGAATGGATTGCTTCGACTTGGTGGAAAAGGAATTTGAGAAGATTATTCAAGTGTGGGATGATTCTTTGTCGTTCTACTTGATGATATAACCCGAACGAAGACTTACGATGATCCTTCTTATATGGAGCGCAAGATCGATGATATGGTGTGTGTCTTTGTGCATCCGCTAAGGCAAGCTTGAAAGAAAGCTTAGAATCTGCTCAATAAGAAGATTTACGGTTTGGGGAAGCTACCAAAGTCTCACTTTCAAATGGCTCAATTTCTCTCTTGATTCAAGAGCCACTACTACACAAAAGGCTATAAACACCCCAAATAGAGACGGTTATATAAAACCCTATTCCTATGACAAAAAACTAGGAGGAATGGAACGAATTGACATTGGTTTTGAAAAACCGCCATAATCCAAAACATATAAAACTGGTTTTGCATGCGGTCTTTTACACAATCAAAGACACTGTGTGTGTAGGTAACAATATGTCTCTATGTATTTTTTATAGACAATGTTTTTAAGAAAAACCGGTACCATTAATGCTTATAAAAATAAATTAAAACCACTATATATAATTGCTCAAGAAAACCTAAGGATGGCATATTTTGTGTAAAACGTGTTGTGTCATGTTTCGTGTCGTTTTACTTCTTTTACTTTTTTATAACATGTTAAGTTTTTAAAATTTTGATATGATCAAAAGTATAAGGATCAGAACTCCATAATTAATTTAGAAGAGGTGTTAGGGTGTTATACATATCGGGATGTCGCCTAATATATATTTGCCAGACTTATAGGTTTTGATTAATAAACAATCAAATTAGCTGAACCGGAGAAAGGTTTATAGACAGCGAGTGCCAGTAGCATAAGGTGAAAGAGTTTGTTGATCATTGTTTACGGTAAGCTTTTCTTTAGTTTACTTATATTTGTTTAGCTGTGGAGGTGTATAGAAAACTCATCAGTGTTGTTAACCTTGTTCGAAACATGGTTTTAGATTGTCATGTTTTTCCAAATGTCGATATATATGTCGTAAACTTCTCTTGGTAAGGGTGATATTGCTATAAAAATTGTTAGTTGGAATATCGAAAAAAGCGAGAGATGCATGCACAAAGTTAAATCTCATATTGAAGGAGTCCTTTAGAATAGCTTGAAAGAAACCAATAAATAGATAATTCATTATTAAACATATCAATTATGAAAAGTCATTATTCCCATCACAAAAGTAGCATTCAATATACAATCCAAATCAAACCATTCAAAACATTCAAGATAAAATTGGAGTATGTAAATCTAAATATTGAAATAATGACAAAATCCAATTACCGCCTTGCCGGGGGACATGGATTATACTTCTTATACTTGAGATAATGTCATTTATCTTTCGTTGCCACACCTCTCTTGAGCTTCTTCACGAGCAATTGCCTCTCGATTCGGTTGTGCATATGTTCTTGTGTATCGCTTCTAACTGCAATTGCATCTCTATTTCCAATAGTGGTCCCATTTGTGTTGTCCTCTTGCAATTTTCTTAAAAGTAAAAAAATACTTAACAATCAGGTTCAACTTAACAATCCTATAATTAACAAGATTAGGCATATGCCAACAGTATATCATAAGCTAAATATCTATAGTCGAAAATCACCAATAATTTCAACTTTCAAAACTTCTAACGATAATGCCAAAAACAATCAATAGAAATTCCAGCCACAAAGTCTTCGTTTCTACTTATTTATGTGCTCACTCGATTACATTTCTTTATGGCTATAAAGACTTGTGGAGATATAACCAATTCCACACCGATAAGTACAGATCCCTCATTCGGAAAATAGACCATGGTCGATGTGTAAAATGAGGAAATAAAACTTCTCTTACTAAGCAAGTTCCTACATACCGATTACACAACAACATATCCATTCAATACTACTCGATGTAATGTGACCCGTCGCCGGTGACTTCTCTACAAGGCAACTAAGAGACAAGAGTAATACTTGGAATCTCGATAAACATCAAAGAAATAGAACACTAGTTTTATTCAAAACCCATGTTCTTTGAGTTCTTAAAAGTTTATTGCTACAAACCGAATCTAGCCTAGCCTTATAAAAATCAGAAAGCAAAAATACTACATAGAATAAAACATAACCCCGATGCCACAAGCCTTATTTGGCATGCATATTTAACTAACTCGATATGAATAAACATGTGACAATCTTGGTTTGCTCAAAAATGGATCGAGTTAAAATGTGTTCTTTTTCTTTTGAGAAGCTAAAAGTATAGTTTATCTAGGGGTATTTGGAGTATAGTTTATCTAGGGTGTATTTGGGTAAGTTTATCTAGGGGGGATTTGCATAATCTAAATTCACAGCAACATGGTGGTTTGAGAAACCCGACTTTCTTGGTTACTGTTTGGCTTCTCACGATAGCGCCCAATGTCCCATATGTCTCTTGAGTTGCTACCTAAGATCTTAAAATATAAATCTCTTATATCGCATGCTCAAGAAAAGTAAATATGACATGGAAATATAAATCTAAACATAGATCCGGGATGGGTATTAGTTGAATCAGAACTTTTTTTTTGTATTTATCGGATACCATATCAAGAATAAATCACCACTATCTAACCAGTCATTTTCATATAAAGGTAACTACCCGATCAATATTCGACATCAATAACGATGGGTGATGTGGCTTTAAATCATATCCTACTAGCAAAGTACTAAAGATTGTGTAGAATCTAATAATTAATACCGAGAACCCCGACCGATACACGAGCCACTTCCACGCGGATCATCCACAATTTTAGTATACAACTGTTCTTTGCTTGCTCGCTCGAGTGCACCAAAGTATGAGAATTGACAACATCCACGCCACACTCCTTACAAAGATAATCATATAGATGCATAATGGTTCGCTCCAAACGGTCAATATTTTATTAGTTAACCACTTGTGAATGGTCAACCATAAAACTCAAACACTCGTAACAAAATGCAATTAAGTCCAGAGGAGTTTAGTGTTTCCCGGTCGTTAAGTCCCAACGAGGTGTGAACACCGTAATAGAAACGAATCAGTGATCGGGTGATGTTGAATGGAAAAAGGGTTTTGAGTGATTTATACTAAGGAATAAAATAAAATAGCTTAAACAAACTATAAGAACAAGTGCGTGAAAGCAAAATACTTAAAAACGCTTTAAAACCTAAAACGCGCGTCGTTCTTGAATTTTACGTAAACGTACAAAATAAAACGAATTTAAAAGAATAAAACACCTACGGATATGAAAATGATATTTTACAATCCTAATAATAAAAGAAAATTATTGGAAAAGAAAATTATTTTTATGACTATTTATTTAATTATTATTAATTAAAAATTATTTTAACTATTTAATAATACCCTAAAATATAAGAAAATATGAAATAAAGCTAGAAAAGTGAAATTATGACTTAGAAAAATCTAAAATATTATAAAACTTATTTTAAAACTGAAAATATATTTTTAGACTTTTAAATATTTATTATTAATTAAAAACTATTTAAAACTAATTAAAATGCTAGAAAATACTATTTAATCTAATAAAATTCGGAAAATACTTTTATGACTTTTGAATATTCTAAAACTAGTAAAATTGAAATTACATTTTTCCGACCTTTTTCTTATTTATTTGAATAAAATGCTATTTAAAAATGCTAGAAAATGAATTAAAATGCAGAAAAATAGCAAATAAGCTTGGAAAATTATGAAAACTTCCAGTCAACTATAAAATAATACTGAGAATCCAGGAAAAATAACAGAAACTATTTTGGATCACAAGAAATATGAAATGGGTGCACAACTGATGTAATAAGCTAAGTGAAATAAGCTATAAGCTAACTATAAGCTACCATAAGCTACCTAATGCTCAAACTGACCTAAACTAACTAAGATAAGCCTTCTGCAACTGAACTAGACCTTATAAGAACAAGTTTAAAGCATTTGAGCACAAATTAAGTTTCTAGCGCTAAGATCCAAACAACCCTACAGGGGCAACTTTAAGCACTGATTCAGCAGGTATAGAAAAATCTTAAAAATAAACTAAAAATACCTGGATAACAACCTCCAACCAGAGTGCTATAATCCAAAATTTCAGCTAATTTGGATTAAAATGAGAAACTAAAATGCAAAAGTGGAAGCAATTTGCAAGTTAAAATGGATTTTTGACTTTTCAAATTTGTAGTTTTGACTTTTATGAATTTGAATTCTATAAAAGCAGTTATGAATGATGATTTATGATGAAAAGAGATGAGATTAAGCTATTCTAACTAGTTCTACTCCTAAATGCAAAGTTTGGTCTATCGATTCTAAGCTAATGAGCGATTAGAAATGAATTTGACTTACGGTGTTTGTAAATGAAACTAAATGACCAAAATGACTTTAATAGACATAAATAAGACTATACTAATTGAGTTTAACCACTGATCAAGCTTCTAACACAAATTTCTAACTTAATCCAAACACACCTTTAAAGTGGTCTTTTTGAGATTTAAAGAGCAAATGGTGGATTCAGGGCATGTAATCACAAAACTAACTCATAACAACTTAGATTATACTTGATATGAACATAAATAAGCAACATCAACAATAATTTAATTAATGAATGACATTAAGCTAATTTAATGCTAAAATTGAAAATTAAGAAAACAAAGCCAAGAACCTTAATTGCTATATCTCGAAATGGGTCTAAACAGATTCAATAGTGCCCTACAAACATTCCTGCACCTATTCCAATTTCCAAGAACAAGAAATCCACTCCTTTGACTTTTGTTGACCGGGATGCTCTTTTGTTTGGGCTGTTTGATAAGCTTATTGAGAGCTATCAACGACTTGAATAAGCTTATATAAGTTGTAATAAAGCTATTTGAAGCTTGATACTTAGCAATTTTAAATTCGATTTAATAATGTAAAATTTGATCAAACTTTGAATTATCTCGAAAATAAGTTACAACCGATTGAGATGACTTAAATGAGTACAAGGAAGATTAAAAGTTACAATTTAAAGCTTAATTAGGACATGGAAATTAAAAACGACATGTAAGAAAATAAAAACTAAGAACTACTACTTGTCTCACTCCTTTTCTTCTATTTATCATCCAAAAGCTTTCTCTCACATCTCTGATCATTTCCCAACAAAAATATGAGCCATTGGATTGGTCAAAGTGCTCCAAGCCGTTGATGTGAATTTGGCGCCAAAAAAGTCTTAGCAATTGGATTTAGCAGGTTTAAACCATTTAAGGAATTTTGGGTGTTTGTGGAGGTGGAGGGACAAGCGTGAAGTGGGTGGAGTGGCGGTGAGCAAGTGGTAATGGTGGTATTGGGGATGCAGGAAAAGGTAGCGGTTAGGAGGAAAACCGGGTTGGTATTAACGAGGGTTCAAAACGGTGGTGGGTTGGGCACAGTGCTTTGTTTTGGCTTTTGGGCTTATTTTTGGTTTTGGGTTTGGGGTTAAAAGGGTCCGGTTGGTTATTAGCTTAGTAACACAAGGACCATTCTTGCAATTCATCCAAACTAGAGGACCTAAACTGAACTTTTCCTAAAATTATTATAAGGACCATAGATGACAAACTTTATTAACCAAGGACCATAAATAATATTTTCCATTTTGAAAATCCGGGGACTTGTTTTGCCATTTTTGAAAGTTGGGGGTGAAATCGCCAATTATGCAAACTTTGTTCGTTTTTCAACTTTTTCAATCATTTTGCACATGAAACAGATAAAAACATAATCCACGGATATTTTCGTATTTTGAAGCATTTCGAGTGTTTTAAATGTTTTGCGCTTTAAATGGAATAAAATGATGAGTATTTAGACACTCATCACATAACTAGCAACAGGAAGATAAAAACCAAGGGTGTCATTCCTTAATTACCTCTAGAATCGCGGTTAGACATCGAATGGGAGTTAACCATTGGTTGTGAACTTTAGAAAACAAACACCGAATTGACGGTATATCACCAACACACCTGACGGATCCTTAACCCAATTGCGCACCAAGACTATAACAATGCAAGATCTTACTATGCGACACCCTAATAGTCAATAGCTCAAGCAAAGTAGTTGTTTGATGCCCTTTCGGTAACTCCGCATATAGACTCGGGTAAAACACCCTTTTATAAGTTTATAAAATAGTTAGTTTTCTTCAAAGAACGTCATTTAGTCTACTAGATGTCGGCCAAGAAAAGTATAGTACAACGAGATAAAGGTTATACATAATGCTTACAACACATAATGAGTTCTAATGATGTTCGAATTTGCTTCTTCAAAATGTTTATCCGGTTTTTGAGATGAAATATGTGAAATTTCCTAGTCCAAAGTTGTTATAATGTCATCCGATAATTTTACAAAGCATAAAAGTATCGAGAACCTATACTAAACACCCCTAATGTTGTACTTACGGGGACATAAGAGTCACAAGCACTAAATTTGGCATTAGTGGCGAAAATACGGTGTAAGCAAGGACGAATGTGCCAAACGTCACGACCGGATTAATATGACCACTTGCCACCGCCCATCCGAGCTATATACACCGAGTTGAACACTTTGAAGAGACATCACTTTATCGCAAAATGAAACCACATAACTCACTGAAGCTTTATTCCTCACTTACTTGATATCAATTGAATAACAAATACATACTAAAGCACCATCGAATCAAACAAACCCGAATCAAGACTTTGAATCCTTAATAACCAATGAGACAATATAAGCGACTAAAGTATTATACAACCACCACGGTTTCTTAACAGTTTATAACCAATGAGACCATATTAATCCAAAATACCACGATGCCTTTATCAATGATATAAACCCGCCCACTCCCAAAACCTTTATCAATGATATAAACCCATTTGCACTCCCAAAACCATCCATGAACCTTTCCTATACCAAATATCCATTCTTGAACCATAATCAACCTACAAGTATCATGTTTCACTTTCATAAAAGAGATACAATTACACAAATATCTACATCTCAATTAATTCTAAAAAATTAATAAGTTTTATTTCATAAATTGACTTCATTTTAATTAGGTCTGACCGTATAATAAACAACCCAAACACAATCAAAATAGTAGTTAATTGGGGTGATAGAATAATTAAACCTTGTGAGAGTAGTCGACGGCAGAAGTACGGTTGAGAATTGTGACGGTAGCTTTTAGGAGAGCATGTATCAAGTAGAAGTAGAAACGAGCAAGAGCCGTTTGTGAAAAGTTCGGGATCGGATAGGCAAAATGTTCGAGTAAGTCAAGCTTATACGAGCTCGAGTCCAAGTTTAAGCTTAATTTTGAGCTTATTTAATAATCGAGCTTGAGCCCGAGCTTTATATATAAAGAACGATTAGGTTCACAAGACTAAACGAGCCCTAAAAATAATGTGTACATATAATTTCTATACATATAACCATGTATAAACGAGCTAAAAAATAAACAACCCGAGCCTTGTGTGATTAATGAGACTTTAAGTTTTATTTTCTAACATGTTTCTTTTCCTTTTTTAGATGGATCGTGATACATGGATGTATAAGATAGAACGCTTTACCGGAATACATGAAAGGGTTGTCTCGAATTTATTAAATGCGTCGAGGATCATCGAGAAAAGACAGGAGAAACAAAGATTTCTTGCCCTTGTAAAGAGTGTAGAAATAACGTGTGCATTTTCGAGTCTAACTTGATTAGAGGCCATCTCATAGAAAAAGGGTTTGACAAAGATTATACTCGTTGGACTCTTCATGGTGAGCCGAGAGTTGACACCCACAAATTCGTTTTGGACACTAATCACGTGGAGGATGATAGTAATAGCGATAACCATCATGATAATCTAGATGAGATGTTACACGACGTGGAAAGTAATGTTGCGGAAAAGAATGTTAAAAAATTGCGTCAATTGTTCGTTGATGCAGAGAAACCATTGTATAACGGATGCAAGAAGTTCACTAAACTTTCTTTAGTGGTGAAGCTATTGGATTTAAAAGCAAAAAGTAGTTGGAGTGACCAAAGTTTCACTACCTTATTAGAGCTGTTACATGAAGCGTTCCCTGAAGATAATGAGTTGCCCGTTTCGACATATCAAGCAAAAAAACTAACATGCCCGATGGGATTGGAAGTCCAAAAAATACATGCATGTCCAAACGACTCTATATTGTACAGAAAAGGGTATAAAGACCTTTACGAATGTCCTATATGTAATGAATCAAGGTATAAGCAAAAGAATCTTACGGAACTTAATAGTGACGTGACAAAGAATGGTCCTCCAGCTAAATTATTGTGGTATCTTCCCATCATACCTAGATTGAAAAAGTTATATGCAAACCCAAAGGATGCCAAATTGTTGCGTTGGCATGCTGAAGAGCGTAAAAAGATGGGAAAATGAGACATGTGGTGATTCTCCTCAATGGAAAAGGATCGATCATGATTTTGAAGAATTTGGATCGAGATCACAAACATACGTTTGGACTTAGTTCGGATGGAATTAACCCATTCGGAAGCTTGATTATTCGTCATAGCACTTGGCGGTTCTACTATGCATATACAATCTTCCACCTTGGTTGTGCATGAAACGGAGATACATCATGATGTCATTACTAATTCAAGGTCCAAACAACCAGGAACGATATTGATGTGTACTTGGAACCGTTAATTGATGACATGATAACATTGTGGGAAACAGTGTTGAAATCTATGATGCGTACAAGAAAGAGAGTTTCATTGTTTTCCATGATTTATTGTACAATAAGTGATTTTCCATCATACGGTAACTTATCGTGTTATGGTACGAAAGGAGAGAAGGCATGTCTGTTTGTGAAAAGGAAACCCATTCCCAATGGTTAACTAATTGTAGGAAAAGCAGATATATGGGGCATCGGAGGTCGCTTGAAAGATATCACCCGTATCGTAGAAAGAAGAAATTGTTTGATGGTACAATAGAGAATAGAGTGATGGTAGAACCATTGGACGATCACTTGCACTTTCCACAGTTTGGTTTAAACATTATTTTCGGAAAAAAGGTTAAAGCTCCTCCTAAAAACATATGGAAAAAAAGGTCTATATTCTGGAAATTGAAGTACTGGACACATTTGCAAGTCCGACATTGCCTTGATGTTATGCATATCGAGAAAAATGTTTGTGAAAGCTTGTTAGGCTTATTATTGAACATTCCCGGAAAAACAAAAGATGGGGTTAATGCTCGTAAAGACATGGTCGAAATGGGAATTAGAGATGAGCTCGCACCACAAGTGACGAATGGTAAAAAAATGTATTTGCCGGCAGCTTGTTATACCTTGTCAAAGGCTGAGAAAACCATATTTTGTGAATTCTTACACGTTGTTAAGGTTCCATCTGGCTATTCTGCTACATTAGAAATTTGGTTTCGATGAAAGATTTGAAGTTGCTTGGTATGAAGTCTCATGATTGTCATGTTTTAATGACACATATGATTCCAATCGCTATTCGTGGAGTACTACCACCTAGAGTACGCCACACGATCACAAAGCTTTGTCTTTTTTTTAACATGATTCATTCAAAAGTTATTGATCACGAAAAGTTGGATGAGTGGCAAAGTGATATTATTCTTACGATTTGCCAACTCGAGATGTACTTTCCACCTTCCTTTTTGATGTCATGGTTCACCTCGTATCTCATATTGTTGGAGAAATAAAGTCTTGTGGGTCTCAGTATTCTGCGATACATGTATCCATTCGAGAGGTATATGGGTTTCTTAAAAGGATATGTAAGGAACCGATATCGACCGGAGGGTAGTATTGTTGAAGGGTATGCTTCGAAGAAGTGGTTCGATTTTGTACAAACTATATGGATGATATCCCGGATATTGGCCTTCCGCAACCTCGACACGAGGGTAGACTCGATGGGATGGGAACAATTGGGCGCAAAGATGTCACACCGAACAACAACGATTTAGAACAAGCACATTTTACAGTCTTGCAAAACACGACGTGCATTGAACCATACATACTTGAGCACATGTCATACTTACAACAAAATAACAGCCATCGAGGTATGCTTTGGTTGGAAGCTGAGCATAAAAGAACATTTTCACAATGGTTGGCAGATAAAGTTATTTGTATGTCTGACAATATGGATGCAGATGTGGTACAACTGGGGTATCGTCCACGTCGTGTACTTCAATATCAAGGCTACGACATCAACGGATATACGTTTTATACCAAACAACAAGATGAAAAGAGCACTGTGCAAAATAGCGGTGTAACGCTAATAGCAACAACAATGATTAAATCGCGAATGTCGACGCAAAGAGTCGATTATGGTGTCATTAAAGAAATTTGGGAATTGGATTACAATTTGTTCGTTATACCGCTATTGAAGTGTAAATGGGTCAATAACATAAGAGGTGTTAAAGTTGATATTGACGGTTTCACATGTGTCAATCTTTCAAAAACGACCATTTAACCGATCCATTCATTCTAGCAAAACAAGCCACCCAAGTATTCTTTGTTGAGGACTTAAAAGATAAGAGATGGCACATTGTCTTGCAAAGTAAGCGCGTATAGTTGGTGTTGATAATGTTGTAGACGAGGACGAATATAATCAATTTGACGAGCTACCTCCTTTTTCTATCGGTATACAATCTACGGATGATGTTCTTGATGATACACTTTACTTGAGATCCGACCACCAAGAAGGACATGAGGTTTAAAAAAACCATATGCGCCATTCGGGTAATAAAGCAATTATCAAATATTTAATATACACATCTCGTTAATAATACTTTATTATATAAATCAACTAATTATCGTGCTTTCATTTTGATTTATTATTGCAGGAAAATATGCGAGAAAAAAAAAAAAAAAAAAAAAAAAAAAAAAAAAAAAAAGCTTCGTTTAGTTTGTATATACATATATTTTTTATATAGTTAAAAAAAGAAAAAAAAAGTAATACTAAGAAAAAAAAGAAAGTCAAACCGTGAACTCAGATCCTCTCCTCTTTCAAAGAATCAAAAGATACTAACATTAAAGCGTATCCGATCATTCGAAGAATGAAAAGATACTCCTCCTTTTCTTCATTCTCCTCCAATATCTCTCTCAAATCCCGCCAAAAATGATGTATAAAAGGCGTGTTCTTCCTCGCATCGGAATCACAAACCCTAACATCACCACCATTTACCACCAAGCACCTTTCCCGCCAACACCGGACTTTTTCCTCGTATCGAATCATTGAATCACGAACCGTAAGCAAAAAAATGGTATATCTTTTCTCTTAATCAATAGTTTATCTTGATTTGTAAGTTTGCTTAGGTTCGTTTGTGTTAATTAGTGTTTTTAAAACGTAAAATATGTGGTTATGTGTTTACACCTCAAGTGTTTGTTGTATTGCCTAAATAGAAAAACTTAAATTAAACTTATGCTATTTAACAAATAAAGAGTATTTGATCTTATTCTGAATTCAAATGTTATGGTTTCAGTAAAGAGCATTGATAAGCTAATTTTCTTTTTGGCTAATTTCGTTTCGGACTTTCGACTTGTATGTCATAAGTATGTAACAGTGGCAAACTTGATTGTGGTTACAACCTTTTGAAACTAAAAAAGTAAAATGAAAAACGAGTCTTTGGTTATTCGGGATGAAAGAAGATGTAGTCTTTTACTTACATAGTATTGTCTTATATTTTTTTTGTAACATCTACTTTAGTATATAGATTGTTACATATATGATCTCTAGTTTTCTAAAACGAATTTTACACCATTTGACCCTCTTTGTTAGTGCAACTAACATGCACTTATGTTGGTATTTTAAGTTGACACTAAACTTTTAAAGAATATTTTATGTTTAATATTTACAATGTCAAATAGCTCTTTCATGCTAAAATAATCGAAAATAGATCAATACAAATAAAAATGCAGTACATAGCATAACTTTGCTGCAACATTTTTTATGCACATGTTTATATATGTTTTAATATGAATTACACATCTGAATGTTTATATATGGATACTATTTGAGGGGGCAGAGGGTTGGTCACCCTTTTCATTCAGTATTACTACAATAAATGGGAGTAAAAGTAGATTGTTCTCAGCCGGACCCATTTACTTTTATATTTGACTCATAAGTGTAAGTTCTGAATGCAAGTATTTTAGCAAAATAATATAGCATAGATCAATAATATGCAGGTATTAATCAATAATGTCAAGCATATTGTACTAAGATGCTTATAATGTAATGGTTTCAGTAAAACTATGTACTGCAAAGTTATGAACTTATGTTACTTTTCCATGATGTAAAGCAAAGATGTTTGTACTTTAAAGTTGTTAACTTATATATGGTTTCAATAACATGTTTTAAAATGAATTACAATCTGGTATGAGATACTTAGATGGCTAGTTGTGAACTTATGTTACTTTTCCATGATGTAGTCATCAAACATCTTTAATGGCTAATGTATACTTGAATTTTAGGACCTCACGTACCAAGAATGAGGAGAGGAATCAATCGAATCCAAGATCTTCCTGCTGGTGAATCTGTTGAATTTAATCAGTTTGGTCAAGCCGTAGGCAAGTGGCAAAATTTATATGGAAAATATACGGGAACTCGTACCAGGAGGTTGATTTCTATTGTGAAAAATACTTGGAAGCATGTAACAAAGGAAGAAAAAACCTTTTTGTGGTCCGATATCAAGGTATAGTATCTGCTATCATTAATTGTGGTTTCTTCGATTTAATAAATGTATTAACATCTAATAATATTTATCTCTACATCAAGCGTGCACATTTCGGACTAGAGAATGATGATGTCGAAACGTCGCTTGTATCATGTGGTACTAAGTGGAAGGCATTCAAGACCAAACTACGGGTTAAATACATGCTTAAGGGGATATCACCGTTAGGAAATGGACATTCATAGAGCCTCATGTATGGGAAGAATTCTGTCAGAAAGAAAATACATCTGAAAAAAATGTATGTTTCACTTTATTTTGTATTACTCTAATATTATGATTTACTTATTCTTGTTTTGAAATGTTTGTAATTCATTTGTTACTCCTATTTGTAGAAAGCTGCGTGCGAAAGCAAGTGAGCGAGGAAAACAACATATAAATCGGCCCGGTTAGGATCAAAAGGGTACCGTGGTTTTGAAAACAGTGGCAAGAGGAAAAGAATGACCCGAAAAGGCAAATGAACTCCACTTAATACCGGACATTCGTGGGAGTAACTATTGTTTGGCTCGGGCTCCCATGACAAGAACGGAATCAAGACATTGACTCGAGTTAATTGATGTTTCAAATAATTTGGTACTCTAATCATTTCCTTTTTAGTATAAGCTACCATAAAGTTATCGCAAGGGTCCGATGAATCTAAAGTGGAGTAGATCCCCAATCTTGGTATTAGGACCGAGCACGGGGACGACTAGGGGTCGGGTGTGATGTTGGATATAAAAAGGCATTGAAGGATATGTTAGAAAAGGAGGACCTATCAACAACGAGAAGATATTGAAGAGATAAAAATCAAGTGAGGCAAGAAATGAAGGAAGAACTTAAGTCAAGTGTGTTTTGGAAGGAAATGAGGCTAGAACTGAAGGCACAAGTGATGAAGGAAATGCAAGTCGATAGCAATGAGGCATTTTCACCAAGGCAAAATGACGGCCCGAACTCTGGCCAGGGGAGGAACAATGTTAGCTCGACCACAAACGCGGTAAAGGTAGATTGCACAAAGGAAGTGAGCAAGGAAGTGAAAGCTGGACATAATGAGGGGTTTTCACCAATGCAAGATAGCGTTCTGGGCTCGGGCGAGAGGAGGTCCAATGTTAGCTCGACCACAAGCATCGTAAAGTTAGATTGCATAAAGGTAAACAAATTTTCTTCGCAAAAATCATCTAATAGTGACCAAATTTTATATAACCGACTCAAATTTTATTCTAATTATAAAACCACTTCAGTTTCATCTTTACTTCTTGTTGTGTGTGTACTTATGTTTTCTAAATTTCTTATTTTGTTTCACTACTTGATACGTTTTATGTAGGAGGAAACCTTCTTCTGTTTGTACCACCCTATTTCCGTTTTAACCGGGAGAAGGTCACATGCGCTCTCGCAGTGATTTCCAATTGGAAATGGTCTTATACACGACGAGAAAATGCTAAAGGGCCATGAAGGTGTCGGTTATCGAAGTTGTTGAAGTTCATAAGCGTATGGAGCTGCCGTTCGGATGATGAAATCCCAAATTTAGAATGCTTGCGTGAAGGGCTTTATCCAATGGCCAATCAATGCCATTGGCCGTTTTAAGGTACTATATAATTTTGATCTCCCACTTTGTGTCATAATGTAAGCTTTGCTCATGTATATCAAATGGAATTCATAGGGAATGTCTAAAGCCCCTATATCGAAAGTTACAACCAAGCGTGTGCTGCCTCAACAGCAACGACAACCTTCCACAAAGCAGGGACAAGTAAAAGAGATCTTAAAAGAACCCAACAAGGACAAAGCACTGGAAGTAACCACCAATCACAAGAAAGCATTGGATAGGATCGCTGAAGTTGCTAAACAAAAGGAACGGGTAAGCCTATAATACCAACTCTATACTTGTAAGCCTGCACATAATTGGTTACTCAATATATCTTTAGCGTATTTTCCCTTAGGATCACTTTACCTTAGCTAAAATTGCACTCAAAATCTGCCCATTGCCACTTTTTGTTTATATTCTTTGGATTCATCCACGGATAGCTTTTCACATCTTATTATAAGATGTTTCTTTGACCAAGTCATATAATCAGTTCCCAATTAGTTTTTAGGATGCCATCATCCCATGTTAATCTTTTGAGTCTCCTTGTAGAATTATAATTGTCCATAATCTCTATATTTATTTACATCAATAATTCGGTTTTACATATTTCGGTCTTGTTCGTTAATATGAATGCCATTATATGTGCGGTGAAAAGGAGAAAGCGAGAATAGAAAAAATTGTTGGATATGGAACATGATATACAATTGAATAAACCCAAGTCATGTTAGATGGGTATAATCGTTGGATGTGTCGGGGTGGAGATTGTGTTGACCGTCGCTATTCGTGTTGATAAGGAGGTCTTCCGACAAGTCGACGATTCTTACTTTTCAATTAATGCAACAGACATAATTGAACTCTTGACGAATCAAGAACTGGAGTGTGGCATCCTGACCCTTTTTGAGATGTAAGTTCATTTATGTTTTGAACATGTAGCTAAAGGCATTGTTCTTTTTCACATAAATTTATGTTAGTATATCGTATATGTTTAAATTAGGTCACTGTATCACCTTAAGGGGCGCTCCACACTAAACAAGGTTGGATTCTTGAACCCTGGATTGATTACAGCAGATGCATGCCTGTTTGAAAAGTGGGCTACCCTAGATTACTTGACTCGAAACCTTTGGAGGGTTTCGAGTTTTATCTTGCACCGTATCTACAAGGTACCATATCTTACCATCTTATTTATTATTGCAATATTGTTCATGTGGTCACTATTTTTATTTTATTCAAAATGCACCGTCACTATGTGCTCTTCATTATTTGCCCAAAACATGTAATGGGATTTATTTTGAATTCTTCCAAGGATTCAAACAAGAATGAGGAAAGTTACTCGCTCACAAGCCTTGTGGAGTCGTAAAATTATCTTTTCTTGTTACTAGATTTGACATTTTTTTCTATAAATCTTAACTTACACAATGTTGGTTATTTTCCTTTTAGTGTCGTTGGTAGTCTGATGTGGGTATTCCCTGCTGTAAATCGCCAGCCATTTGATTGGGAGTGCGGATTTTATGTAATGAAATGGATGCATGACTTTGTGCTCAAGTATCAAAACGACAATTTCCCAAACAAGGTAAGTGCTTGTTAAATAACTTTGCAATTTGTTTATGTTATGAAATGGGTGCATGACTTTGTAAATAGCCAACCATTTGTTGTGTGTATGCTGATTTAGTAATGTTTCTGTTTGTGTGGTCAGTTACAGTTAACATAACATATCAAACGGTACAACAAAAAACTTTGCATATATCAGATAGTAATGTTCCCTTAAATGTGTGAATATATCAGATAGTATTCACTGACTACATAAATGGAAACACACTAAATCAGCATACACACAAACATTAACACCGTGAATCGATTGTTATTAATAACCCCTAAAAGATTGTCTTTTACTTTGTGGATGTTTCATTATAATACTTGCACCTTTATGTGGATTGATGGAGTAAGTGTATAGAAATTTGGGCATTAACTTTGTTTTGGGTGAACTTGGTTTATTCCTTCATTCTTACTTTAGCAAATTTTAGAAATCTCACGATGAGAAATGTGTTTGAGTGGGAACTGGATTCTTGTTTAACGATGGATTTCATAGCGGACAAACATCATTCTTTAGCAACCTGCTCTTGTCACATGATTTAATCATACAAAATTGCTAATGTGTTTATTTCATTAATTTATGTATAGGTACCTTGGGTGACGACGTCCGTTAGAGAACAAAGAGTTGAACGCCATCATTGGTGCATGGTTTACAATGTGGCGTGATTGATCCCAAATAATTATGGCTATTTATGTTGAATTCTAGTAATTTTCTCTAGTTTGTTGAATTCTAGTGTTTCCATCTTGACCTTGTCTGAGATTTATGTTTTGATGAAATGAAGTATTATTTTAATTTAATTTATTGATTTCAACATTGATGGTGTATTTAAATCACTTTATATATATATATATATATATATATATATATATATATATATATATATATATATATATATATATATATATATATATATATATATATATATATATATATATATATATATATATATATATATATATATATATATATACTAGTGTCAAAACCGTCCGATTGACGGGTATGACTTGTGGTTATTATTTTTATGATTTTGTGTATCAAATATATACTAAAAAATAATTAAAAGTTAAATGAAAGGTTAAAAATCTATAATTGATGTTTACCATAATCCATTAAACGACTAAAAGCAGGTAAGTTATTTGATTTGTTTTTTTTTAATATATATTTGTTGTTAATTGTTTGTGTTTATTAAAGAAAAGCTACAATGTGTTTATGTTATGTTTGTCGATATAGTGTGAACATATGTTTCATATGAACCTAATTTTTCGGATGTCCTAAGGATGTCCATTATTAATGAGAACACTAATAATTAGATTCCCAATGAAGGTTCGTATTACGGTATCGTTTTTCCGCTTTTAAGCGACCCAATACATAACCTATACAAATTTGTAAGTTTTATTAGAGGTGTCCATATCCATAAAATAGAAAATGGTAAAACATACCTCGAATGTATTAAGTACAAAAAATATTATGTTAGCATAGTCAATAATACGGCTAATTAGAGGTAGCTACTTTTTTCCTTGTGGTATGGCGAATTGCATGCAATCTAGAGTAGGTTGGCACTTGCATCTTGATGGTTACGAACTCACAAATCATAACAATAAAACTTTAAACGACCATTATTCATAAGAAGTTACGGTACTAATTATTTAGTTCTAGCGGTACCAATCGGTTGTTACATATGGTTTACTAAGCACATGTGCAAATATGGTCACGACACAATCTTTGGTAAGCCCCATTAGCAAACAATATGACGACAATCAGTATTGTCTTCACAAGGTTCGCCAGACTGAAGCCCGTTTATGACGTTGTCACCATCATTCTTATAAAGCACTTTTTTATTCATTGTCGATCCATCTTTTGCAAAAACACACAACGTTTGCCAACCTGCTATACAAAGCATTATGTATTAGCGATAATCTTAAAACATATTGAAAATTAGAGATTTATGATAGATACAAAGAGTACCAGATATAAAAAGAAATGATGTAACCATCAACAGCACCCTGATTGAAGTTTGCTCCATGTTTTAAAACTAAAAAATTAACCAAAAACACTACTATTAACACAGCTCTAGACACGAGATATATAGAGGTATTTGATAACGGTATGTCTCGTAATAAATGGCCATAAATATGGTCTAAAGAAACATTTAATTTATGACATGGGAAAGTTGCAAGTTATCCAAATTTTATCTACAATTGTGAGTAGGGACGGAGCCGTAAATTCATATTGAGGGCGTATATTTGTATAATAACATACAATGCATAGATCAAGGTGATTCCTTGCATGTGAGCAGTATAATACATCGTTCCATATATATAACTTATGCTATGATTCCATTGTTTAAGGTTTATAAAAGTACCTCTTGAGCCATAACTAAGCGTCATTTCATGCTCGTTGACACGGATCCATTTAAATTCGTAAGTCGTTTGTAGCTTCTTAATTAACGTATAATACAACAACGCAGTAGCTACAGTCGCCATAGTTGTTGCCATCCACGACCCAATATCTGTTACACAAACATATATAAGCCTTGTTATTTACTTTAAATACAATTATTAAACCTTAATCTATAAAATATCCCTATCCCAAAAGTGTAAACAAAGTTATTAAATGACATTACCTACAAGAAACAAATTCCAATGTTGTCATAACCAACACAATGCTTTTAAAAACTATATCATTAACAAACAAATGATTAAAACCATATTAAAACAACTTTCTTTTATAGCGGTGATTTTATATTGATCAAAGTTTACTTTAAAACAACTTACTTTTTGATTTAATACCACTTTGGATATTGAGGCGAACATGAAGCGCAAGGTAGCTTTGATGTTGTCAAGCGCACTATGTTTTAGCATATGATAAGCTACAACGAAACCCTCTTCGCCTATGACCCATTTCAACATGAACCCATTTCGACTCATTACCCAACCCGCATATCTCATCAACTTTAGATGTAACAATAATAGTTGATTCAAGGCGCCATTGTCTCTATCGACATTGCAAGAAAACTTTTGTTACTCACCAAAATCAAGCATCTCTCATGGGTCAATGGGCCTTACAAGGGGACCAATAAAAACTCATTTAGGCGAATAAATGATTATAAAAAAAAGAGTCGTAATTAAAGATATCATAGATGATAGATGTGCATACATTGGATCTAAAGAAAGAGATGAAGAATTCTAATGTGGGTTGAGTTATATTCATACGTGTCGTGATATTCGACCCGCTACAGTAATGTAACCGGGTTGAAAAAGTGAAATTGAACTGAAAAAACCATCAAAATTGCATACAAAACTATTATGAAAAATACAAATCCTTTTTAGCTATATTAAGTATCGACGAAAAAAATTTTACAACCCGATTTCTTTACCGATTACCAAACGTAATTTTATTGTGATGATAAAGAATTTGTTATTGCAATTCATATACAAAATGGGTTTGGCATTCATACATGTTTTATACTATCAATTATACATAGTATGTGAATCCCAGCACGCCTTGAGAAGTAGGTTCACATAATCCAGGATAAATCGTCGCCTGGTCCATTAACCCAAAAATATTTATATTTGGCACTTTTAAGATTCTTAAAGTAGAAATATTTAGTTACTTACGTCTTCATCGGTGGCTATAATATTAGGATGAAGAGCAAAGCGTACGGTAGTCGAACCTAAAAACAAAATATTGGAACAACACTTTAGAAAACCGATACTATTACCGAGACATAAACTTTGTAGATTAAGAACATACAACAAATAAGACTTCACTTTAGAGTAGAAAAGCGATGAATTAGGCGATTCTTTCCCATGTTACTTCCTTGAAGACAGTCCAGTCCAAGACTTGGGAATGATCAATAAAAGGTTTACCTATATCCACGATAACAATAGCATAAAGTAAGTAACAATACATACGGACATCTACCATGAACATGTTATAGATTTGAAGGGCGAGCATATGTTGGGACCATATTGCTTAATGAACCACTCGGAAAGTTTTGGAGTTTGATGCTTCAAACATGGTCTTTTCAAGTCTTAAGCGCCCAATCAACTTAGCTATGATATCACCTCTAACAAATTAGCATATCTCGACATCTTTGGCATCAAATTATACCATATCTGCTCCAACTTCCAAGCATATCTGCGCTTTCGATCAAAGAATCAATAATTTACACTATACAAACACGAAGAACAACGGTGGTTGAATAAAAGATGTCGAGCTTATGGTAAATAGGTGCGAGTTACTTGATTGACTTGCACTACAATATGTGACTTGGACGGTAGTACTAAATAAGTCGTTTATTACAAAAAATATGGATTTTACAATAATAAAATGAAACGGAATCCTAAAATCTTGCAAAAATGCAAATGTGGATCGTAAATGCTTAACTAACATAAAATTTTATCCCTTATAGAAGAATGATTAATGAGACAAACATATAATAAGATACAATCCTCTTAGGGCGATTAGCTTTAGTTTGTAAGCAATATTCGATTATTGTGCTTCAGTCACAAACAATCTTTTCTAACTTTTTCGACTTGGGCATAGTGAAACCGATTATTATTATCTAATTATTGAGGGTCATTTTCCATAAATCGAGGTTGTCACCCACTCATATAGCTTATCATTTGACCATCACAACTTATCATTCTATATCAAGTAATCACTTCTAAAACAAATAGTACTATATTATTTTGATTCTAAAAATTGGCCAACATACATCATATGTCTTATAAACATGAGTGATTTCTTTAAAAATTTAAAACCTTGAAGCTTTTAGGATGCTTTCTTAAAAACATTGCTTGTGGAGTACACTATATATTACAATTGAAGAAAGACATTTAGGCCGATAAACCTATGCATCCATTTCATCTGAAAAATAATACAAAGTGGATAGATAGGCAATATTTCCTTATAATTCATCAAGTGGATTAGAAAATTTGAGGATTCCCGTGTACCATTTTACCCCAATCAACGCCCTTAGTTGCAATAAGAAAGTGATCATCAATAAATTTAGTACCAATATTGTAGTGGTACAACTTCTGCTGCAATGGTTTTTCCAACTCAAGGTTAGTAACTGAAGTCTTCATTGGTTTTAATCATGCAACTGCCACCTCCCACAAAGAAGGATTGAAAGATGTAAAATGGGTCATTACCACCACCACCGCCCATTCCTTCCTTCAACGCGCATCCTCGCCATACTGATCATAAATCCCACGCTTCTCTATGGCACTCTGTACCTTGTATGCTTCGGCAATGTGATATAAATTTATTATTGTTGTTAAAAAAATGCACAAACCTGATAATCACATCTCTTTAGCAGAGATGGAAGAGCATGCCTTCAATAGCAACATTCTTTATATTCTTTAGAAGGTTGGTCCACCGATAAGGTCCGATCATCTGTTGAGCGAACAAAGAAGTTTTGGAGCCTAACAAGCGTGACCGCAAGCTTAACTTGATTAGATATGAAAGCATATATTATCTTTGCGACTTCATACAATGGTTCATCAAACAAACGGTCACCAACGTTATAAAGGTTAGCTACATTTGGCATGAGAATGAACTTCTCAATCTCGCTTAGATTTTCAACCATGATCATGCTAAAAGAATGTATCAAATTACTAACAATTCTTGATCTCGATTCAAACATATTTGTGGTTCGCATTTTGGAAGCAACTCAAAATCGATGTTGAGACCGATAGGCTTACTGAGGGTTGACAATGTACCATTTGAAGAGTCATTTACAAGCATAGTTCATGTTTTGATATGTTGTATTTGCAAAAATTTATCGAAATAGCATTTACATACCGGCCTTTTGAGTGAGGTCTCATTGCATTGAGGATTTATGTCAACAAATGCAATCGAAACTTGTTGTATTGATGTTGCTCCTAACAATGAGACATATTAAACAAAACAAATAAATGATTAGCAAACAATTAGAAAGTTTATTAAAATAGTATCAGCAAATGGATCACTTTTATAATTTTAAATTAGTTATTACCTTAAGCTTTCTTCTCTGCTGTTTTTTGAGCTTGTTTCTCGGTCTTCTTTTCCACTCTTGTTGCGGCCTTTTCGGCGAGCTTTTTCTCCCTTTCTAAAGCTTGTTTTTCCTTTGCAGTGTTTTCTTCCCTTTTGGTCTCCTATAGCGTCCAATAATCATGATAGATTATGATATTATAGAGAGCGGAAAATAATCATACACAATGGAATAATCTTCTTATCGTGTAAAATGAAACTGAATGTGAATGCATCACATGTTTCTTCAGCATCCCAAACTAAATTAGAAAAATACCATAAGCCACTAATATTAACTGCATAGCTCGTGTAATGGGTAAAAAAGAACACTTTTTTACAGGGAACCAAATGAGTTGGGTTGACTCTCGGCACTTATTATCCGGGTTTTTAAATTGCACAGGCATATGATGTAACTATTCTGTTTTATTTTATTTAGGCTGCAGATTTTATGCTTCAACACATGATCGAATGCAATATATAAAACAACAACGGTATTCACGAAAAAGATAAAAGTAAAGATGCCTACACACAAAATGCAAAACCCAAAACACATTCCAACAAAACCACACACAATTCATCACTACGGTCTCATTAGCCACATACCCATTAATCCAACTCATTAAATGGGTATGAACAAATATGATTGTAGGTTATGGAACATTGTATTGCTTTCACATGAACCACAGGATACCGTATGCCAATACTTTGGAAATAAAAGGGTGCAAAAGTACTAAGCAGTATGCAAGAAAACAAACCACTCATCTCGAATATCTAATCATCCGATTATCACACTCAAAATAGCGAAGCACAACCAAACACTATTTCCGCATCTGTTTAATTACGAGTTGACTATCGATTTTGATATTTCGATACCACATAATAAACTCCTCACACCACTTTGTTATTGAAATATATTATGCAAAGCTATGCGAGGGTGGTGAATGGTTAGATATATTGCATTTCAACTAATAAACGGAATTGCAATAAAGGATCGTTAAAGAGATATGTCTAAAAATGTCAATTTGGCTAAAAGGTGAGATGTCCGGTTAAAATGATTGCGATATGAGTTAAGAGTGCACAAAACTATTTTTCTCAACGAACAAAATGAGTTATATGTATATAAAAGATGCATACCAGAACATTTAAAGCAGCAAACGCGGCCATTCCTTCACGAGTCCACTGCATAAATGATAAACCATTAACGGCCATGGCTAATGAAAGGTAATCTTGTATTGAAAATGATCATAAAAGTTTACTCTAAATATAATCAAATTATAGTTTTATTACGATTATTAGCTAGAAGAGCAATATAAAAGATATGTACCTTTGATGCGAGACACAATATGAGGCACAACAATGGCATTTTCATGTCGGCTAGGCGGGTTTCATGTATGGCTCATCCTCAAAACATCAAGACCTACTCGAACATTGGGTTTTGCTTCAAATGCTCTACAAAACCTTCTTCATCAACCACGGTCCTCATTGCAGTTTATAAGGATTATTCTTACATGTTCATATTGGGCTATATTAAAATGTGCCAAAATGGATCGGTTGGGTCAGTCGAGAACAAGTTCGAGTCCTGCTTCCATTTGATTGAGTTAAACATTATAAAATGTAAAATTACCTTCTTCATCTTAGAAAGTCTTTCTTTGTTAATGAGATGATAAGTTGTTTTGTCCAAAATTGGATGTAGACTTATCTGTGTAATCATCATAAGAGAATTAGGCATCATATATATAAAAATTTAAATAAAACCAACACAAAAATATAAAAACATAAGAAATACTTACCACGTCGGCTTGTTGAAGAACCTCGTCCATAGATGATGCTCGCTTACAGGTTATAGTTCAGAAAACCAGTTATTGAAAATTTAATCCTAAAGTTGCAAAGAAATTAACATTTTAGATATACGTATAAGGAAGAGGAAGGCATGCATGTAACAAACTTTTCTAGACGTGTGGCTTGGTAGAGATCATAATAGATTAAGTTCATCTTGAAGCCTTCAATCGATAACCAACAATATATTTGTTAAGTTAACCACAATTGGTTGCGACTAAGACAACCGTAGGATATTAGATAATCTGAAGAAACTTACCATCATTATAGCATAAGCAGACCCAATACGACCAGCTCCAATCACACCAACAGTTTGTCCTTTAAGTAAATTTCCCACAAACCTACATCAAAATAAAGCCATTAAATCAGTAGTATGTAATTATCCATGAAATTGTGCTTGGTCGTTACTTCAAATAAGGCTCCACATACTAATATTTATGAGGTATATTAACCTACATAATAAAGATTTAGATGTTCAATAGATAGATGATTTGGTGAACAGTATATACGGGAACTTATAGATTAGGAAGCCAACCATCGTATAAACCAGCCCTCATGAAACCATCGGCTTCAACTATCCTTCTTGAAGCAGCAAGAGAAAGTGATGCTGCTAACTCTGCTGTTGTCTCTGTAAGCATTCAACCTACACATTCATATCATCTTACTCTCATATGGAAGGCGGTTCGTAGGGTCTTACCCGCACCGCATTTGAATATCGAAGCAGGTGACCAATAAACTTATGAAAAGCACTCTACATTAACAAAAACACTCATTAAAATCACAAATCAATAAAAAATCATATTTTATAAGACAAGATTTTAAGAAAGAAAAGAGTATAAATAACTAAAGAACACAAGAACACCAACACCAACAACGATTACGCAATTAGGTGCTTGTTGTTGAGCACGAAAACTTTGTTCAATGTATTCAATTGCAACTAAATATCTTTGTATGCTTTTGGGTTTTGTACCATTCTTGTTGTTGTTTCGAATCTTGGTCGTCGGAGGAGAGTTTAAGGATCTTTGTCGGGCGGTCCACAGATTCCAAGAGTGATAAATAAATAGGGTTTTATTAATTACATGCATAAAACAAGCAGAAAACATAATAGTTTGTGTATAAAAACACCTTGATGACCTAAGAACATTCATATCAGTTTCTCCAAGATTGTTATCTTTGTTTGCTTTTGAAAGCCTTGCACTTTGTTTTAACCTGGCTTGCTCTTTTAGTGCCTCCATCCTTCTATCCATATCTGTTAACACTGTAAAACATAAAACTCAACAAAACTAATATGCTAACAGTGTAAAACTAAAAAATCACAAAACCTCATAAGTAGATTAAAAAAATTAGGGATTCTTATGTTTTGGAATAATATAATAGGTTGTATTTATACACAAAAAAAATAGGTTAAAAATATATAAGGTATAATTATCTTGTAAATAATATATATCATATTTTTTTTAATTGTTATCTTCATAATATACATTCTTAAATTACAAATTCCAGGATTTTTTAAACATCTCCTTATTTGTATTGAATTGAAAGATATAAATCAAAAAACAACTTACTCTAGTGGTAAGTTGTTTACAAAACTCTTGAATGACCCAAGTTCAAATCCAACTATTGTCTTATTTTAATTAAACAATTTTATAATAAAATTAACAAATAAAAAGCAATTTTAAAATTTGCAAAATAAAATTGTACATATATTTAAAAAGCATACATGTCATTAAAAAATGCCACATAAATACATTGATGACATAAAGATGCCTCCTCTTATATATAATGTATAGATATTTGTTGCATTTATATTTCTTTATTATGGTGATGAAAATTGGGGATTATGAAATTTCAAAAATTGGAATTTCAAAACAAATTTTTATTAAAAAGATTCACATAAAGACAGTTTTGATATAAAAACATATCTTTTTACTCTATATAAAGACAGGTTAGAAGTTTATATAAAGACAGGTTGTGGGAGAACCAGTGCCAATGTCTAATAAAAACATGTGTGTTTTCTCTAATATAGAGACTGATTCTTAAGAGAAAACCGGTTTCGATTCTTCTAACAGAGACTGGTTGTGCAACCGGTTTCAATACCTTTTGTTCATGGAGATACCCCCCTTCAGAGAGTGGTCTCAAAACCACTCTTCATGGGCTATTTTGACCAGTTTCTATGAGATTTTGTGTAGTAGTGAGCCTTGGAAGCTTTGGTGGTGAATGTTTAAGAGATGATGACTTCTATCTTCTACAACGGGGCTGTTTGATATCCTTATCTCGATACTCGTATCATCATCTTCTTAAACTATATCATCTACTCTATCTGTAAATATTTATCAAAAATCAAAATACAAAAATATAAAATCATCAAAAACCCATAAAAATCAGAAAATTTGAAAAAGACAAAAAAAAAATGTTTTCTCAAGACATGTCTTCTGGTATCGATAACATCTACGGTCTTAGATATGTCATTTAATAATGGCACGGGACCATAGATGAAGTTCAAGCAGGAGGTGTAAATATTCTTTTCCAAAACATGTCTCAAAATATGGCTTGCAGTTATTTCAGACTGTAACCCGGGCTTAAACCATGGTTTGCTATTATTTCAGATAGCAACCCGTTCTTCAAGAAAGGAAAGTGTTGCGCTAAAACAATTTTCATAAATTCGTGCACTTATCCAAATACGATTTTAGGAAAAGCATGTCACCAAAAAGACTGTTGTTCCTACACAAATTTTTTTCTTTCTAAAATTCTTCAGAAAAATATTTGTTGTATTTCAAAATGGTGGAAATCGAGTTGTTTGAAAAATCAATCAGAATTATAGTTTTCATATAATTTGAAAACTCAATCAATGACTTCAGCGCTTTCAAACTTTTCATAAAATGAGTCATTGATTGAGGGGGAGAATGTTTTCAAATCTATATCATCTATCGGGCTTATCTAATTATCCTACTTGCTTAACCAAAAATGATATTTGCCTATGTCGAAGGACTAGGAATTTAGGATATGAGTGTTAGAATTAGATGACTATAGTTTGATAAACATGTTATTCCCATGCTTTACATGATCTGATTGATATGTTGAATTAACTTTTATTAGTCGATTGTTGTTTGGGTGTTGTCGACCACCATATATCTGTTTGTGTTAACTAACGTATGCAGATAACATGGTTTATAAGAATGTTCCCGATCCGGATCCCACAAAAGAAGATGATTGGATGCCGAAAGGAAAGGGTAACTATTTCTTAGGACGACAAATGAAGAAACAGAGCTTAATTAGATCTCCATGGAGAGTTGGCACGATAGATGCAACTTAAGAGGTCTCACTGCATCTGCAGATGGTTTTCTTCAAGCCCTACAACAACAACATAAGCTTCTTATCCACCTAACGTATGTTTGTGCAGGACAAGTAGTGAATAACACCATTTTTCAAACAGATTTGATAAAAATTGTTTTGAAAATGAAAAAATATTGTTTTGAAAATAAAGCGAACTCAAATTTTGGAAATCAACCGGACTTCATTTTAAACATAAGTCACTCAATCAACGACTACGGTCATTGATTGAGGGGAAATGATTCAAACTTAAGTATTTTCAAACGATATTTCTTCATAAATGTTCGGTTTATGCGTAATAAAGTGGTGATCTAAAGATTTAATGTTATGTCATGGTATGATTTTCTTTAAAACTCAAAGATCTTTTAAAATAAAATATTTTCTGTTCTTGTTTGATTGTGAAATTGTTTTATTTTACTTAAAGATCTCTTAAAACTATCATACCTGACACTAACAATCTTTAATGACTAAAATTGATCCTTATCAGTCATTTTTTAAAATTAAATTTTGCCACGTCTTTCCCCAAAATTTTCTAAATGATTTAAATCAATCGGGATCCAAATTCTCAATTGGTTTGAAATTTTTGATCGGGGGAGAGATCGTGATTTAAATCTCAAATCGGTTTTAAAGGGTGATTGTTTCAAAAGCACTCATTCCTTCATGTGCCAAACGATTTTGAAATACATAATGCATATGATTGTGGAGAAGCATTTAACCTAAAACCGGAAGAGTATTTAAACAAGGCCACATTTTCTCCCATGTTTTCTAAACCTTATTAAATCACTTGGGATCCAAAATCTCAAAGGGTTTGATATTTTTGATCGGGGAGAATTTGTGATTTAATAATGAAATTTGATAAAGGTGATCATTTTGATTCAAATGTACATCTTGCTCTCCCGTATGTGCTAAACTTTCGAATCTCGAAGCACATATTGAGGAGCATTTCAAAAGAAATAAACTTTCAAGGTACAAAGATTTCTATGTTTCAACATAAAGTACCTTGATTGATTTTCTAATGGTTTCTTAATGGCTTTTGTGATCGTGGATGTACTTCAAAAGAACTCTTTCCTCTATGTGATAAAATGATTTCAAATATCCTACGCACATATTGAGTGAGAGAATTTACCAATGAAATTCAAATGGCTTTTTCTAAGAAAATTGTGATCAAGAAATTATTTCAAATAACTCTTGCCTCCATGTGCTAAACAATTTCAAGATAATATGCACATGTTGAGGGGGAACATTTCTAAATGATCAAAACAATTAAGTTACAAAATGCTTTGATATTATATCACAAGTACCTTGATTGATTTTCCAAATGATCTTTCAATTGGTTTCAAGGAAGAATGAACAATACCAAGAGACCGACCAATTTACTTTATGCATGGTGTTATAAGGATGGTTAGGTTAGGTATTCGTTCCACGATCCCGCCAGAGTCGGAGGATCTACCGAGGACAATCCACTAGATAGTGTAGAAGTCCTTAGGTATGATGAAAAAAGGAGAAAAGTGAGAAATGGGAAGAGTGCGGATGAGATAGAGCTAGGATGGAATAAACCCAACAAGGTTCTAGTTATGAAGTCTCGGTAAGCATGAAGGGTTGAAGAATGAAAAAAATTGAATGTGAAAAGGGTGAAAAGAAATAGCCTCCAATAATTCAACCTTAGGCGAAACCGGGTTCAATACTTATGCTACTTGGTGGTTATTGAAGATAAGACGTCATGGACCCAGTGACGCACTGCACCTAACTTCCCAAGCTACTCAAGTTCCTCTTAAAAGGGCTTGTTTCATTCTCACGGGGAACCTACATTATCTATCGACTTTCTCTTAGAGATTGTTGATATTGAAGAAGGAGACCCTCTCCCTAGTCTCCGGCATAGGAACCAAATGTGCACAATTGAGTCTAGAGCAAAGAGATCATCCACAATATCTCTTTAGGACACTAAATTGATGAAGACTTGCTGTTTCACACAATGTGGAAAGTAAGAATATTTTAAGAGTCCTACGCATTATCCTTGTGGTATTGCCAGAACATCCGAGTGATATGTAAAATATTCACGATGAAGATGGAAATCCTTCTAGAGCCAACATCAAACAAGCTCTTGGTGGGTGGCATGTGAGATCTATCCAATAGATCAAGCTTGTGACAACTAGACATAAACGATGGGGCGATTCACTCTTGAATCAACCTTGGTCCAGGAAATGAATTGACGGATACTTTTGGAAAAACCGTTCGATGTGCAAATCTTCTTTCCTCTAGCACATCGAATGTGTATTCATATTTCAAACTCAAAAAGTATCTCTGATTGAAAAAATACTTTTGGAAAAACCGCTCAATGTGCAAATCTCTTCTTTTCTCTAGCATATCGAATGTGTATTCTCTTTCAAATACAAAATGTATTTTTGATTGAAAATTGATCTTTCTCATAAAACCTTCGTCGTATTGCAAAACTCTTTCTTCTAAGCAATACGTGATTGTTTTCAAATCAATTTTTCATCAATTAGTGAATCTCAATTCGCTAGTTCACTCACTCCGTGTTGTCTTCTTTGAGACGCTTGGCGAGAGCGGCTAGAGCGGTTGCGAAACCCTCGTTAAGGAGATTCTTGAATTATACCGATCACAGCGGTACTTGTCTTGATCAACGAGAAACCGTGGGCGTGTACCTCAATTCAACGAAAGTGGTCAAAGACACTTCGTGTGTTTTATTGCTAGTTGTTGTTTGCGGTACATTTGGACGGTTGCGGTGATCGATATTGAGAAGTCAATTCATAGTTGCATGCTCACAAAGATCCACACTTAATTAAAGAAATCATGACAAGTGCCTATCTACATAACCTCGACTCGGATATTTTTATACTATGCTTTTGCTACGCTGCTACAAATATCTTGAACCAGTAAAAGCTTCCGCTACTCTTATGAAAAGATGTCATGATCCAGAAAGTGTGAGCATGTCGGTCCAAAAGTCACAACATCACATGAAGGCAACACAACAAAAGGATGATCCAGAGATTTGCTGTGGCTGATGATCTCGAAGAAAGCTCGAAGATCATCAAGATGTGGATTAGTTAAAGACCTCCACTGAAAGTACAAATCATTCTAACTATAAAGAGTCACTGCTAAAGCACAAAGATTGCTGAACTTGAAGAATTAAAGTCTACGAGCTCAAGACTGAAGATTAAATAGAATTCTAGGATTCGAAATGTAAAACATGGGGTGACCTCCCTTAGGAGGAGATTGTTAGGAATTGGAAATTCCATTGTGAAGTGTCGGTCACCCCAACTATTCTCTAGCATAAGTTAGCTCGTAGACATATCGTTATTCTTTGTTTTATTAGTTAGTTATTAGCATAGATTAGCTTAGTGTTTCACCGTGGAGGAAGGACGGGTCTTTACCTCTTCAGATGCTTGATCCACGGCCCGGCGGGGAGGCGTGTAGGTTGTAACTATAAATACCCTTCCATCCTTGGAAGGGGTGGTGCTTCTTGATAATCTAACATTCTCTTTTTGTTTATCTCTCTAGAATCACCCTCTCCTCCCTTCATCTCTCTAAACATGTCTCACTTGTTTAATCATAATCCTAGACCACCGAATCATCTAAACAACATATTATATACGATCCAACACGCCGTGTTAAATCTAAATCAAAATTAGTTTAAATATGAAAAAATAAATATAAAAAATGGAAAGAAACTGTGTGATGGGTATCAAACTTGTGACCTATCGTATAATAGCCGAACACATAACCATCAAGGCATCCTTCATTTCATTTATAAAAGGACAATGGTTTTAGCATAAGGTAGTTTGACAAAGCTTATCAAAGCTCAAAAGGTGATTATTATTTTGTTGTATTATCATGTTACTACCTCCGTTTAAAATTATAGTCCCGTTTGACTTTTTCGGTCTTTTCTTTTCAACTTTGACCTTTAATATTTTAATTTGTGTTATACAATAATTGATAAAACTTATTTCAATGAAAATACATTTAAAAGCCCAATGAACCCATATATATTGCATCAAGTATTATATAACACAAATAAAAATACTCAAGGTCAAAGTTGCAATAAAATACCAAAAAGTCAAAGAGGACTATAATTTTAAGACGGATGGAGTATAAGATTATCCAGGCATTGTTCGAAAAGCACTTCAATCATCTAAACAACTCATTATTTTGACGTTGGTGATTCTAAATGGATATACATGACGCGCTAGCTTAGGCTGTTGGAAAACAATTAAATGATCCGAAAGAAATATCAAAATGTTACACAATGACGTTTTTTTTTTTTTTTTTTTAATGATTGGTGTTTGACGGGCGGCCTAAGAGAGCGGCTCAACATAGTCACCTAGGTATGAGTATCGGACCGCTCCGATATGTTAAACAACGATAAATCCTCGTAGGTTACGCTTTATTATTGATCACTATAAGTAGAGTACAAAGTAACGCAGAAAAACTCTAGTCGCTACAACAAAATAGTAACATACTCACACTTATTAGAGCATGTTGCTACATTTTAAGTGTGAAGAATCAAAAAGTTCACACTAACATACATGTGAAACAATTGGGTGTAGCAAATATTTTCACACTTTTATGTGTGAAGCTTTATGAATATTTTCATACTTTTAAGCGTGAGGGTTTTAAAACAATTCTTCACACTTTTTAGTGTGATGATTTTGCTTTTGAAATAATTTTTCACACTTTTAAGTGTAAGATTGAAATTCTTCATACTTTTTTAGTGTGATGATTTTGCTTTTGAAATAATTTTTCACACTTTTAGTGTGATGATTTTGATTTTGAAATAATTCTTCACACTTTTAAGTGTAAGATTGAAATTCTTCACACTTTTTTAAGTGTGAGGATTTTGAACAATTATTCACACTTTTAAGTGTGAATATCTTTTTTAAAAAGTTCACAATGTATAAAGTGCGAAAAAAAAGCGTGTACAAATGATAAATTTGTTGTAGTGAATGGACTCAACCCACAAGTCGGGCTTGGGCCAACTAACTTATCCATCTAATACAAAAGACACAAGCTACGCAAAAAAAAGCAACTCGAACCAAACACATAGCATTATTCGAAGATGTGCGAGGTGTGCAACCGCACGCCTCAAAACTTTAAGGGCCTCAAATATACACACATTTATATATTTTAGGGCCTCAAAATTTAATTCCAACTTCAAAAAATTAACGATATATAAAACTATGTTCCAAATATCTGTTAAACTCATCCTAAAGTGGTCGAGAATGAAAAAAAAAATCATAAAAATTGAAGCTAAATGATTAACATATATCTTTATCATTATGTTCAAATACTATATAAATTTTTGCACAAAGTATCTGCTAACTTAGCTACAACACCAACCAAACACATGCATGCATCAACATAAATGGTCCCTGTGGTTTGTCAAATATTTCACCTATCGTCCCAAACCTAAAAGTTGCATGAATGGTCCCTCTTGAGGCAAAGAATAACATGAATGGTCCTTTTGTTAGCAGGCGTTAAGTTTATTCTGTTATAATTTACACTTTAGCCCTTGTTGGTTAACGGTTGTTGCATCGTCGATCCTTTACTGTAACGGCCGTTTATAATTTAAAGTTTTCAACTTTAGCTTCGTTTTTTATCCGTTTTCGTCCATCTTTATACGTTTTATCCGTTTTCATACATTTTTCTTACGTTTTCATCCGCTTTTACACGATTTCATCCGTTTTATACATTTTTCTTACTTTTTTTGTCCGTTTTTATATGTTTTCATCCGTTTTCATTTGTTTTCATCATTTTTATACATTTTCATCCGTTTTTACGCTTTTATTCGTTTTCTCCGTTTTATATCTTTTTCTTATGCTTTTATACGGTATCGTCCGTCTTTATATGTTTTCTTACATTTTCATCCATTTTTATATGTTTTCGTCAGTATTTTTATGTTTTGATATATTTTATCCGTTTTTAAACGTTTTCAACCGTTTTATACGTTTTCTTACGTGTTTATCCGTTTTACATTTTTTCGTCTATTTTTATTCGTTTTCCTTCTGTTTTAATAATTTTTCGTCCGTTTTATATGCTTTTATAGAGTTTTCTTAGGTTTTATTCGTTTTCATATGCTTTTGACCATTTTCATTCGTTTCAAGGTTGTAAAATCGTTAGCGCTAGTGAGGCGTTCGGGTGAGGCCTAGCGATTAATCGGTTAAGCGGGGATTAATCGGATTGGAATTTTATGCACAAAATTTTAATTTTAGATATTATATTATATTATATGTATGAGATAAGTATAGTGCATCAAAGTTTAAATATTTCAAGTGTTTAAATATAAACATAATACATAATTCTTCAAAGTTCAAAGTCAAACATAGCTATTACTAGGTTTGTTAACCATTTTTAAGCGATTTTTGACAGATTAATTGGTTTGTTGACCGATTTTTAAGCGATTTTGTCTGATTTTTAAGCAATTTTGTTGACCGATTTTTAAGTAATTTTGTTCGATTAATCCAATTAGACCAATTTTGTTCGATTAATCGGTTTGTTGACTGATTTTTAAGCGATCTTTGACCAAACCGATTAAATAGGCCGATTATGATAAATCAAGGCGCTTAGTGAGCGATTAGCGATTATGCGGGGATTAATCGGCCACATGGACCGATTTTTACAACAGAGTTCGTTTATCACGTTTTCATCCGTTTTATATATTTTCTTACGTTTTATCCATTTTCATCCGCTTTTATACATTTCCGTCGGGTTTTTACGTTTTATATCGTTTTATCGTTTTCATCCATTTTATACATAAAAATGGGCGAAAACAAATAAAATGAATGATTTTTGTTATGGATAAAAATGTAAGAAATGTATAAAACGGATAAAACGATAGAAACGAATGAAAACGGTCAAAAACATATGAAAATGGATAAAAACCTATTAAAACGTTAAAAAAAGGTATAAAACGGACGAAAACGTATTAAAACAGAAAACAACGTAAGAAAACCAACAAAAACATATAAAACAGATAAAAATGTATGAAAACCCAAGAAAAACATATAAAAACAGATAAAAACATGTCAAAACGTAAAAAAAAAAAAATAACGAAAACATATGAAAATGGACGAAGATGGAAAAAAACGTAAAAGAACGAATGAAACGTATAAAAACAGACAAAAACGGGTAAAAACATATCAAAACGTAAAAAAACTGACGAAAACATATAAAAAATTTGGTGAAAACGTATAAAATTGGATAAAAACGTATAGAAACGAATGAAAACGGATAAAAACCTACGAAGACGTTTAAAAAAAAGCCCAAAAACGGAGGAAAAAATATTAAAACGGACAAAAACGTAAGAAAGATGGACGAAAACATATAAAACGGGTAAACACGTAAGAAAACGCATAAAACTGGATGAAATCGTATAAAAACGGATGAAATCGTATAAAAACGGACGAAACGGAAAAAACGTACAAAAACGGACGAAAACGGATAAAAACGTATAAAAACGGATGAAAATGTATAAAAACTGACGATAACGGATAAAAACGAAGCTGAAGTCGAAAACTTTAAATTATAAACGGACGTTAGAGTAAAGGATAAACGATGTAACAGCCGTTAACCAACAGGGGTTAAAGTGTAAATTATAATGGAATAAACTTAACACCCGTTAACAAAAGGACCATTCATGTTATTCTTTTGCCTCGAGAGGGACCATTCATGCAACTTTTTTGTTTAAGGGACGGTAGGTGAAACTTTTGACAAACCACAGAGACCATTTATGTAATTTACTCTTATTATTATTATCTTAAAATAAAAAGGAAAAAAAAAAAAAAAAAAAGGCATCTAGAACACTTAACAATCCTATAAAAACAACGTTTGCAACCATAACCCAAAAACAAAAACAGAAACACACTTCCTCCTATTCTTTGTCTCAAAACTTAAAATCGTTTTTTGTTTAGCAACTATGGCGGATGTTGAGACGTTTGATTTCAAAGAAGAGGAAAAAAAAAGTTGATGAGTTTGATATTAATACGTTTTATAGTGATGACGAGATTTATATTCGTAAGATTAAACATCAGATGTTGAAGCTTGGCTGGAAGAACATTGATGATGAGGTTTTTTATCAGATTTTTCTACGTGAAATCCCTGCTCTAATTCGAAGAAGCCGAGGTCGATGCTGACAGCAAGCTAGATGGAGGAAGTCGATTAAGTCTATTTATGATGGTTTGTTTTTTGTTTATTTTTATGGTCTCTGGACAAGTTTCATGACTTTTTGCAGTTGCTGCTACTTTTGCGACGGCCATTGGTTGTTTTGATTATTGATTAGTACCATATTATGTTTACTTCTTTCAAAAATTAGTTGAGTTTAGTGATTTGACCATCTGGTGTTACCTAAAATTGGGTTAATGTGTGTCGTTAAGGTTTAACTTTGTGTAAGTTATGTTACATAAGATTCTAATTAGGCGACAGAAAGGGAGGTGCATGTAGAATCCATATTGGGACTAAGTATATCGATTATCGAATCATTCAAAAATTAAAATTTATTCATGAACCAGCTCATGGTCCAGGATTAGGTATCCTCTACCCTTTATTCAAAAGAAAAAGCTCGGAAAATGTGTTGAGATACCCCGGTTAGAAATTACATTATTTACATGAGTACATGTATTTATAGGCAGACTTAAGAAGTTAAGATTACGAACTCTATCTATTATTCTCCAGTTCAAAGTTGTCGTTTAAACCTTTTCGACTATAAATGTACAAACTAACCTTCAATGAAGTATTTTTGAAGGTTTTTTTTTTTTTTTTTTGAAGTATTAGTAACTTGTAAGATGGCAAACTTTTATAGGGTAATGCAAGTATGTCATCTACCAAATATTTACTGATAAATATTGAACCATAACCTATTATGGCCTAAGGCTTCTTATGGTAGGCTCGAAGTTGATTAGATTGATATTAAACAAAGAGGTTGTTCATTTTGAGAGTTGCAAATAGCGAAAGAATTCCATTAAAATCTTCTTGAATACGAGTAATACAATTCTAATATACAGTTAAAATCTTCTTTGATATCGAGCTAGTTCTTTTGAGCTACTTTCGTAGGTGTGCTTGAGTCAGATAAAAGCATTAGTTTGATGTGCGTCGAGTAGATCTTTCATTCGGTTTTAATCCAAAATTATCATTCAATCTTTTTTAGTCATGTTCTATAACTCGGTCTTTTTTCCTTTTCGTAAACTCTTGTCTAATTTTCACCCTTTTTTTTATTTGCAGTTCTTCCCAAGGTTTTATATATGTTTGGAGGTTTCTACTTTGAAAGGGTCATTTTTAATTTTTGAAAGTATTTCATGTTTCATTTAAGTGATTCGACCAAATACTGATATTACGGTCATCGATCATAAAAGCAACTATACATATCTCGATCATTGGTTTTGTGTTTCCCTTATCTTCAATTTGAGACCACAAGTAATGTTATAAAATTACAATGATACTTTCCACATCTGTGTTCTATAACATTTTTTTAGATTACAAACATATAAAAAACAAAACATATTCAAATCTTAACTTTGGGTTTGCATAAGTGTAGGCGTGTAGCTAGATTTGGTTTCTATGAAAAATATACACAGAACCAGATATATGATTGACAACTATTTGGTTTCTTCTTAATCTGACGAATGCTACATGACGGGCTCTTAAATCTGACATAAACTATAAAATGTGGAGTTAAACACATTATAGCTGTCATTTCTCATGTACTTCTTGGGAAGTGCACGGACACTAATGTTCATACGACTATGACCATTTAGGTGAAGTGGGGTTTGAGCATATCTAGCGCTGATATTCAAGTTCCGCTTTTCTGACAAGGGAAGGGAAGTTGTTCGGTTCTTTAAATTGTGGGAAAGTTCATATTGTGGAGGAATGTAAATTGCTCTCTCTATGTCATATTGTAGTTCAGCATCTGTATCATAAAGGTTGGCGGAGTTGAATAGCATCTGAAACACCTTGAAGCAAGATAGATGAAGGTACTTCCACTGACTAGGAGGATCACCGCTATCATCTGTAAAAATATGGGCGAGTAACTCTTGTCTTTTCCGGTCTAGAAACCTTTGAACTTCAGCAATTGAATTATCTAAGCTTGCATTTGGGTTTTCTTTGAGGTGAAGTAGTACAAGGTTCATTTTCCCCTCTTCTTGTTCTTTCTGCTTGAAAATTTATGTTATTGAATAAGTATGGGAAAAATAAAACAAAATTATTTTATCTAAAGCTAAATGATTATTGTAAGAGGTTGTGAAGAATGACCTTGTAACTTTGAATGTCATTGAGCAACCGGGCAGTAACCATAAGTAATTGTGTGATGCTCTCATACTTTTGTGGCTTGACTTTGCTTTTGGGTAAGCATGGATTTAGGAAACATGAAGAAGTGAGGACCAAAATATGTGTAGCAATGGAGATCATGCCAGTTTCTAGGTATTCATCCATCGAAGGTATGTAGCCGCTCTTTCCCCAGGTAGTTTCGGTTAACCACGAGTTGAATGTCTCCCTCCACTTTACGATTATTAAGGAAATGAGTTAGAAAAATTATGGAAGGATAACAATTGTAAGAACTTCTTGCTTTTTAGGTTACAATATTGAAGTAAGAAACTCACTAGGTCTCTGAAATCTTCTGTTACATTAATCTTTCCCTGAAGGACTAATTCCTTGGTAGTATCTGTCACAAGATCATCCAACACATCGAAAATGGCTTTGCTTGGTCCATTTAAGCCTTTACCATCCCATCTATTGTTCAAACATGAAATTGACATAGCTAATAACTCACAAAGCAAGGGGATTCACATAGATGACAAGCTATATCAAAACAAGGAAGATATATGGTACCGGTAAATAGCATCAAGTAACATGTGTAACTCCTCGAGAGTGCCTCTCATATCGAAGAAGTCATCTGCAACTGTAATCACTATAGCACTCTTTATGACAAGCATTCTTATAATAGAATCATGAGGTAACGAAGTGCTAGCTGCAACAGCAAAGTAGCAATACAAAGTTTTTTCTCGACCAAATCCCATTTCAGTGAGCCCCCATTTCTTAGACCACCTACACGTTATGAACTTTGTAAAAATTAACTACATAAAAGTAATAGGAAAAGTTTAGTGATTCGGTTCTATCTTTACTTTTGGATAAAAAGTACTATTGATTCATTACGGATTGCACATAATATTTGGTTTTTTTTTGGGTAACCATGCATGGTTTCCGACCTTTTGGCCGACTAATCCACGGGGTTTGAACCCACCGCCACACAGACTCAAACCAGGTGAAGCCCTGGACTTGGTGCTATTTGAAGGTACACTAGAAGTAATCAATGGTCTACCTTTTTAGTTCCTTGAGTTCATTTTGGTAAATTGATTGCCGGAATGTGTAGTTTTCGACAGCAAGTTGCATTAGCCCCGTACTATGAACACATGATAACGTATAAAAGGAGGCCTTTCCTCTCCACAAAGGTCCTTCTTTGCTTTGTTCAATCCACATCCTATGATCAAGGTGATCAAGTCTTGCGATCCATGGTATGCTTAGTTCTTCATCAATCTACAAAAGTATGATATAAACCTTAAATAGTTATAGGTGTATGTTTGTGTTTGAGAGAGTGGTAGAGAGGGAGTGTATTTACCACTTTGGATAAATTGGGGAATATGATGATATTATCTTCCATTATGGTTTTCATGATCGAGGCTTTCTGAAGCATTTTCTTTGAAAATGATCTGGCCTTCTCTACTTCATTTTCTCCCAAGAACATTAGATCTGTGGCTTTATAAACACAATATAATAAGCTTCTCAACTGTCCACAGTTGTTCTCCAAATGATTCAAGATTTCATCATCATATAAGAACCAACAAAAGGTCCCTGACACGTATTAAAGAAAAATTCAGTTAAGATTATCACGTATTCACGAGTTTAGAAATAATATCCAAACAAATTCTTCATGCAAAGCCCGACCCATTTGTACTAAACATAAGCGATGGTGCTTTCAACATATAAGAACAAGCCTTTACATGTTTCTAAAATTTTCGATGCACATATCATCTTATGTAATGAAAATATATCAGACATGGTTTTGGTTCACAATCGCCCTTGATAACTTAATGTTATAATTACAAGCGACACTGATGGCCTTTCTTGAATGCTTGATGTGGTGTGTCCCTTCAAAGCCTATCATATATATACTTCTTCATAGGACTACCTTTTAACCCAAACTTACACATAAATCTCACACATTTTGTACGTCAACGTTGAGAATTCTAGAGTTAATAGGCGAGGGCGATTAAACTTGGATACAATTAGGCCAAATGTAAATTGGTATATTATTAGTCTAATTTGGTTTCGTTACAATATAATTACATATGGCAAAATCCACATGCAGCCAAAAACGGTCAAGATATTACCATCAACCATAATCTTTACTTACTTGGAGATATAGTATACCCATGCAGCCGAAAAAGTCGAAATGCTAAGGAGTCCTTGTATATTTTATCAGCTTTAAACTTAAAATTATCTTGCTGTGATTCTTGTTCCATGTAGCTCCTGAACAATCATATTTTGGTTTGGAGATATATTATACATATTTTAATGAAAATTAATGTCTAAACTCTGATGATGTCATTTCATTTATGTATTTGATGTATCACCTGTAAACTTTTTTCAGGATGTTCTCAATCTCCTCAATGAAGTACTCGGATAGGCCTAGCTTCTGCAGTTGATCAACCATGCTTAGTTCGACTAGTTCTTCGTCCATTGGGTACTTTTGTGGAACTGTGAATGTATACGATGAATTATTTTGAAGGCAAATCCAAAGAGATGCAATCACCAAAGACGGCAAAAAATAAATAAAAGACTAAGCGGATAAATAAATATAGGAAACAAATTTTGTGACATATCTATCAGCTTAATCATTTAGAACATATCAAAGTGTTTTAAAACTAATAAAATACTTACAAATGCAATAAAAAAATAAAAAATTGTTCAAAAACTAAATACATAAAAGCAGGTATTAAGCATCGTAACAAGTCGTTTTAATATTAGAAGGGAAAAACTGCTTAGGTTTGTTTGAATATTTAAGATAGAAGATGTGATTATCGGATTAATTACCTCCATTAGGACACGTATGAACAAGTGTCATCAGATACTCAAGGCATTTGTGGTTTCTGGTAGAAATGTATGCTTGTACGGTAGCCGAGGGTGATTGGAAAAGTGATCCATCTTCGCTCAAATGCTTCATTATGGTTTGTTGATCAACATTATGCTTTGTGAATTGAAAGGTCTCTAAGTAAGCAAGCAATGGAGGGTACTGCCATTTATCAACCATCTCTTCTCTGCAAGAAATTTCATTTATTATGTCTCCAATAAGAAGGTAATACTAACCCATATGGACAATTTCACTCAAAATTCAATTTAGATATATATGAATACTTGTAATTGCTATTGGTTGCAAACCCAAAACTATACAAACTTAAAAAAAAGAAGGTGATTGTATGCTTACATGCCAAGAATTTGTTGCCTTGTATTGGATATACAAGAAACAGTAGAGATCATTTGATCCGATAACTTAAGGTCTAGACCTGATGATTCAACCAGTTCAATGGTTGCCGGGAAAACAATGGAGAACGATCGAGGAAGATGATCAAGGTTACCGTGAAGCATCTCCTCCATATTTTCATGTATAAATTTCAATCCTGCAATATACAATGAGGAAAACAATCACAACTTTCCATTAGTTATATTTAGCGTCAATACGCTGACTGTTTGAACTATAAGATATATGAACAAGAAACATAACGTCTTAAGACTGCTTTTTGAAAATGGCTGCTCTATATTCGTTGTAAGTCAATGATGTCACATACACCTTGATTTCGATGGCGTACCCTCATCTATGTTAAAACAATTTTCTATGTACTTTTGATTTTTATATATAGAATATAATCCTTTAACACTTGCATGTATAATGTGTCATGTGTCATGTATCATATACCTTTTCTATATTTTCAACACGAATCCCCATTTTTGCAGCGCAGCCATGCAAGCAAGGGTAGCAGGAAGAGCATCAATGGTGGGAAGATCTCCCCAATACCCTTCTTCCTTTTGGTTATGGAGCAACCATTCGAGACAACCCTTAAACAATGGGGTATTATGTTCTTGAGGGTGTGGAATCATTGCTAACCATGCAGTGTCGTAAGCTGATGGTGGCATAAATGAGTGAAGATGGGCACTCTTTTGTTTCGAGAAAATCTCTGATTTCAGTTTGGTAACTAGAGCTTGGATTGAGGCCAAGGAATGCTCCATTCGAATCAATGTGAGGAATCTGAGTACTTTTTTTTTTCTTCTGAATGGCTAGTAATAGAATTCTGAATTTGAATCTTCAACTAAAGCTGCTTAAATAGGTAAGTTTCTTATACGGCGAATCATGTTACACATTGTGTATACGGGCCCATTTGGCATTCTTAAGGTGTTCCCATGTTGGTTACATTTATGAGGTCCCATACAGGGAATGAAACATCTTGAAATAAGGCCCATATAGGGACAAAATAATGTCATGTGCTACATGTGTATCAGTAACATTAGGTCAAACCACTGAAGCGTCATATTCTTCAAAACGGCGGATGTTGAATTGCAAGACATTTCTATTGTACAGGAAGTACCGCTGCACTTTCATAAAAGTTGGGACCAAAACTTAGGTCAAACGGCCAAAAATGCAATTTACTCTTCTAATTTTTGGAATGTATGATGCGTTCCTCTATATTTTCCTTTGTTAATCTTTGAGAACGGCAAAACCTACCTCATACACATTTTGTCTATATAGGCTTGATTCTACAGGTACTCTCTTGGTCAATGCGTCACCTTAGCATGTACGTGTTTTACACATTTCTTATATAAGTCCATTCGTCAATGTTAGTTTTTTTCCAAATTGCTACGATTGAAAAAAAGAAAAAAAAAGAAAGAAAAAGGTATATTCAAAACCTTAATATTAATTGGGATTATGTATTAAAAGGCCACCAAATTATTAAATATTTTACTTTTATACCACTCATTTAATTAAACTAATTTATGAGCCACCCAAATATGCATTTATTTTCTTTTATACTAACCTCGTTTAAATTCTTGCTAAATATCAATTTCAAGAATAAAGCTAACTTTAACATATTAACACAATAAAATTAACAATTTAAATGTAAAACATTGATTAAAGAGTAAATTACACGGATGGTCCCTAAGGTTTGTTCAAAGTTTCATTCACAAGTTTAAAGTTGCATGGATAGTCCCTATCTCTGAAAACAATAACACTTATGGTCCTTTATTTAACTGGCGTTAAGTGAGTTCCGTTATAATTTACACTTTTAGCCCTTTTGGTTAAAGATCGTTGCCTCGTCAGTCTTTTACCATAACGAACTTTTATAATTTAAAGATTTTCAACTTTAGGTAGGTTTTTATACGTTTTCTAAAACTTTCATCCGTTTTCGTCCGTTTTTTTACGTTTTCATTCTATTTATAGGTTTTTATCCATTTTCGACACTTTTATACGTTTTCGTCCGTTTTTATTCTTTTTCGTCCGTTTTTATACGTTTTCATCCGTTTTTCTTACGTTTCCATACGGTTTCATCCGTTTTTATACCTTTTCGCCCGTTTGCTTACATTTTTTTACATCTTTGTTCGTTTTTATATGTTTTCGTCCCGATTTTATCGTTTTCTCACGTTTTATCCGTTTAAATGCATTTTTATCGTTTTATCCATTTTCGTACATTTTTATTCGCTTTTGTCAGTTTATATTCATTTTCATCCGTTTTCGTCCGTTTTATTCATTTCGTTTGTTTTATACATTTCGTTAGTTTTTATCGTTTTATCTGCTTTAATCGTTATCATCCGTTTTATATGTTTTCATCCGTTTTTTCGTGTTTATCTGCTTTATATGTTTTCATATGATTTTATCCGTTTAATATGTTTTCATCCGTTTTATAGGTTTTATCCATTTTCACTCATTTCCATATGTTTACGTCCATTTTATACGTTTTCATATGTTTTTTTTATATATAAAAACGGATAAAAACGTATGAAACGTATAAAAACGTAAGAGAATATATAAATACGGATTAAAACGTGCGAAAAACATATAAAAACAGACGAAAATGGATGAAAACGTATTAAAACATAAGAAGATGGATAAAAACAGATGAAAACTTATGAGAACGTAAGAAAACGTATAAAAACAGACGAAAACATATGAAAACATATGAAAACGGACAAAAATGGATAAAAACATATAAAACGGATGAAAACATATGAAAACGGATTAAAACGTATGAAAATGTATAAAAACGGATAAAAACGGATGAAAACGTATAAAAATAGACGAAAACTTATTAAAACAGATAAAAATGTATGAAAACGTAAGAAAACTTATAAAAACAAACAAAAACCGTATGGAAACGTAAGAAAAACGGTTGAAAACGTATAAAAACGGACGAAAACGTATAAAAAGGGACGAAAACGGATAAAAACCTATAAATACGAACGAAAACGTAAAAAAGGAACGAAAACGGATGAAAATGTACGAAAACATATAAAAACGTACCTAAAGTCAAAAATCTTTTAATTGTAAACGTTCGTTATGATAAAAGACTGACGAGGCAACGATCTTTAACCAAAAGGGCTAAAAGTGTAAACTATAATGAAACTCACTTAACGCCTATTAAATAGAGGACCATAAGTGTTATTCTTTTCAGAGATAAGGATTATCCATGCAACTTTAAACTTTCAGGGATTATGAGTGAAACTTAGGACAACCCTTAGAGACCATCCGTGTAATTTACTCTTAATTAAATTATCTTAATTCACTTTGAATAACTAAAGTTGCATTCAAATAATGGCTAAGACTGATATTTAACATTTCAAAACTTGTTTGCGTTCTTTTAATATGTTATATTTAGCTTTATTCTCTTGGTTTCGATGATTTTCGATATAAAATTATCCGAAATTAGTATAAACAAAATCAAGCCCATAAATTAGTGACCTATAAGTAAGTTTTGATATATGAGTGTCCTAATAGTAAAACGCTTAATAGTTAAGTGGGCTCCCAATACATAATCCCAAGTTAAAAAGGATCTTCCTACAAACTTTATCCAACCAACTTTCCATGTCCTATACGATCACCAACATGCATGTAAATAAAACTATAAAACAATCACTCATGCATGCACTCATAACACTACCACATTTACCACTTTCCCCATCGCTGTTTTCCCTGACAATTGTCATTGGGGAATCCTCACTAAACGACAAAAATATATCCTACGTGGCACGAAGTCTCGTGAAAAGTCGACAAGATTATCGCTCATTTTCCCGCCGACATGTCGGGATTCAACGATAATATTTTGACCGAATATTTCATGGTAAACGTGGCGGAAATTTTCCGCTTCGTTTTCGGCGACATGTCGCCGGGATTCTTTTGTTTATTAAAAATTAGTAATTAGTGTTAATCTATCTTAACGTGACGTGAACAATAGTTTCCCGGCGACATGTTTATTTGGTAGATTTTTAATTAGGAACAATTCAAATTAGGAAAAATTCGGAAAAAATCGAAATCGCTGCGGTCGCATGCATTAAAAAATCCAGATTTTTCCGTGACGGTCGGGAGATAACACACTAAACGTTGACAAGTCAACGAGAAAGCGAAGTTTCCCGGTGACATGTCGCCGGGATAGTAGGCTAACTCGTTGACTTGTCAACAAGCAACCATAATATCCCCAGCCGACATGTCACGGGGATAGTTAATCTCGATAATTAAGCGTCTTAATCATTTTGCTTAATTCGATTATTCCCAATGACATGTCGCTGGGATAATGTGCCACCGTGGCATCGCTTTGATCGAAAATTGAGTGGGACCCACGTCGTCGCCGGGATTGTCGCTGGGATACAATCCTCACGAGACTTCCCTAGCTAGATTCCCAAATGACATGTCGTTGATATAACTTCCCAGCCGACATGTCACGGGAAAGTCCCCATATGTCATTGGGGTAGCGGTGAATGTTGTAGTGTAAAACCCCAAATTCATTCACCATCATGTCTTCGATCACCTCACCTGGTGATTTCGATCAACCCCGGCTCGGTTCAAGCTTATCATACGCTTCAAGATTTGCTATCGAATCGTTACAAACAGTAATGTCAACATTACCAGAGGGTGAAGATTTCCGATTTGTTTGATGGAGTATGGCGATGGCGAAGTGAAGGAGATGAAGTGTAAGCATATGTTTCATAAGGACTGTATTCACAAGTGGTTAAGTGTTAATGCTACATGTCCGGTCTGTCGATATCATATGCCAGTTGAGCGGGTTGACGATCATGATGATTATTCTATTTTTGAATTGATATTTAGTAGATTTCTGATTTCGATCTCCCATGAAGAGCACAAATAGAGAATATATAAGATTAGTTTTTTATAAATTGTGTTCTTCTTTTTAATTGCTTATAAATCAGATGCCAAGCGATGTTTTCTTGCAACTTATTGGTAATAATAGACCATAAAGCCATAAACTTCGACTTATTAATTAACTTATTGTAATTTCCTGTTCAAAAACCCACGAAAGACATATTCAACGAAATCTCATACCATGTAGTAGAAACAAATTTGAAATTGAAGTGCCTTCTCATATTTTTCATTCGGTATTACACTTTTGGTTCATGTACGTAGTTATGATGTACAGTAGTTAAGTTATTAGTTATTACCTACCTAATATTGTATGTGATTGAACATGTGATTTCAGAGATTATGCCTTAAGTAAACGAGGGTCGTCACCTCACGAAACGTCTGATGACAAAGTTTTGATTGATTAAAGTTTGTGAGTCGTTTCGGGGGATCGAGTAAATTAAAATTTACTAAGGTGTCATTTGTTTTTCAGAGCCTTTTACTTCTTCATCTCGCAAACCATGCCCGCAAGAAGAGAATACATTAAAGTTCTTCATCCGCAGAAAACCGTTTGTTTTTGTCTTTATCAAGATTCTTTCATTTTTCTTCTTTTCTTCTTTTTTATTTTCACTAGTATTTTTGTGCTAATGAAGTAACTTTTTTTTTCCTTTTTCTTTTCACTAGTTTTTACATTTTAAATCATTTTTACATTTTCCTCCATTTTCTATGTTTTCTGCTTTTTAATGTTTTGTCATTTTTTACATTTTAGTCCATTTTCTTATGTTTTAGTCCGGTTTTACGTTTTAAATCTGCTTTTTTATGTTTTCTGCTTTCTTTCGTTTTCATTCGTTTTCTTACATTATCTTACGTTTTGTTAGGTAAGATAAAATAACGATAAAAACATATAAAATCATATGAAAATGGAGGAAAAGTAAAATAAACACATGAAAATATAAAAACGGATTAAAACGTAAAAGACAGACGAAAGCGTAAAAACGGATGAAAACGTAAAAAGGATGAACACGTAAAACAGACGGAAACATAAAAAACATACGAAAACATTAAAAACATGAAAACGAACATAAACGTAATAAAGCGGACTAAAACTTAAGAAAACAAAGAAATTGTAAGAAAGCGGATGAAAACGTAAAAGCGGACGAAAACATAAGAAACGAACGAAAAGTAAAAAACAGATTTAAAACGTAAAAAGGGCGGCGTAAAAAGAGGCGGCGTAAAAACGGACGAAAACGTAAAACGCGGACGAAAACATAAGAAACGGACGAAAACTGCGGCGTAAAAACGGGTGAAAACGTAAAAAGCGGACGAAAACGTAAAAGGCGGACGAAATGTAAAAGAGATGTAAGATATTGAGAAGAGATGTAGGGTTGTGAGAAGAGGTAAAGTGGAAAGAAGAGATAAATTATATGCTGCATGGTAGAAGGAAATAAGCAGATTTTAGTCTCTTATATGCGAAAAAACAAACAAGCAGTCTTGAAAGAATACGTCTGCAGCACTGCAGACAAAAAGAAAAGAAAAGAACCTTTTGAAAAAAAAAATGCGCAAAAGTGGACAAGAAGAGATCATCACTGCTACACAAAAATAGCTTTAGGTACGTTTTAAAAAGGCTTACGGACAAAATAATGTCATGTGTTAAATGTGTATTAACATACATGCTTACGTGAGGTACTGAAGCGTCATATTCTTCAAAAGGGCGGATGTTGAATTGCAAGACTTTTCCATTGTACACTTCCTTGGGAACTACGGCTGCACTTTCCAAAAAAGTTGGGACCACATCTTAAGTCAAACTGGCCAAAAGGTATCGTTTGTTTTTTTTTTCAATAAACATTTTTTTTCTCTTTTCACTTTTTTATGCGGGAGATGTGTTTTTTTTTTTTTTTTTTTCGCGTAAGTCTTTATTTTCACTTCTTTCCTCTTCTAAATTTCGACATTGTTTTCACTTCTTACCTCTTCTTTCACAAACCTTACATCTCTTTCTCAATATCTTACATCTCTTTACGTTCGTCTGCTTTTTTACGTTTCTTCCTTTTATGCGTCTTAGTCCTTTTTTACTTTTTCGTCATTTTACGCGCCCATTTTTACGTTTTCATCCGCTTTTACGTTTCGTCATTTTAACGCTTTTATTCATTTTTTACGTTTTCGTCCGTTTGTTAATTTTTCGTCCACCTTTTACGTTTTGTTCGTTTTTTTAATGTTTTTATCTCTTTTTATTACGTTTTCATCCATTTTTTAACGTTTTCTTATAGCACAAAAAAAAATGAAAAAATGAATTACTTCAATAACACAAAAACAAACGGTCTTCATCCATGCAGATGAAGACTTTAGATCTACCTCGTACACATTTTGTCTATCTAGGCTTGATTCCACATGTACTCTCTTGGTCAATGCGTCGCCTTGGTAGACTAAAGCATGTACGTGTTTTACACATGTCTTATATAAGTCCATTCGTTAATGTTAGTTTTTCTCCAAATTGCTACGCGAAGAAAAAAAAAAGTTATATTAAAAACCTTAATATTAATTGGGATTATGTATTAAAAGTCCACCGAACTATTAAATATTTACTTTTAGACCACTAATTTTATTAAATTAACTTATGAGTCATCCAAGTATGCGTTTATTTTTCTTTATACTAACCTCGTTCAAATTGTTTCTGAATATCAATTTCAAGAATAAAGCTAACTTTAACATATCAACACAATAAAATTAACAATTTAAATGTAAAATATTAGTTAAATTATCTTAATTCACTTTCAACTAACTAAAGTTGCACTTAAATAATGGTTAAAACTGATATTTTACGTTTCAAAATTCATTTGTGTTGTTTTAATATGTTATATTTAGCTTTATTCTCGTGGTTTCGATGATTTCCGATATAAAATTTTCCAAAATTGATATAAACAAAATCAAACCCATAAATCGGTGACCTATAACTTAGTTTTAATATATAAATAGCAAAAAAATAAAAAGTTAAATAGTTGAGTGGCCTCACAATACATTATCCCTTAATAATCCCTTAATTAAAGGGGATATTCCTACAAACTTTATCCATCCAACTTTCCATGTCCTATACGTTCACCAACATGCATGTAAAAAAAAACTATAAAACAATCAATCATGCATGCACTCATAAAACCCCAAATTCATTCACCATCATGTCTTCGATCACCTCACCTGCTGATTTCGATCAACCCCGACTCGGTTCAAGCTTATCATACGCTTCAAGATCTGCTATCGAATCGTTACAAACAGTAACGTCAACATTACCAGAGGGTGAAGACTGTCCGATTTGTTTGATGGAGTATGGCGATAGCGAAGTGAAGGAGATGAAGTGTAAGCATATGTTTCATAAGGACTGTATTCACAAGTGGTTAAGTGTTAATGCTACGTGTCCGGTCTGTCGATATCGGATGCCAGTTAGGCGGGTCGATGATCATGATGCTTATTATCTTTTTAAATTGATATCTGATGCTTTCACCCATGGAGAGCACGAATAGAGAATATATAAGATTAATTTTTATAAATTGTATTCTTCTTTTTGATTGCTTATAAATCAGATGGCCCAAGCGATGTTTTCTTTTAGCTTATTGGTAATAATAGACCAGATAAACATCTCCAAATTGGTCTTTGATTGCTTTCTTATAAGCGTTTGCATGCATTTAATGAATGTAATTTCCTGTTCAAAAACACATAAAAGACATATTCAAGGAAATCTCATACCATGCATGTAGTAGAAACAAAGTTGAAATTGAAGTGCCTTCTCATATTTTTCATTCGGTATTACACTTTTGGTTCATGTAGTTATGATGTACAGTAGTTATTAGTTATTACCTACCTAATATTGTATCTGATTGAACATGTGATTTCAGAGATTATGCCTTAAGTAAACGAGGGTCGTCGTCACCTCATGAAACGTCTGACAAAGTTTTGATTGATTAAAGTTTGTGAGTCGTTTCGGGGGATCGAGTAAATTAAACTTTACTAAAAGTGGACAAGAAGAGATCATCACTGCTACACGAAAATGGCTTTAAGTACGGTTTAAAAAGGCTTACGGTTCTTGAACAGTGGACTAAATAATGTGTTTATTATGCGTAAAGTGACGTATGTACAGGTGTGTTTGGTTCGGGTAAATTGAAGAGTATTGGAGTAATTTGAAATTAAAATTCCATCTCATGCATGTTTGGATGACAACTTGGCAGAATTTAAAATGATAATAAAGCTTATATGAAGGAACTTTAAATGCTCAAGTTGAGTGGGGAATTTTAATTGACATAGTACGGAAAGCATTAAAGTAATATTTTTGACAACATTGCCCTTTTATCTATTTTGTTGCAAGTAAATGAATGAAGGACAATTAAGTAATTTACAAGCTTATGACTTTAATTCTTTGACATATAGTAATAGTTAACAAAACGGTGAGATTTTGAATTCAATAAAATTTGAAATTTTTTGGAAATAAATATTCCTTAATTACAATTTACATGAACCAAACGCCCCCAGGGTAGGACGACGTACCACACAATGTTTGCGCGATTAGGGATTTGGCTTAACTTTAGTTCATTATGGGCTTGTATTGCTAGTATTTACAGTGCGCTTAAAATGTCATTCGGACATTACCTACGTACGTCATAAAACCATAACCAATCCGACCAATAAACCCGATAACCCAACCCGTTAACACCATTAGGCACAATACAACTTCTTGGTATCAAATACGATTTTTTAACACATCATGACACAAAACAACTCGTAATCAAAGATATTTCGTTCTAAAATGCCCGTTGTTGGTTTATGGATATATTTAATATGTGTATGACCGGATTCGAACTCGAGACCACGGGATTGCACACTTTACGTATGAGACTCGATGTTTAAATAATTAATATAAAATATTATGTTTAATTATTAAATTCACAATAAACGACTAAACAAGCGATAAACACTTATCGAAAGTGACTATCGGTCGTTAAATGTCAACGAGATATGAAGAAAAGTAAACAAGCCAAGAGACGGTTTTAGGAACCCTCTTTTGGGCTTGTTTTTGGCCGAAACTATGGAATCCCACATCGGAAACCAGAGTAAACTTGACATCTACCATAAGGCTATAAATACACCCCCATGTATTCATCCTTTGGTACACTTGATTTCATGAGAAGGCCATACTTCTTCTTTTCTTCCCTTTTGTCTTGGTCGACGAGTGAATCCCCATTGTAAGGGATTTACGAGTGACCTCGAGCATAACAAAGATGTTTGGTTATTCTATTGTGATCAAGAACTAGCATTCGTGATCGAATCGCTAATAGTGCGTGTAATAAAAACGTGGTGTAACATACTATTGTTACATCAATTGGTTTGAATTAAAAACCGGTAAGGGTCAATTCGTTAAACCACATAAACCATAAATAGGGTTCTTGAATTGAAGAGATCTAGCCAATTGCAAAAGGTATGTTACGTTTTATTTTCAGTTAATTAATTGTTATTATATTCTAAGTCTTCCGCTGTGTACTCTGTGATGTCTACATGTTATTATTTGTATATCATGTATCTTAAACTCAACACCCGTAACTCCTTATCTTAGTGGGAGACCAAGATAGCGCAATCGGCTATTGTGATGGACGCGCGTGCAATACACAAGGAAAGTATTGACGCAGTCACAGAAGTGCTTAGAGTATCACATGGATTGTGTGAGGCAAATATTGGACGAGACCAAATCCAGAAGCGACCACGTGTAGCAATATCTATATTGGTGTTCTCATATTATGACAGACTATCCTAAGACCTTAGAAAGTATAGGATTCACATTTTGCAACGATTTTTTTCCAGGCTACTTACGGTGAGTTGTATTGTGATTAGAGGTGGCAAAACGGGCAGGTACGGGCTACTTGTCAAACGGGCTATTAGTCAAATGGGCGCGAGCTAAACGAGCACGGGCCAAACGGGCTCATTTTATATGAATCGCTTCTAAAAAGACCCAAAAACGACAAAATAAATTCCTCGAATGTAACACCTCATTTATATTTAAAAAATTAAATATAAGTTTTTCTTTAAAAACAATCTAATGTTCGAGAAAAACATGTGCCCAATATGCCCATTTAACTTCTAAATGGGCAATACATGCCCATTTTAAAAAAAGGAGTGGCTCAAATGTGCCCAAATCTTTTAAAAGTTTGCCCATTTAACCAATTTTTTTTATTTTAGGCACAAATTGCCACCTCTAATTGTGATAGTAGGAATATAGTACAATCACGATAACAAGAAAGGATGAAAGTATCTTTAGGTTTTTGGTAAAGGGTTTCCCTGGTAAATATATTACTCCAAAAAACATTTAAGTACAAAGGATATGGGTGAAGTCCCATATCTCAGCCCGTTACATAGGCGGTAAAGCTAACATAACAAGACACTTCCTATTCTTAAAACAAGAAAACAAACCAATATGCACTAGATTACATTTGACACAAAACCAAACATAAACTAACGTCTAGATTACTTTCTACCACGGCCTTGGAGCTTGGTATTATACATGTCATAAAAAGCATCCAATTTCTCTGGTAAATCATAGACCTGATCCGCATAATCATCATAATAATCTTCAAGCTCATGACCGCCGCCAGTTGATGCAAGAAATTTAGCCATAGGATTATCCGGCTCAAGCGCTTCCTCATCATCACTGTAAAAAAAAACCACATCCCCCACTTTAGAAAATGGGTTATCCACCATATAATCTCAAATGCTATTTTTTGACCTTGACACATGATGAAACTGAAGAATGAGTGGTGATAACCCTTAATGACTCGCAGATGTCAGTTACTTCAACAAAAGTATCAATATTCAGTGCAACTTAACCTTACGAAAGTCGATTACTCGACTTTAAGGCGAGACCTTTAAAGGGCTTTGGCTGATTATAGCCCAAGTGAGAGTCGAAATTCCTTCAGAAAATATGGATGGTTAGATTTGTTAGTGAAACGCCCTAAACCGGCCAGATTAATTATTATTATTATTATTATTGATATTATTATTATTATTATTATTATTATTATTATTATTATTATTATTATTATTATTATTATTATTATTATTATTATTTATTATTTTTTTCAAATCATGTACCTTATAAGTCGTATAGAGGTAAACCCTATATGTCATATAAGGTTTATTCATGTATGCCGTATAGACATTCTGTTAACCTTTTCTACATTTATTAACTATTTAAATACTTATGAGTTTATTCTAATTTTTGGAAGAGCAATTCTACATCCTCCTACAATATGTTCCTACTTATTCTCCTACCCACACCAAATTATAACATGTGTAATGCACTTATTTTCTTCCAATTTAATTCATTGATCAATCCACTTGTCATAATCATACAAGTAGAAGGATATGTAGGCATATCATGTAGGAAGTTATATCATTTTCCTTTTTGGAATGTATGATTAATGTTCCTCTACATTATCCTTTGTTAATTTTTATAACTCTAAATTTAAAAACGAGAAAAGCCTGACTTATGAAGTTTTGAAAAGCTTCAAATCTCTAACACTATATTCCCGAGTTTTGAAATGAAAGTAAAAAAGAGAATAGACAAAATTGGTCAAAAAGTAGAGAGATGAATGGTATTTCAACTTTGTACATTGTGTTCCTAAATTAATTCGGTTATTATGTGCTTGATGTAGAAGTTTTATGTGATGTGTTTATTAATGCTATAGTTAAGGCTTGTTATAGTTAACTAGATGGTAGATTGACCAAGGGATAGATTAGTGGGATGTTATAGAACTAGACTTGGATTATGGAAGGATTAAGGTATGTGATGAATGCTTTATGTGTTATAGTTATGAGTTATAGTTATATGTTATAGTTTGTGTGTTATTGCAATGCATTTGTGATGCATATATGATGATGGATATATTAATCATGTAGTAGCCAATTACTTACTAAGCGTTATCGCTTACCGTTATAGTTGACAATGTTTCGTAGGTTCATGTATATTGAAGGTGCTATATCTTAGACATTGGAATGGTTATGTGGAAGATTGAAAGGTAGTATGCGTTAGGATCTTAGGTAGAATACCGAGCTCAAGTGTCAAGTTTGTACCCTCGTTGGTCTTTAAAGGTTTATAAACGAGTTGTCATGTGTCAAGTGTATGTTATAGTTGTTATAGTACTTGAAGAGAAATGGTATGTTATAGTCATGTTTAAATTGGTTGAAATGTATGTTATAGTTGGTCTAAAAGGGGTGTTTGGATTAAAATGTGTTTGTACCCAAATTGGGTTAATCAGGTCAAGAAGTGTTTCAATACACTAAGGGATGCTTGGCTATAGTTTACAAGATATTTGGTTTATGTTGTAAAGGTTTAAGTGTTCAAATGGGTCCAAATGGGTTTTGGCACAAAACTCGTTACTTTGCAAAGCACGCTTCCGAAGGTCAAATGGTAAATATTTTAAGATGGAAATGATATTTATAATGTAATAATGGAATCTGAAAAGTTTGAAGTAATTCAGAAGTGGGAAAAGTCGTTTTCTAGAAAATGGGTCAAAATATGTAAGTGCAGAAAACCTGCAGGAAATTGGTGTATTTTAGGCTGCATATGGGTGTATTTTAGACTGCATATGAGTGCATTTTAGACTAATACCTGGGGTAATAGTGTCTGTTGAAAGTTCAGGAAAAAAGTGTATTTTAGACTACAAATGGATGTATTTTAGACTAATACCTGAGGTAATAGTGTCTATTTAAAGTGCAGGAAAAAGGATGTATTTTAGACGGAGAATGAGTCCATTTTAGAGTCTGAATGTTAAAAAAACTTTTATCAGTTTATTAAATAGTAACAGAATGTCCGTTGAAGTTGGGTAGCTTCCGTGTAAAAGTTTCAAAAATTGAGTATTTTGCACAAGCTGCTTCAACCTTACAATTCGAGAATATCGGAAAACAGTTAGCTGCTCAATATGAACAAACAATAAACCTTATTGCCACCATCGCTCAAATCTCGCAACGAAATACCCAAACGTCACCACATACAGCTCCACCACCCAACCGTGACCTTCAAATACGTCTACCAAAACTCAACCTTCCTGCATTCGATGGAACAAAGCCATTGGATTGGTTATTCCAAGCTGACCAATATTTTTCCTTTTACAGAATTACACCACCACAACGCCTTACTATAGTTGCTTTCTACTTAAGCGGAGATGCCCATTAATTGGCACAAATACCTCTATAACAACAACCTTCTCACCACTTGGGAGACATTTACACAAGCTCTTGAAACCCGCTTTGGTCCGTCCTCCTACGATAATCATCAAGCCGTCCTTTTTAAGCTTAAACAAACCTCGACGGTTACAACGTATCAAACTGAGTTCAAACATTTAAGCAATTGTGTTATTGGCCTTCGACTAGAGGCATTGCTCAATTTTTTTTTCTCTCGGGTCTCCGTCAGGATATCCAACAAGAACTCTCCATTCTTTGTCCCCACACCATCACACACGCTATTGGCCTTGCTAAACTGATTGAGGAAAATCAAATGCCCAAGTGACGACACCAACATGTTCCACCTTGCTAGAGGCTCCATACCGCTTTTCCAAACCACTTCCTATCAAACATTAAGCCCAACTGATATGCAAAAGACGTGCTGAAGGCTTGTGTTACAATTGCCCTAAAAAGTACCACCTAGGTCACCAATGTAACCCGCCTAAATTACTCCTTCTTCAGTTGGAACATGAGCACAAGCCTACAACAATAGACCCCCCGTGGGGCATATCAAATGTTGAGTACTACGACAATGTCGGACCTTGAAAACAAGGTCCATTTTAAAGATGGGGGTATTGATACGAGTACTACATGCACTAAACTGAACCGGATTACTCTTCATTCAGTTCCAAGTTTGAATGATAAAGAGACCAAGTCTTTAGGAAGACTTCTCCAGTATCTCCATTTGTTTCTCATGCACGTGTAGATATTTTCCATGCACGTACGATAGTAGATTCATGCATAAGGAAATGGTCCACCTACTAATGTGACTTCTTCAACCCACGTTTTCATGTTTCTTCCTTAATTTTAGGACATGCACATGTAATCTCTATCCTATTTAAAGTGTTGTTTTGTTTTCATGAAATAGAAGAGAAAATTACAGTAAGTCTTATATTTTTTTAGTTAGTCGGTAGTTAGTTTAGAAAGAGAATAACCATCTCGAATCGGTTTCCATCAAATAATAACTAAATAATTTCAATATATTAACAATGAATAACATGCTTGAATTAAATGTACTTTTTATAGTTCTTAAAGGTGTGAACAAAATAAAGTTGGGCATTCTTATCACAAATATCTCTACAACGATGGATATCGCAACATATCTATATAAGTTAATTTCTTAATTTATTATTGCTTCAACTCAATGGACCCATTTATAAGTAAATGGGTCGAAATTGTCACCTTTACTAGACCACTAACGCTATATGCTGAGAAATATGAGTTACAAGATTATAGTAAACCTGATAATAATTATGATGGATTACCAAATATTGAATTGAGTAAATTACTTATACTATGAATGTTAAAGATGATGTCCATAAAGATATTCAATTTTGGAAATTTAGTTTATCTTAATAGTTAGACTAGAGAATGAAGATAAGTTTCTTCAAAGAGATGAAAAACTCTAGTGGTTTGAATCTCTATGTAGAAATCATATGGACAAAATTGTACACATATTTAATGCATGTTTTATGACAAGATTATTAATCATACTTAAGCAGTTAATTGTGATTGAATATTCTTTCCTAAACACATTAAATATATAAAGATGATAATTGTCATACTTGTTTTCATTAATATGAAATATGACAATGGAATATCAAAACTTTTTCTTGAGAAATTACTTGAGCGAGGACGGTAAGTAATCGAAAGGTTTTTTGAATTCATATAATCTTTGGAAATGTACGAAGTGCAATAATTCATGAATGGATAAATGCATGTATCTATGAAATTATTTTTATGTTTAATTATTAAATCTTGGTTTTGATTTATAATTGAAATAAGATAAATTTTAAGTATTCTTGAAAGCTAGTGGGAGTATTATGTTAAGGTTTTAAATCTTATATGTTGTATAACATATAGGAAGTAACATTCCCTGTAAGCTAAATGTTAAGTCTTAGTTTGGAATGAAACTTCATTTGTAAGATTTAAGAATTAAAACATACAACCTTGAAATATATGTTTATTGTTAATAAACATGTGCAGTAAAGATAAATGATTCTGATTAAACATGATATATCATTTGGGAAATTGATACATATCTTTTGACAAGATAGAACCTAAATCTAAGTTTGGCATGTAGATTCATCATGTACATCATGTAGTGTATTAAATTTGTTGTATCATTCTTGAATGAGAGATGATTTGACAACATTGATATCTAATTAAAAGTTATCAGATAACCTGTGTAATGAATATTCTAATAGAATTACATCCTCAACCTGGAATTGCTCCTAGATTCTATGGATGGACAATATGTCAATTGTTGTGCAAATTGTCATCGGCTACAAACTTGAAAGTTTGGAAGACATCAAACATTACACAATAAGATATTAAAGTTTACGGAGTTTTAATGAGCATGTTGTTGTTTATATACAATGATGCTGGTTTAATTGAGATGACACTCAATACTAGTCATGCTAGGATTTCATCCTTGTTTATGGCCATGTGAACTAGTTGTGCTTATCTAAGAGCGCAGTTGCATTATACATTAAAAGAATAAGAATACTTTAAACTTTAAAATGTTTGAAAGTTTAAATTGTTATAAATTGGTGATAGAGGATGTCACACACTTTATGAATTATTATGTGAATTGGTGAAAGCACACATACAAAAACTTCACTAATTGAATTCTTGAAATAAGTATTCTCAAAATTAAGATAGATCAAGTTGGTTGATTTATGCCTTGTCAACAAGTATGATTATCATTACTTGAGGCATAATTCATCAACTGGAATTTTCATGCATTGATCTATTTAGTATTTGGATAAGGGATGTTAAACAATTGTTATAATAAATCAAATACTTGGTATGTTTGATTTTATAATATATTGTATCCTATATTTGCATGTTTAATCCGTGAATAAATTTATTTATTCTAAATCGTCCGTTGTCGATTAATGATATGGGAGTATCATTAAATTAAGACAAATCTGAGAGATGTGGTAGAATATACTTGAAAGTATATTGATGAGAAAGCATACCAATTTCAGATGATATTCAATGAATTGAATATAGGACTTATCCCAACTACATGATTTTACTTTATGGATATTGTTATTAAGTAAATCATGAATAGTTATCCTCGACTTGAGATACCGGATAAGTGTCATGAATGTAGTGCACTTCGTGGATCAACTTAACGCTATCGTGGCGGTAGTCATAAGGATTGTTTCTGAAGTGTTGCAAAGTTCATGGGTTATTCTTGTAGTCAAGATAGAATTTGTTCATTCAAATTTATTTTGGAGTTTAATACTGCTGGGCCCTTCGTAGGGTTGACAAGATGTTTGTGTGGACACCCAAAATCTCCCATGAATATGTTCAGAAGATTTGGTAATCTTGCTCAATCACTTATAACGAGAAACAGAATGGTTGAATAAAGAATGCCTTAATTCCATATCTTTATTTAACATGGTATTAGAAACAAAAGGATAATAATAATGAGAAATCATTAAAAGGTTTTCCAGAGCCTTGCTCGAGTTGTACTAGAGGCATCAAGTGTTGCTAGACGCTAACCGATGTGATTACTCTATTAAGATATGTCCAAGTGGGAGTCATGGTTTAATAGACAACAAATTAATAGGCGTGTGTTAGGATCGAACTCGAGACCACGGATTGCACACTTATGTATGAGAATTAAAGTTAATAATTAAATATAAATGTTATATTTATTTATTAATTAAACGAAATAACATAACAGACGTTAAGTAATTAGTTGTAATGGACTAACGGTCGTTAAATATAATTGGAAAGGACTAAAGATAAAATTAGAGATCGAGAAGGTTCTAGAATCCCTTGTGGGAGTCCTAGGCCGATCGTCCAATGGGTTTCCATAACCCAACCCATAGCCAAACTTGTTCTCCAAGTTATATTGGGTATAAATACAAAATCAATGGTGTTTGTAATTAATCTCTTGTACTTATTAGCTAAAACCTAAAAGTGTTTTGTGTGTGTTTTGCTCCAAACGATCGTGCACCCTCCCTAGGGGATCGATCACCATCTTTTCCAACTAAAATTGTTTTGTTAAATTAAAACTAGAATTGCTTTAATTCGGTATAGTACGTGTGTACAAGAAAGTGGTACTAACACATTATTGTTAGTATTCTTGGATTGAATTACAAAGCAGTGAGGGTAATTCATAATCCTATAAACCCTAATTAGGGTTCATCCAATTGCTAGTTTTGTGGATTTGATTCTTGTTCGGCTAGAATCAAGAAAGGTACGCATATTCTTGTTTATCTTAATTAGTTATTCGTTAATCTTTCCTATACGCTTCCGCATGTATACTTTGATGTTTTGTGATTTATTATTGAATGTCATGTTATATAATTCCAACAGTTTCCATGTTTCTTCCTTAATTTTAGGACATGCACATGTAATCTCTATCCTATTTAAGCTGTCGTTTTGTTTTCATGAAATAGAAGAGAAAATTGCAGTAAGTCTTATATTGTTTTAGTTAGTCGGTAGTTAGTTTAGAAGGAGAATAACCATCTCGAATCGGTTTCTATCAAATAATAACTAAATAATTTCAATATATTAACAATGAATAACATGCTTGAATTAAATGTATTTTTTTATAGTTCTTAAAGGTGTGAACAAAATAAAGCTGGGCGTTCTTATCACAAATATCTCTACAACGATGGATATCGCAACATATCTATATAATTTAAATTCTTAATTTATTATTGCTTCAACTCAATGGACCCATTTATTAGTAAATGGTTCGAAATTGTCACCTTTACTATACTACTAACGCTATAATTATTGATGGATAATTAAGATAATGAAGATTTGCAATATGAGAATCTAGCTCCTGAAGAGTTTGATTGCCATCTATGCTAAGAAGGGAAAGGGTGGTATGTATGAGTGGTTTAAAATGGATCCTGATAAAGTTAGACGTCTTAATTTAAGTGAACATGAGCTTGAGAAGGAAATAGAAACTCATGGCCGACATATTGATCTTCAATGGATTTGTAGTTGTATTTGATGAGATGATGAAACAATTATTGCACTTCGTTCTATGTTAGTATTAGGATTTAGGAACATTCGTGTTAGAAAAATGGGCATGTCACACGGGTTGGGTAATGTGTGAATGATTAAATTGTTGTACGGGTCAAAACATGTTGTATTGGGTTGCGCCAATCCTTTATTTTCTCCTTCAAGTATAATCATTAACAGTTAATGTGTTAAATATCTAGAAAACTAAATTATTGCATTGATAATATCATTTTAAAATTGCTCGGGTCAAAATTGCTCAAAAAAGGCTGTTGTACCCGGACACCTGCTGCCGTCACAGTGGAAAACAAGCCAAAAATGGAATATATATTTTCATAAATAACATATTTTGATAAAATTTTGTATGATTGGGAATGTTTGTGTGTTACGAATATGTTAGAGCTATGTTTCTTAAATTACCAGGTGTGTTTTTTGACATGTTGTTGCTCAAAATTGGCCGGAAAAGGTTGTTATATACTTATATCCAGAAAATTACTTCTAAAACAGTAGGTAACGGGTTAAAACTGGAATTTTCTTTAAAAGTTGACAGGTTTTGATAATATTTTGGTAGTTTTGGAGTTTTACCACGTGTGTCAAACATCAACTTAAACCAAAATTATAAACCACAATTTCAAACAAAAACAAATAATAAGCTATTTGTTATTTAATAGATAAAGAGTTTATTATTAAAATTATAAACATAATTCTAACAAAAAATAAATAATAAGCTATTTAATAGATAAAAACATTATTAACAACTTTACAAAAAAATAATTAAAAAAAAAAATCGTGCATACACTAGCATTATAATTAGTAATTAATAACTAATAATCATATTCAATTGTATTTGTTCGTTGTGAATTAATAACTTTTATCTATACTACTTTATAAAAGGTTTAGGACATTCTAAATAAAGAAGTCTTAAAATTTTAAGACCAAAAACATTTCTTATTATAGAAATATTTGTACTAATTTTGCACTCAATACACACACATATGTTACAACTGAAAATTTAAGGGTCTTTATGTAGCTCATTTTGTAGAAGATAATGGCTTGGAATTTAAATACGTTTTTCAAATTACCATTTACATACCAGAAAATTAAATACCCAATGTAACGGTCCTCGTATATTGATACAGAAAATTAAATGACAACTCAGAATATCTTCAGATATTGATACAACCGATTTAAAAACTATGTAATGACCAATTTCAACCTATCATGATCGTAACAGCCACCAAACTTCAAATTGTATATAAACTAACATAGAATACAAATACATTCGTCTCCCTTTCTCTTTTCTGTCTAAAACAATAACATACATATCGCCTCAAGCACTCCACACCACCACCACCACTGCAGATTCCGCCTCCACATAACAAGATTCGAATAGAAAAGGAAAAGAACAAGATATCAGTTTCACTTGTTTACAAATCTTTAGAAGATTCAACAAGCTTGAACAACCATCATCGATCTATAAATCATAAAGCTTCTTTCAAATAGTCGAAACCTATAAAGAAAGAACAAGAACAAACGTGTTCCTATCCTACCTTTAGAGGGTTTACAGAACAATAAAAAAGTATACCTACATGGGTTCGAAACCCACTTCCTCAAGCCATTGTCTTTGTGGTTTCGTCATGGTCTTTGTAGTTCATGGGTTTGAATACAGAAAGAATTAAAGGGGATTTGTGTTTGTTTTGGGTTCGTGCTTAGCAGAAAAATAACAAAAGAAGGGTTGTGATTTGTATGTCGTGTTTTGTGTTCGAATTTGCAAACACAAATGAAGGACTAGAGTAAGTATAAGTGTGTGACTGCGTATTTTAGAGTGTGAGATTTTAGGGTATTATAATTAGGGTTGTGGGTGATAACTTTTGTTATATACGGAGCATCATCTTTTTTTTTTGGGTTAAAACAAGGATTTGTGTTTGGGCTTTTAATTGATTTTCACGAGGAGCTAATTTTCACTAAAAACAAATAGGGCTAAAACTCTTGTTGGACTCATTATACTCTTTAGACGAAAATCTTAGTTGTGATTTGTATGTCGTGTTTTGTGTTCGAATTTGCAAACACAAATGAAGGACTAGAGTAAGTATAAGTGTGTGACTGCGTATTTTAGAGTGTGAGATTTTAGGGTATTATAATTAGGGTTGTGGGTGATAACTTTTGTTATATACGGAGCATCATCTTTTTTTTTTGGGTTAAAACAAGGATTTGTGTTTGGGCTTTTAATTGATTTTCACGAGGAGCTAATTTTCACTAAAAACAAATAGGGCTAAAACTCTTGTTGGACTCATTATACTCTTTAGACGAAAATCTTAGTTGTTTGTTACAAGGGTTTTTTTTTTTTTTTTTTTTTCCTCTTCATACTTTTAATGGTATTTTATATTAATACATTTGGGACATGCTATTAATGGAAGGTTTATAAAATTCAGAATCAAGATCTTACTTATAATTGAAATATTTGTATTAATTTTGCTATTAAATCAATACCAAGTGTTAACCGAATTTTGTTGATTGGTTAATGCTTAATTTTAGCCGAAATTGTTTTGAGGTTAATGGTTACGTTTGGGATTCGTAATGACAAAACAACTAATTTTGGGAGTTATATTTTATTGACGATATCAGGATTAATCCATTATCGAGGTTCATTTAACCGATAAGAAATGTTACCGTTTGCGTGTTGAAAAATTGAAAGTAATGTGTGTTGAAAATGAAATGTAGGGGATATAGAGTAAAATGTAAAACATTTGATCATCACAAAAATAGCCACCGGGTACCCACCGCCGCATTGCGCGGGTACCCTTCTAGTTTTATTTACAGATTTGGTATTCTCAAAATCTATGATGGGTATCGAACTTGTGACCTATCGTATCGTAGGCGAACACATAACCATCAGTCATCAGAGCATCCTCCAATTCATTTTATAAAAGGACAATGGTTTTAGGCTTTTAGCTTAAGTTAGTTTGACAAAGGTTATCAAAGGTGCTTATTATTTTGTTGTATTATCATGTGTTATAATAAGATTATCCAGGCATTGTTCGAAAAGCATTTCAATCATCTAAACAACTCATTATTTTGACGCTGGTAATTCTAAATGGATATACATGACGCGCTAGGCTGTTGGAAAACAGTTAAATGATCCGAAAGCAATATCAAAATGTCAGACAATGACGGATTTTTTTTTTTTTTTTTTAGGGTTTGATGGGGTCCTAAGAGAGGCGGCTCAACATAGCCATCTAGGTCTGAATATCAGACCTACCTAGGTCTGAGTATCAGACTTGCTCCGATACCATGTTAAACAACAGTAAATCCCCATAGGTTACACTTTATTATTGATCACTATAAGTAGAGTACAAAGTAACACAGAAAAACCCTAATGAACTCAACCCACAAGTCGAGCTTGGGCCAACTAACTTATCCATCTAATACAAAAGACACAAGCTATGCAAAAAATGCAACTCGAACCAAACAAATAGCATTATTCGAAGATGTGCGAGGTGGCAACCACACGCCTCAATGAAAATGCATTTAAAAAACAAATCTATTTATATATTTTGCACCAAATATTATATAACATGAAAAAAGATAATTAAGGTCAAAGTTCGAATAAAAAGACTTTGAAAATGTTAAAATAGACTTATATTTTGAGATGGAGGGAGTAAATTTTTGTAGAAAGTATCCGCTAACTCAGCTACAACACCGACCAAACAAATGCATGCATTTACTAGAAGCGAAACGAATCCTTAAACTATTATGTTTAGACTTTAAACACGATGTACTTTATTATTATTATCTTAAAATAGAAAGGAAAAAAAAAGAAGCATCTAGAACACTTAACAATCCTATAAAAACAACGTTTGCAACCATAACACAAAAGTCAAAAAGACAAAAACAAAAACCGAAACACACTTCCTCGTATTCTTTGTCTCAAAACCTTAAAATCGTTTTTTGTTTAGCAACTATGGCGGATGTTGAGACGTTTGATTTCAAAGAAGAGGAAAAAGAGTTGTTGAGTTTGATTATTAACACGTTTTATAGTGATGAGGAGATTTATCTTCGTAAGATTAAACATCAGCTGTTGAAGCTTGGCTGGAAGAACATTGATGATGAGATTTTTAATCAGATTTTTCGTGATATCCCTGCTCTAATTCGAAGAAGCCGAGGTTGATGCTGACAGCAAGCTAGATGGAGGAAGTCGATTAACTCTATTTATGATGGTTTGTTTTTTTGTTTAGTTTTATGGTCTCTGGACAAGTTTCATGACTTTTTGCGGTTTCTGCTACTTTTGCGACGGCCATTGGTTGTTTTGATTACTACTATTATTTATGTTACTTCTTTCAAAATTAGTTGAGTTTAGTCGCTTTTAACCGTCTGGTGTTACTTAAAATTTGGTTAATCTTTTTCGTTAAGTTTTATCTTTGTGTAAGTTATGTTACATAAGATTCTAATTAGTCGACAGAAAGGGAGGTGCTTGTAGAATCCATATTGGGACCAAGTATATCGGTTATCGAATCATTCAAAAATTAAAATTTATTCATGAACCAGCTCATGGTCCAGGATTAGGTATCCTCTACCCTTTATTCAAAAGAAAAAGCTCGGAAAATGTGTTGAGATACCCCGGTTAGAAATTACATTATTTACATGAGTACATGTATTTACAGGCAGACTTAAGAAGTTAAGATTACGAACTCTATCAATTATTCTCCAGTTCAAAGTTGTCGTTTAAACCTTTTCAACTATAAATGTACAAACTAACCTTCAATGAAGTATTTTTGAAGGGTTTTTATTTTTATTTTTTGAAGTATTAGTAACTTGTAAGATGGCAAACTTTTATAGGGTAATGCAAGTATGTCATCTACCAAATATTTACTGATAAATATTGAACCATAACCTATTATGGCCTAAGGCTTCTTATGGTAGGCTCGAAGTTGATTAGATTGATATTAAACAAAGAGGTTGTTCATTTTGAGAGTTGCAAATAGCGAAAGAATATCCATTAAAATCTTCTTGAATACGAGTAATACAATTCTACAAATACAGTAAAAATCTTCTTTGATATTGAGCTAGTTCTTTTGAGCTACTTTCGTAAGTGAGCTTGAATCAGATAAAAGCACTAGTTTGATGTGCGTTGAATAGATCTTTCATTCCGTTTTAATCCAAAATTATCATTCAATCTTATTTTAGTATGTTCTATAACTCGGTCTTTTTTTCTTTACGTAAACTCTTGTATGATTTTCACCTTTTTTTTATTTGCAGTTCTTCTCAAGGTTTTATATGTTGGATATTTTAGTGTAATTGGATTAACTTGTTTTGACCAATTTCATCATAATAATACATCATTTAGGTTTGGAGGTGCGGAGTGCACACCTAATTGAATTTATTATGATCTTAGGGGCGAAGCCCTGGAGACAGGGGTCGGCGCGCCTGTGGCATGGTCCAGTCCAGGTGAGCCCTGGTCAGTCGAGCTGCTGTCACTTGGAAATTTTTATTTCCACTAAGTTGTTATGTAAAGAATTCATGTCAATTTTCATTTCTGCTGCAAGAGTGTGATTCTCATCAAGCATTATGTTTCTTTGAAGTTATGTTTGTTTCTACGAAGTTATGTTTCTCGCAGATTAATTTTCGAAATTGAGGACATAACTTGACAACTTGAAACCCTAAACCGCCTTTGCGCTTATCTCGATCTTCATTATATATGGTTATTTGGTCGTTATTTGATTTAACGGTTACGATATCTCGACACATATACGTAAAATTCTCATTCTCTCGAATTGTATCCGATTGAATAATTTGGTAGAACCGCCAAATTGATTTGATCTGAAAGTGATTACACGCCTTCCAGAGATTAAGTATATCCACTGGTGTTCGTTATTACCCTATATCCCCTACAAAGATCAAATCAATTAAGATGACGAACCCTGATTCTGTGAAAGATCTGAACAAGACGTTTGCAAAGTTGGAGAAGTTTTACAAGGGGATTTTCGTAGATGGCAAAAGAAGATGCACTTTATCCGATTTAATCGAAAGTGGTATATGTTCGAGTACCCGTGCCACGAGGTCGTTGAGAATGAAACGCCGGAATGCACTCGTAATCGTTCTAAGTGGGAAAACGCAGACTACATATGTCGTGGTCATATTCTTAACGGTATGTCTCGATTCATTATTTGATATTTATCAAAACGTAGAGTCTCAAAAGAATTATGGGATACCCTAGAAGCCAAATACATGGCGTAAGATGCGCCTAGTAAGAAATTCTTGGTTGGTAATTTTAATAACTATAAAATGGTAGACGCTAGGCTGTCATGGAACAAGACCACCAATTGCAAAGGATTTTAGGACGGTTTGCACAATATGATATGAAATGGATGAATCTATTTCATCTCTAGTATCATAGATAAACCGCCTCTCTGGAAGGATTTTAAAACAATCAAACATAAAAAGAGGAACTGAACTGTTGAACTTGGAAGTCATTTCCAAATTGAACAATCCATACGTGATATGGAAAGGGTTCTCATTGGTGGTACTAAAACCATGGTTGGTTCTTCCGTGAACATGGTGGAGGAGGTGAATCCTCTAAGGTCGGTAAAGGGAAACGAAAGTGGCAAAGCAATAACAACAAAGGTTCGATAAGAAACCTAAAGTGACTGTTGGAAGTGTGGGAAACCCGACACTTTAAGAAAGATTGCGGTCTAAGGGTGGAGGTAAAGGAAAAACGAGGTTGGTGCTAGTGGATCCAAGGATCCGGAAAGCAATCGTGTTTGTTTTTGGTACCCATCGATCATTCTGTTGAAAATTATTATGTATCAATAATTTCAAACATTCTATGTACAGGATGATGATTTATCATGGTGGGTGGATTCAGAGCAACATGTCATGTATGCAAAATCTTCAATGGTTCAAGGACTTTAAGCCAATTGAAGATGGATCTTTATTAAAGATGGGCAATGTTGCAATCGAACCGATTAAAGGACTAGGATCCGTTAATCTAGTCTTTACTCGAAACTCTTTATTTTTAAACAATGTTGTGTATGTACCGGAATTCGTAAGAACTTAGTATCCGTATTGTATTAAATAATTGTGGCTACAAGCAAGTCTTGGAAAGCGACAAGTACATATTGTCTAGACATGGTACCTTTATTGGCTTTGGATATTTGAATGGCATGTTTAAATTAAATTTGATGTGTCGTTTGTTAATAATTGCTTTGCATGGCTTCTACTAGTTCTAGCAATAATTGTGGTAAATCAATTATGGCATGCTAGACTAGGACACGTACATTACAAGAGAATGAAAGACATGTCAAAAATGAGTCTAATACCTGCTTTTGAATTGAATGGTGAAAAGTGTAAAACTTGTGTGTTGACTAAGATAACTAGACAACCTTTCGCCAAACATGTCATTAGAGATACTAAGGTATTAGAACTTGTACACAGTGATTTGTGTGATTTTCATTCAACACCTTCACTTGGTAATAAAAAGTATGTAGTTACTTTTATTGATGATGCTACTAGATATTGCTATGTTTATTTGTGTCATACAAAAGATGAAGCTCTTGATAAGTTTAAAATTTATAAAGAGGAAGTAGAGCTTTATCATGGTGTGAAGATTAAAACACTTCGCACTGATAGGGGAGGTGAATATTATGATCCAGTATATTTTCAATCTACTGGTATAATACATCAGATCACTGCTCCATATACCCCACAACAAAATGGTATATCTGAAAGAAAGAATAGGACATTAAAAGAAATGGTTAATTCCATGATATGCTATTCGCCTTAGTGATGGATTTTGGGGTGAGGCTATGTTGATGACTGTTATCTATTAAATAGAGTTCCTAATAAAAGGAACAAGATAACCCTTATGAACTTTGGTATAAAAGGCACCAAACCGAGTTATCTCGTAGTTTGGGGTCGAGAGTGTGGTAAGATTGACCGATCCTAAAATAAATAATATAGGTCAAAGAGGTATAGATTGTGTATTCACCGGCTATCCCGAGAATTCAAGTGCTATAGATTCTATGTCATAGAACCTAATGATTATGTATCCGCACTCGTTATTGAGTCACGAGATGCCGATTTTGGCAATGAGGATAGGTTTACATCTTTACCTAAACCCGCAGACATGATTGCAAGTTCTAGTAACTTTGGTGCATCCGACCAAGTGATCGCTTCCCTCCCGAGCCTTCTCGAGCCTAGGAGGAGTATAAGAGCAAGAAAACCAAATTTTTGGTGGCGATTTCCAATTATATCTAGTCGAAGGATCAAGGAATGAAATTCAATTTCAATATCAATATTGTTTCAATGTTGATGAAGATCCTAGGACCTACAAAGAAGCTATGGCTTCAAGGATGTCAGATTTTGGAAAGAGGCAATCCAAGATGAGATTGACTCTATTATGCACAATAATACTTGGAACCGTCGATTTACCACCGGTTTTAAACCATTGAATAGTAAATGGATCTTCAAAAGGAAGATGAAGGTGGATGGAAGCATAGACAAGTATAAAGCCGATTGGTCATCCAAGGCTTTAGACAAAAGGAAGGTATTGATTTCTTTGATACTTATGCTCTGCTGCTAGGATTACCACCATTAGATTATTGTTAGCACTTGCGGCTATACATAATCTTGTAATTCACCAAATGGATGTTAAAACAAATTTTCTCGAATGGTGAATTGGATGAAGAGATTTACATAAGACAACCTGAAGGTTTTGTCATGCCTGGTAACGAAAACAAGGTTTGTAAATTGGTTAAGTCTCTTTATGGCTTGAAGCAAGCTCCCAAGCAGTGGCATCAGAAATTTGATGATGTTATCTTGTCTAATGGTTTTGCATTAAACCAAGCAGACAAGTGTGTATACAGCAAGTTTGATGCTTCTGGTAAAGGAGTAATCATTTGCTTGTATGTTGATGACATGTTGATCTTTGGTACTGACCAAGATCAAGTTGATGCAACAAAAGAATTCTTGTCCTCTAAGTTTGAAATGAAGGACATGGGGGAGGCTGATGTGATTCTTGGCATTAAGATCATACGTGGAGAACATGGCATTACTATCTCTCAAACACATTATATTGAGAAGATGTTGGATAAATTTAATCTGAAAGATTGTTCTCCAATAGGTACTCCTATGGATCCCACAACAAAACTTGTGCCTAATAAAGGTGTTGTCAGAATCAACTTGAATATTCAAGGGCTATTGGATCTTTAATGTATGCCATGATTAGTACTAGACCGATATAGCCTTTGTTTGTTGGAAAGTTGAGTAGATATACTCACAATCCAGTTTAATCCATTGGCGAGCAATTAATCGAGTATTTATGTACTTGAAAGGAACAATGGATTATGGTTTGACTTATAGTGGATTCCCTTCAGTTCTTGAAGGTTATTCAGATGCAAGTTGGATTTCCAATCAGGAAGATCATTCTTCCACAACTGGTTGGGTATACCTACTTGGAGGTGGTGCCATTTGCTGGGCATCTAAAAAGCAAACTTGCATAACTGATTCAACAATGGAATCTGAGTTTGTGGCATTAGCGGCAACTGGTAAAGAAGCTGAATGGCTAAGGAACTTAATTTATGAAATTCCATTGTGGCCTAAACCGATATCATCCATTTCTATCAGGTGTGATAGTCAAGCTACTTTGGCTAAGGCATACAGTCAAGTGTATAATGGGAAGTCTAGACACATAGGTGTTAGACATAGCATATTACGTGATCTTATCACGAATGGTGTGATATCCGTGGTGTTTGTGAAAACACAACACAATTTAGCCGATCATTTAACCAAAGGGTTGAATAGAGATCTCGTGAAAAATTCGCTATAGGGATGGGATTAAAGTCCATCGTAAATCTCGATATTAAGATACCCAATTCCCATCTAGTATGATGCTAGGTGTCAATTCAATGTGGAAGGCTTAATATTTAGAGATTGGAACACATTAGAAGATTCATCCCAAGGTATGTGTTCGCACCTACAAGTTAGGGAGGTTGAATGGAAAATATTCTTAATAGCTTTTTGACAAATTGCATTGTAGGTGCAAGACTAAAAGAGCTACCTATATGAGCATGAAGTTTAGCCGCCCAAGAAGTCGGGACTTGGCTTTGACATGCTTATGAAGGATAAGGACATAGGCTAGTAAAACATGTGTCAAGATAGAACTACTATGTATGTAAACTTTTGTGTACATTATCTTCGTATTCATATTGAATTCTGTGGTTCAATCTTAGCGACACCCCGGTATTCGAATATTTGGAATGTGTAATGTACTAATGTGAAATTCAATCGTCACGACATTTCATTTATGCAAAAGTTTGATTGTTTGAGATTACTTGTTTTAGTTAATCAAGGATTGCACTAAAATAGGGAGGAATGTTGGATATTTTAGTGTAATTGGATTAACTTGTTTTGACCAATTTCATCATAATAATACATCATTTAGGTTTGGAGGTGCGGAGTGCACACCTAATTGAATTTATTATGATCTTAGGGGCGAAGCCCTGCGGACGGGGTCCGGGGCGCCCTGTGGCAGGGTCCAGGGGAGAGCCCTCGGTCGGGTCGAGTGCCAGTCGACTTGGAAATTTTTATTTCCACTAAGTTGTTATGTAAAGAATTCATGTTTGAATTTTCATTTCACTGCAGAGTGTGATTCTCATGAAGCATTATGTTTCTCTGAAGTTATGTTTGTTTCTACCGAAGTTATGTTTCTCGCCAGATTAATTTTCGAAATTGAGGGACATAACTTGACAACTTGAAACCCTAAAGCCGCTTTTGCAGCTATCTCGTATCTTCATTATATATGGTTATTTGGTCGTTATTTGATTTAATCGGTTCGATATCTCGAGACACATATATACGTAAAATCTCATTCTCCTAATTGTATCCGATTGAATAATTTGGTAGAACCGCCAAATTGATTTGATCTGAAAGTGATTACACGCCTTTCAGAGATTAAGTATATCCACTGGTGTTCGTTATTACCCTATATCCCCTACATTATATATGTTTGGAGGTTTCTACTTTGAAAGGGTCTTTTTTCATTTTTGAAAGCATTTCATGTTTGATTTCAATGCTTCGACCAAATACTGATATTACGGCCATCGATCATAAAAGCAACTATACATATAATATCTCGATCATTGGTTTTTTGTTTCCCTTATCTTCAAATTTGATATCACAAGTAATGTTATAAAATTACAATGATACTTTCCACATCTGTGTTCTATAACATTTTTTTAGATTACAACATATGGAAAAAACAAAACATATTCAAATCTCAACTTTGGGTTTGCATAAGTGTAGCTAGACTTGGTTTCTATGAAAAATATACACAGAACCAGATATATGATATACAACTATTTGGTTTCTTTAAGTTACCTTCTTAATCTGACGAATGCTACATGACGGGCTCTTAAATTTGACATAAACTATAAAATGTGGAGTTAAACACATTATAGCTGTCATTTCTCATGTACTTCTTGGGAAGTGCACGGACACTAATGTTCATACGACTATGACCATTTAGGCGAAGTGGGGTTTGAGCATATCTAGCGCTGATATTCAAGTTCCGCTTTTCTGACAAGGGAAGGGAAGTTGTTCGGTTCTTTAAATTGTGGGAAAGTTCATATTGTGGAGGAATGTAAATTGCTCTCTCTATGTCATATTGTAGTTCAGCATCTGTATCATAAAGGTTGGCGGAGTTGAATAGCATCTGAAACACCTTGAAGCAAGATAGATGAAGGTACTTCCACTGACTAGGAGGATCACCGCTATCATCTGTAAAAATATGGGCGAGTAACTCTTGTCTTTTCCGGTCTAGAAACCTTTGAACTTCAGCAGTTGAATTATCTAAGCTTGCATTTGGGTTTTCTTTGAGGTGAAGTAGTACAAGGTTCATTTTCCCCTCTTCTTGTTCTTTCTGCTTGAAAATTTATGTTATTGAATAAGTATGGGAAAAATAAAACAAAATTATTTTATCTAAAGCTAAATGATTATTGTAAGAGGTTGTGAAGAATGACCTTGTAACTTTGAATGTCATTGAGCAACCGGGCAGTAACCATAAGTAATTGTGTGATGCTCTCATACTTTTGTGGCTTGACTTTGCTTTTGGGTAAGCATGGATTTAGGAAACATGAAGAAGTGAGGACCAAAATATGTGTAGCAATGGAGATCATGCCAGTTTCTAGGTATTCATCCATCAAGGTATGTAGCCGCTCTTTCCCAGGTAGTTTCGGTTAACCACGAGTTGAATGTCTCCCTCCACTTTACGATTATTAAGGAAATGAGTTAGAAAAATTATGGAAGGATAACAATTGTAAGAACTTCTTGCTTTTTAGGTTACAATATTGAAGTAAGAAACTCACTAGGTCTCTGAAATCTTCTGTTACATCAATCTTTCCCTGAAGGACTAATTCCTTGGTAGTATCTGTCACAAGATCATCCAACACATCGAAAATGGCTTTGCTTGGTCCATTTAAGCCTTTACCATCCCATCTATTGTTCAAACATGAAATTGACATAGCTAATAACTCACAAAGCAAGGGGATTCACATAGATGGCAAGCTATATCAAAACAAGGAAGATATATGGTACCGGTAAATAGCATCAAGTAACATGTGTAACTCCTCGAGAGTGCCTCTCATATCGAAGAAGTCATCTGCAACTGTAATCACTATAGCACTCTTTGCGACAAGCATTCTTATAATAGAATCATGAGGTAACGAAGTGCTAGCTGCAACAGCAAAGTAGCAATACAAAGTTTTTTCTCGACCAAATCCCATTTCAGTGAGCCCCCATTTCTTAGACCACCTACACGATATGAACTTTGTAAAAATTAACTACATAAAAGTAATAGGAAAAGTTTAGTGATTCGGTTCTATCTTTACTTTTGGATAAAAAGTACTATTGATTCATTACGGATTGCACATAATATTTGTTTTTTTTGGGTAACCATGGTTTCCGACCTTTTGGCCGACTAATCCACGGGGTTTGAACCCACCGCCACACAGACTCAAACCAGGTGAAGCCTTGGACTTGGTGCTATTTGAAGGTACACTAGAAGTAATCAATGGTCTACCTTTTTAGTTCCTTGAGTTCATTTTGGTAAATTGATTGCCGGAATGTGTAGTTTTCGACAGCAAGTTGCATTAGCCCCGTACTATGAACACATGATAACGTATAAAAGGAGGCCTTTCCTCTCCACAAAGGTCCTTCTTTGCTTTGTTCAATCCACATCCTATGATCAAGGCGATCAAGTCTTGCGATCCATGGTATGCTTAGTTCTTCATCAATCTACAAAAGTATGATATACACCTTAAATAGTTATAGGTGTATGTTTGTGTTTGAGAGAGTGGTAGAGAGGGAGTGTATTTACCACTTTGGATAAATTGGGGAATATGATGATATTATCTTCCATGTTGGTTTTCATGGTCGAGGCTTTCTGAAGCATTTTCTTTGAAAATGATCTGGCCTTCTCTACTTCATTTTCTCCCAAGAACATTAGATCTGTGGCTTTATAAACACAATATAATAAGCTTCTCAATTGTCCACAGTTGTTCTCCAAATGATTCAAGATTTCATCATCATATAAGAACCAACAAAAGGTCCCTGAAACATATTAAAGAAAAAATAAATCAAGATTATCACGTATGCACGAGTTTAAAATAATATCCAAACAAATTCTTCATGCAAAGCCCGACCCATTTGTACTAAACATAAGCGATGGTGCTTTCAACATATAAGAACAAGCCTTTACATGTTTCTAAAATTTTCGATGCACATATCATCTTATGTAATGAAAATATATCAGACATGGTTTTGGTTCACAATCGCCTTTGAAACCTCAATGTGATAAGCGACACTGATGGCCTTTCTTGAATGCTTGATGTGGTGTACGTGTCCCTTCAAAGCTTAATAATATAATACATATACTTCTTCAACGTTGGGAATTCTAGAGTTAATAGGCGAGGACGATTAAATTTGAATACAATTAGGCCAAATGTAAATTGGTATATTATTAGTCTAATTTAGTTTCGTTACATTCAATATAATGGTAAAATCCACATGCAGCCAAAAAACGGTTAAGATATTACCATCAACATCTTTACTTACTTGGAGATATAGTATACCCATGCAGCCGAAAAAGTCGAAAAGCTAAGGAGTCCTTGTATATTTTATCAGCTTTAAACTTAAAATTATCTTGCTGTGATTCTTGTTCCATGTAGCTCCTGAACAATCATATTTTGGTTTGGAGATATATTACACATATTTTAATGAAAATGTCTTATCTCTGATGATATACTTTCACTTATGTATCACCTGTAAACTTTTTTCAGGATGTTCTCAATCTCCTCAATGAAGTACTCGGATAGGCCCAGCTTCTGCAGTTGATCAACCATGCTTAGTTCGACTAGTTCTTCGTCCATTGGGTACTTTTGTGGAACTGATCGAATGTATACGATGAATTATTTTGAAGGCAAATCCAAAGAGATGCAATCACCAAATGTTGGCCTCAACGTTGGATCTTTGTTGGTTCTAACGTGGTCACAATAATACCAATAACACGATACGTTTTCAAAGAGATGTTTTGTATCAATTGAAATAAATATAAGTCATCATTTTGTAATGTTACAGATTCTAATCTATATATAGAGAATGAAAAGATGCGTCTGAAAGGTTGTGTCGGTTCCCTTCCTTTGTAACTGTCAAATGGCAGTTATTTCTTAAGAGTTGACTTTGACTTTGACTTGGTTTGACCCTCTAAATGGGTAGAAAGCGGGTAAGTCGGGTAAGAGTGGATTAACCCAATATTCTCCCCTTAATCACAATCGCTTTCTTTGTAGATCTTTGACCGATTAGTTGTCTCATCGTTAGGAATCGATCTTGGGTAGTGCCTTTGTGAGCATGTCGCCTTCCGAAATTCTCCGCTTATAAACTCGACTTGTAAATCGTCTCTTTCAACGCATTCTCGTATAAAGTGATATTTTATGTCAATATGCTTACTTCTTCCGTGAAATACGGGATTCTTCATTAATTCGATGGCAGACTTATTGTCGACCATTATCGTAACCCTTTCTTCTTGGGTATGTGTAAGCTTGCTCAGTAGTCTTTTTAACCATAATGCTTGTGTTGCTGCTGCTGTTGCTGCAATGAACTCGGATTCACATGATGATAGTGCTACTGTGGCTTGTTTTTGTGTACTCCAGCTGATTGGTGATTCACCGTAGTAGAATATAATTCCAGTAGTGCCTTTGCCTTCTTGAGTGTTGACTCCGTAGCTACTGTCACTATAACCTTGTATTTGGTTTCCTCCATTGTGTTTGTAGGTGATTCCATAGTCTTTTGTTCCTTTTACATAGCGTAGTACTTGCCTGATAGCTTTCATATGTTGTTCCTTTGGTTCCTGCATAAAACGACTAAGTAATCCAATGGAATAACTTAAGTCGGGTCTTGTATGTAGCAGATATCGTAAGCATCCAATCAAGCTTCTGTATTCCGTTGAGTTGACCGTTGTTTCTTCAAGTGTTCTTTGTTAATCTTGTTCCCGGATCCATAGGTATTAGTGTTTCGTTGCGCCTAGCATTCCAACTTCCTTTAGGATCTTGCTTGCGTGGGCGGATTGCTTTATTGATATGTCACCTCGGTTTGTGTGACTTCAATTCCTAAGTAGTAGGATAGTAATCCTAGGTCACTCATCTCGAATTTTTCTTCCATTTGAGCTTTGAATTTGTCTATCTCCTTTTAGGTGAGCCGGTGATGATTAAGTCATCTACGAGACTCCAACTAGAAGTATTGAATCATTAGATTTCTTCGTGTAGACGACTTGTTCCAAAGCGCATTTCTTGAAGTCTAAAGACTTGTGGTATTGTCTAATTTTATGTTCCAAGCACGTGGTGCTTGTCTTAGTCCGTATAGAGCTTTTGTGAGTCCGAGACTTTTCCAAGATTTTCTTTCTTTATAAATCCCTCGGGTTGTGAGACATATACTTCTTCCTTCAAATCTCCATGCGTAAATGCCGATTTGACGTCTAGGTGATGTACTTCCCATTTATTATTAGCGCTATGGCTAATAGTAATCGGACTGCTCCATTCTTGCTACAGTGCAAAGACTTCTTCAAATCTATGCCATGCTCTTGTATGTAGCCTTTGCTACTAGTCTTGCTTTGTGCTTGACTATATTTTCATTAGCATCTTTCTTGGTTTTGAATATCCACTTTAGTCCAATGGCTTTATGTCCTTTTGGTAAAGTGGTTAGTTTCATGTATCGTTTTGTTGATGGAATCTAATTCGACCTTCATTGCTTCAATCCATTTTAGATCGGTTGATGCTTCCTTGTAATTCTTAGGTTCATCTTCAGCCAGTAGTAATTGCTCGGGTAATACTTCCTCGGTATTATCGTATATATCATTTAACGTTCTAAAGCCTTGTAAAGGTGTATGATCAAAGTCAGGATGTAAATTCCTGGTTGTGTTTGAGTTACTTTGATTGGTTGAACGTGCTGAGGCAGTTGGTGTAGTTTGAGCATTTACTCGAGATGAAATTGTAGATGGTGTGCGAAAAGCTTGTGAGGGTGAGTTTGTTGTTGATGTTGTATCTTCATCATCTGTAGGGATATCATTGTTCTCTTCATTTGGTTGGATTTCTTGTTCCTGATGATCATTTGTGGCTTCTAGGTCTTCGATTTTGAAGTCAACCCATTCGGGTTCATTATTGGTGTGTTCATCTAGGTAATCCTTCCATTCCCATGCTTCATCCTCTTTAAATTTCACATCTCTACTAACACAAATTCTTTGTGTCGTTGGATCAAATAGTCTATAGGCTTTTGATCCTTGTTCATTTCCTAAGTATACCATTTTGTTGCTTCGGTCATCTAACTTTGTCAGATGTTGTGATGGTACCTTTGCATATGCTATGCAAATTAAAAACTTTTAAATTTTCTAAGTTTGGCTTTCTTTGCTTTATTGCTTCATATGGAGTGATGTCTTCTAAGGCTTTTGTTGGGACGCTTTTAGAATATATATCGAATGTCTAACAACTTCAAATTTCAAAAATCTGAGGCATGTTGGTTGATTTCATCATGCATCTTGTTGTAGACATAATTGTCCTATTTCTTCGCTCAACTACTCCATTTTGTTGTGGTGAGTAAGGTGCGGTTAGTTGTCGTGCTATGCCATTTTCTTTGCGATGATCGAGTGAATTCGTTAGAAGTGAATTCTCCTCCACGATCGCCTCTAAACATTTTAATGTTGTCCTTAGCTCTTTCTCAATTGTATTCTTGTATTCCTTGAAAGTATCAAATGCTTGATCTTTCGTGTTTAGAAATACGCCCACATATATCTTGAATAGTCGTCGACTAGTAAGAATATGTATCTTTTCCGTATGGTGTTGGTGGTGTAATTGGTCCACATAAATCTCCGTACACTAAATCTAAAGGAGAGGTTGATCTAGTTTTTGCTCTCTTTGGAAATGGTGCTCTACTTTGTTTACCAATTAAACAAACATCACATATTTGTGTTGTATGTTTAATGGCAGGTATTCCTTGAACTAACTCTCTTTGAGTCATTGATTTTAGTGATTCAAAGTTGAGATGTCCTAGTCTTGCGTGCCATAACCAAGTGTTGTCCTTCAAGTTTGCGAGTAGGCAAATAGGTGTACCTATCTTCAGACTTGCTTTGTATAGACGGTTTCTTTGTCTCGGGACTTTCATGAAGATTTTGTTGTCCATGTCATAAAGCCGTAATTCATCATCTTCCATTACTACTTTACAACCGATTTCGTGAATTGTCCAAGGCTCAATAAGTTGCTTTTAAGTCGGGAATGTAATAGACTTGAGATATGATTCTTTGTTTCTCGTCATCACATTCTAATAGGATTGAACCTTTTCCTTTAATCTCTATATGAGATCCATCTCCGAATTTTACTTTTCCACTAACGTTCTCATCTAGGTCTTTGAAGTGTTCTCTTATTCCACCATATGATTGTTGGCTCCATTGTCTAAGTACCATAGACTATCCACATTTGTCTCTTTATATCCTACATCTTGTTCGTAGCGAGACAGTTTGATCTTTAAGTTTTGTTACAGTGGATCTTCTAATATTGCCATTAGTAAGGTAGGTTCTAAGTCCTCCTCGACAAGATTAGATTGCATAGTAGTGTTTGGTCTTGAATGACACTTACTTGCATAGTGACCCATTTTATTGCAGTTGTAACATTTTACTTTGCTAAGATCAATATGTGATTTATTGAAGTTGTTGGGAGAGTTTTCTTCGTTTTTCTTTTCTTCTTTAAAATTTTCGTGGTTTTTACCGTGTGAAAATTTATACTTCCCACGTCCACGTCCTCTAAAATTCTTTCCTCTACCTTCATATCGTGTGAACATCAATCTCTCTGAGTGTTCTCCTGCTTCCCTTTCTTAAACTTAATCCTTTCTTCATAGGTTTTAAGTCTTCCAATTGCTTCTTCTAGGGTCATAGTGTTTAGATCGGAATATTGTTCTATAGATGCAACTATTTGCAAATACCTATCGGGTACAAGATTTAGTAATTTCCTAACTAAGTTCGATCCGGTATTGTATGTCCTAGACTCATGGCTTTGTTTACAAGAGTTGTTAGTTTTCCGTAAAGGTATCGATGGTTTCATCTTCTCTCATATGTAGTAACTCAAGTTCGCACCTAAGTGTTTGAAGTCCGGCTTGTTGTACTCTTTCTTCGCCTAAGTGCCTAGTTTTTAAAGCATCACATATTGCTTTCGGGTTTTGTGCTTTGTTATTTGAAGTAATTGGTCTTGGTAAGGATCGTAAAGGTATGCTATAGCGCTTGTTTCCTTTTTCTTATCGGGTTGAGTTGTTTCATTGACTCAATTGTTTCCCATAACCCATTTGCTTGCAAAATAATTTGCATTCGAATTGCCCATAGTGAGTAATTCATGGGTTTCAATATCGGGCATTGAAATTGTGGGTAGTATTAGATGTACTAACCTCCTTCTTACTTGTATCTCCACTATCTTGAGTCATTTTAATAGAAATGACTAGGTAATCTCCTAAAATTCTAACACGGGTGTGTGTTGAGAAATATAGCGCTTCTAATATTTTGTGTCTAATGTGACAATCAAAATTATCCTTGGAGATTAAAAAATCAAAATGAATAAGCCTAAGGTTAATTACTCCTTAAAGTTATTCCTAATTATAATAAGCGGTAGAATTACACTAGGTTATTATAATATCTATGTGATAAGTGTACTTAATGTGTTATAGCAACTTATCAAAAAAATTATCTAAAAACTTATACTCTATAAGCAAAGTTTAATAAATAAAAGGTGGATTGTAAAAATTCCGAAACCTGGGGGGGTTAAATATACCCGGTGCCCTTTTGTGTTGTAGGTTCGGTGTGCCCTAGCGTTATTAGTACGCCTCTTTTTCTTTCTTCTTTCTTTGATATCTCCTTAGAGAGATCAAGGTCTCTGCCTTTTTCCTTTTGGTGAGACCGTTGCACTGCTATGCTTCTGGTGGTTGACCGCCGAATATTTTGGCTATGGTTAACCTCCTTCTTCACGGGTATCCGGTGTTCTCTTTAATCCGAGCGCCGGTTAATCCTTTCTTTGGATTTAAATCGTCCGTGGAATAATTTGAATCAAGATGATTCAAAGGAATGAAAAAGGTTATTGATTCTGGATGCAACAGGTGTGTTTGTTCCTTTTAATGAATCAATCTTCTTTCCTTTTTCTGATGACTATCGTGTTTAGTCGTTGGTAGTGGGTTCTTGTTTCTGAATCGATATAAGGTTTTGGTTTTTTTTTGATATAGTCAAAACCTTTGTTCCCTTGTTCTCGGTAAAAATAATCCGAATGAAAAATTTGCAAGATTATTGAAAATTGCCTATTCTTAGTTGCCGGTAATTAATTACGAGGCGGCTTTGAATTATGGACGGTTTTCAGAATCACAGAAAATGATTATAGTTTGATTTTGTGGTTCGGATACAGTTTTTGCAAACAAAAAATTTTACCGTTTTCTGGGAATATTAATTCTGCTTCGATTCAGGGCAATATGAAACCCTTGGTATATGATGATTTGGTTAAAAGAATCCAAACCGCTCTGATACCAATTGTTGGCCTCAACGTTGGATCTTTGTTGGTTCTAACGTGGTCACAATAATACCAATAACACGATACGTTTTCAAAGAGATGTTTTGTATCAATTGAAATAAATATAAGTCATCATTTTGTAATGTTACAGATTCTAATCTATATATAGAGAATGAAAAGATGCGTCTAAAAGGTGCGTTCCCTTCCTTTGTAAAAATGGCGCTTATTTCTTAAGAGTTGACTTTGACTTTGACTTCCTCTAAATGGGTAGAAAGCGGGTAAGTCGGGTAAATGGCCCAATACCAAAGACGGCAAAAATAAATCAAAGACTAAGCGGATAAATAAATATATGAAACAAATTTTGTGACATATCTATCAGAATCATTTAGAACATATCAAAGTGTTTTAAAACTAATAAAATACTTACAAATGCAATAAAAAATAAAAATTGTTCAAAACTAAATACATAAAAGCAGGTATTAAGCATCGTAACAAGTTGTTTTAATATTAGAATGGAAAACTGCTTAGGTTTGTTTGAATATTTAAGATAGAAGATGTGATTATCGGATTAATTACCCATTAGGACACGTATGAACAAGTGTCATCAGATACTCAAGGCATTTGTGGTTTCTGGTAGAAATGTATGCTTGTACGGTAGCCGAGGGTGATTGGAAAAGTGATCCATCTTCGCTCAAATGCTTCATTATGGTTTGTTGATCAACATTATGCTTTGTGAATTGAAAGGTCTCTAAGTAAGCAAGCAATGGAGGGTACTGCCATTTATCAACCATCTCTTCTCTGCAAGAAATTTCATTTATTATGTCTCCAATAAGAAGGTAATACTAACCCATATGGACAATTTCACTCAAAATTCAATTTAGATATATATGAATACTTGTAATTGCTATTGGTTGCAAACCCAAAACTATACAAACTTAAAAAAGAAGGTGATTGTATGCTTACATGCCAAGAATTTGTTGCCTTGTATTGGATATACAAGAAACAGTAGAGATCATTTGATCCGATAACTTAAGGTCTAGACTGATGATTCAACCAGTTCAATGGTTGCCGGAAAACAATGGAGAACGATCGAGGAAGATGATCAAGGTTACCGTGAAGCATCTCATCCATATTTTCATGTATAAATTTCAATCCTGCAATATACAATGAGGAAAACAATCACAACTTTCCATTAGTTATATTTAGCGTCAATACGCTGACTGTTTGAACTATAAGATATACGAACAAGAAACATAACGTCTTAAGATTGCTTTTAAAAATGGCTATATGCTCTATATTCTGTGTAAGTCAATGATGTCACATACACCTTGATTTCGATGGCGTACCCTCATCTATGTTAAAACAATTTTCTATGTACTTTTGATTTTTATATATAGAATATAATCCTTTAACACTTGCATGTATAATGTGTCATGTGTCATGTATCATATACCTTTTTCTATATTTTCAACACCGAATCCCCATTTTGCAGCGCAGCCATGCAAGCAAGGGTAGCAGGAAGAGCATCAATGGGGAAGATCTCCCAATACCCTTCTTCCTTTTGGTTATGGAGCAACCATTCGAGACAACCCTTAAACAATGGGGTATTATGTTCTTGAGGGTGTGGAATCATTGCTAACCATGCAGTGTCGTAAGCTGATGGTGGCATAAATGAGTGAAGATTGGCACTCTTTGGTTTTGAGAAAATCTCTGATTTCAGTTTGGTAACCAGAGCTTGGATTGAGGCCAAGGAATGCTCCATTCGAATCAATGTGAGGAATCTGAGTACTTTTTTTTTCTTCTGAATGGCTAGTAATAGAATTCTGAATTTGAATCTTCAACTAAAGCTACTTAAATAGGCAAGTTTCTTATACGGCGAATCATGTTACACATTGTGTATACGGGGCAATTTGGCATTCTTAACGTGTTCCCATGTTGGTTACATTTATGAGGTCCCATACAGGAATGGAACATCTTGAAATAAGGCCCATAAAGGGACAAAATAATGTCATGTGCTACATGTGTATTAACATTCATACTTACGTGAGGTACTGAAGCGTCATATTCTACAGGAACTACCGCTGCACTTTCCAAAAAAGTTGGGACCAAATCTTAAGTCAAACCACTAGGGCCAAAAATGCAATTTACTCTTCTAATTTTTGGAACGTATGATGCGTTCCTCTATATTTTCCTTTGTTAATCTTTGAGAACGGCAAAACCTACCTCATACACATTTTGTCTATATAGGCTTGATTCTACAGGTACTCTCTTGGTCAATGCGTCACCTTGGTAGACTAAAGCATGTACGTGTTTTACACATGTTTTATATAAGTCCATTCGTCAATGTTAGTTTTCTCCAAATTGCTATTGAGAAAAAAAAAAAAAAAAAAAATTAATGGTATATTTAAAACTGAGGAGATTAATGACGTTTTTTATAATTTAAATATCTCTTAAACCTTTAATCGTTAAGAGAAAATATTTACACCGTTATACATGAAAGATTTAATTATCTTTTATGACGGGCGAGACTTTGATATACTTTCGGCGAAAAACGCTTTTTTCACGGTTTTTTTTCTTTTTATTTCTTTTTTTTTACGTCACTGAAATTTGCATGAAAAAATCAAATATGATTAAACACTAATTTGAATATCACATGTGATATTAGTGATATATGATAACATGTGATATTAGTGTTAAATCATATATGATATGATATCGATGTGATATGATATGTATATCATATATGATTTTACACTAATATCACACGCGACATTACATATCACATATGATTTAACACTAATATCACATGCGATATTCAAATTAGTGTTTAATCATATATAATTTTTAACGCAAATTTCAAAGAACGTAAAAAATGAAAAAAAATATGAAAAAAAAATTGTCGAAAGATATCAAAGTGCCTATCTATAGAAAGAGAATTAAATACTCGTCGTAATGATTTTTTTTTTTCCGCTTAACGATTAACCGTTTGAAAGATATTAACATTTGAAAAAAAATGATGAAAGTGAGTTTTTTAAATTGTTTGAATTAATCTCATCCATTAGATAAAATAAAACGAATCGCGAGATTGATCCCCAGATGTAAAAATCTTTCCTCAAACGATCTTAAATCATATTTAAAACCTTAATATCAATTGGGATTACGTATTAAAAGCCCACCAAACTATTACGGAGTAATTATTTTACTTTTAGACCATTCATTTATTAAATTAACTTATAGGCCACCCAAGTATGCGTTTATTTTTCTTTATATTAACCTCGTTCAAATTCTTTTTGAATATCAATTTCAAGAATAAAGCTAACTTTAACATATCAACACTGTAAAATTAACAATTGAAATGTAAAACATTAATTAAATTATTTTAATTCACTTTCAAGTAACTAAATTTGCGCTTAAATAATAGCTAAAACTGATACTCCTTCCGTCCCATAATAATTGTCCACTTTGACTTTTTTGAGTCTTTCTTTTTCAACTTTGACCATTAATATTTTTATGAAAATTAAACCAAATGAAAATATATTTAAAACACAATCTATTCATATATTTTTCACCAAGTATTATATTACACAAATAAAAATATTTATGGTCAAAGTTAAATAAAAAAGATTTAAAATAGTCAAAGTGGACAATTATTATGTGACGGAGGTAGTATTTTACATTTCAAAACTCGTTTGTGTTGTTTTAATATGTTATATTTAGCTTTATTCTCGTGGTTTCAATGATTTCCGAGATAAAATTATCCAAAATTGTAATAAACAAAATCAAGCCCATAAACCAGTGACCTATAAGTTAGTTTTGATATATGAGTGTCCTAAAAGTAAAATATTTAATAGCTAAGTTACCTCCCAATACATAATCCCAAATTAAAAGGATCTTCCTACAAACTTTATCCATTCCATGTCCTATACGTTCACCAACATGCATGTAAATAAAACTATAAAGGGCTAATACCCAAAAGGGACAAAAATGTGATTGATCACTTGGATGTGACAAAATAAAGTTCTCTTCCCGGCCATGGCACATGCGAGATAATGCTGACTCCATCCAACGCATGACACGTGTTCACTTATTTAATATTAAAGACAAGTGGAGGTGACTTTGACTTTCAATTTTAGTTAAATGACAAATATACCCCTGTGTTAGATATAAATAAATATCAATTATTCATTATCTCTTTCTATCTTATCTCTTTCTATCTTCATCTTCTCCTTCTCCTGATTCACCACCCACCACCACCGCGACCACCGGCACCATCACCTCCAAATCCGTCATCATCACCACCACCTGATACTTCCAGCACCACCACCAAATCCGTCATCATCCACAGCAACACAACTGTAACCCATATGCCATCGAAGTCATCCCCAGCAACTCACCGGCGCCGGAGCTCGGTTCCGACAACTCACTATCACTTTCAGTTACGATTTTAAACAAGATAATAATTAGATATTTTATGTATGATACCAGATCTGTAATTTGTAGTTATTGTGATTTTTTGTAATAGATCTGAAGATCTTTTTTGATAGTGATTATAGATCGAATAACTGAAGATGTGGATTTTGTTTTGTTTTTTTTGTTGAGGCAAGAGACAGGTGATTATAGATCGACCCATTTTCAATAACTGAAGATGTGGATCGAATAACTATAGATCTCTGTTTAGTTGTAGTTAGCCTAACTAGCAAAAAGAGGCTACTATTAAGGATAGAAAATAGAAATACATTTACTCTGTATTTACTTTCAAGAGCAAAATTGGTCAATCCTAGATGTGGCTAAACATAATTTTTTACTGCATATGAAAATGGGTCGGGATTTGGGTACCAACACTAGTTGTCCTCTTTTAATTTATAAATCATAAATATCATCAATATGATTACAATCTAATTTTTTAAGTAAGACTAGTAAGGAGGTTGTAAGCATTTAATAATGTTTTCAGTAAGACTTGTGATAAAGAAAAAGAAAAGTTGGCCGGAATAAATGGGTGTTGCCGGAATATATGGTGAGAAGAGTTGTTGATGATGATGGTAAAATTCAGATTTTGGCCTTTTATCACTCAGAATAAGACAAAAAAGAATATATTGAAAACACCCAACTATCAACGTACTTTAATATTAAATAAGTTGACACGTGTCGCGACGTCGGATGGAAATGCACATCTCGCACACGACCAAATCGGTAAGAGCTTTATTTTGCACCTCGTGCCGATCAATATCCAACTTTTGTCTCCTTCGTGAATTAAATTTCAACTATAAACAATCAATCATGCATGCACTCATAAACCCCAAATTCATTCACCATCATGTCTTCGATCACCTCACCTGTTGATTTCGATCAACGTCGACTCGGTTCAAGATTATTATACGGTTCAAGATCAGCGATCAAATCGCTAGTTCGCTACAAACAGTGACGTCAGCATTACCAGAAGGTGAAGACTGTCCGATTTGTTTGATGGAGTATGGCGATGGCGAAGTGAAGGAGATGAAGTGTAAGCATATGTTTCATAAGGACTGTATTCACAAGTGGTTAAATGATGTTAATGCTACGTGTCCAGTCTGTCGATATTAGATGCCAGTTGGGCGGGTTGATGATCATGGTGATTATTCTATTTTTAAATTGATGTTTAGTAGCCTTCTCCCATGAAGAGCACGAATAGAGAATATATAAGATTAGTTTTTTATAAATTGTATTCTTCTTTTTGATTGCTTATAAATCAGATGCCAAGCGATGTTTTCTTGCAACTTATTGGTAATAATAGACCATAAGGCCATAAACTTCGACTTATTAATTAACATATTCAAAGCCAGATAAACATCTCCATATTGGTCTTTGATTGCTTTCTTATAAGCGTTTTCATGCATTTAATGAATGTAATTTCCTGTTCAAAAACACATAAAAGACATATTCAACGAAATCTCATACCATGTAGTAGAAACAAAGTTGAAATTGAAGTGCCTTCTCATATTTTTCATTCGGTATTACACTTTTGGTTCATGTAGTTATGATGTACAGTAGTTATTAGTTATCACCTACCTAATATTGAACATGTGATTTCAGAGATTATGCCTTAAGTAAACGAGGGTCGTCGTCACCTCACGAAACGTCTGACAAAGTTTTGATTGATTAAAGTTTGTGAGTCGTTTCGGGGGATCGAGTAAATTAAACTTTACTAAAAGTGGACAAGAAGAGATCATCACTGCTACACGAAAATGGCTTTAAGTACGGTTTAAAAAGGCTTACGATTCTTGAACAGTGGACTAAATAATGTGTTTATTGTGTGTAAAGTGACGTATGTGAGAAGAGTAAGGTGTGTTTGGTTCGGGTAAATTGAAGAGTATTGGAGTAATTTGAAATTAAAATTCCATCTCATGCATGTTTGGATGACAACTTGATAGAATTTAAAATGATAATAAAACTTTATATGACAATATTGCCCTTTTATCTATTTTGAGTGGGGAATTTTAATTGACATAGTACGGAAAGCATTAAAGTAATATTTTTGACAACATTGCCCTTTTATCTATTTTGTTGCAAGTAAATGAATGAAGGACAATTAAATAATTTACAAGCTTATGACTTTAATTCTTTGACATATATAATAGTTAACCAAACAGACGGTGAGATTTTGAATTCAATAGAATTTGAAATTTTTTGGAAATAAAAATTCCTTAATTACAATTTACTTGAATCAAACGCCCCCAGGGTAGGACGACGTACCACACATTGTTTGCGCGATTAGGGATTTGGCTTAACTTTACTTCATTATGGGCTTGTATTGCTAGTATTTCCAGTGGGCTTAAAATGTCATTCGGACATTACCTACGTACGTCATAAAACCATAACCAATCCGACCAATAAACCCAATAACCCAACCCGTTAACACCATTAGGCACAATACAACTTCTTGGTATCAAATACGATTTTTAACACATCATGACACAAAACAACTCAGAATCAAAGATATTTCGCTCTAAATGCCCGTAACTCCTTATCTTAGCTGGAGACCAAGATAGCGCAATCGGCTATTGTGATGGACGCGCAATACACAAGGAAAGTATTGACGCAATCATCAAGTGCTTAGAGTATCACATGGATCAGGTGAGGCAAATATTGGACGACACCAAATCCGCGACCACGTGTAGCAATATCTATATTGGTGTTCTCATGACTATCCTAAGACCTTAGAAAGTATAGGATTCACATTTTGCAAAGATTTTTTTCCAGGCTGCTTACGGTGAGTTGTATTGTGATTAGAGGTGGCAAAACGGGCAGGTACGGGCTACTTGTCAAACGGGCTATTAGTCAAATGAGCGCGAGCTAAACGAGCACGGGACAAACGGACTCATTTTATACGAATCGCTTATAAAAAGACCCAAAACGACAAAATAAATTCCTCGAATGTAACACCTCATTTATATTTAAAAAATTAAATATAAGTTTTTCTTTAAAAACAATCTAATGTTCGAGAAAAACATGTGCCCAATATGCCCATTTAACTTCTAAATGGGCAATACATGCCCATTTTTTTAAAAAAAGGAGGGGCTCAAATGTGTCCAAATCTTTTAAAAATTTGCCCATTTAACCAATTTTTTTTATTTTAGGCACAAATTGCCACCTCTAATTGTGATAGTAGGAATATAGTACAATCACGATAACAAGAAAGGATGAAAGTATCTTTAGGTTTTTGGTAAAGGGTTTCCGGTAGAATATATTACTCCAAAAACATTTAAGTACAAAGGATATGGGTGAAGTCTCATATCTCATCTGCTATATAGCGGTAAAGCTAACATAACAAGACACTTCATATTCTTAAAACAAGAAAACAAACCAATATGCACTAGATTACATTTGACACAAAACCAAACATAAACTAACGTCTAGATTACTTTCTACCACGGCCTTGGAGCTTGATATTATACATGTCATAAAAAGCATCCAATTTCTGTGGTAAATCGTAGACCTGATCCGCATAATCATCATAATAATCTTCAAGCTCGTGACCGCCGCCAGTCGATGCAAGAAATTTAGCCATAGGATTATCCGGCTCAAGCACTTCCTCATCATCACTGTCAGAAACAACCACATCCCCCACTTTAGAAAATGGGTTACCCACCATATAATCTCAAATGCTATTTTTTGACCTTGACACATGATGAAACTGAAGAATGAGTGGTGATAACCCTTACTCACTCGCAGATGTCAGTTACTTCAACAAAAGTATCAATATTCAGTGCAACTTAACCTTACGAAAGTCGATTACTCGACTTTAAGGCGAGACCTTTAAAGGGCTTTGGCTGATTATAGCCCAAGTGAGAGTCGAAATTCCTTCAGAAAATACTAGTTATAATACCCGTGCACGCACGAGGTTTTGACAAAAAAAAATATATTTTGTATTAATATTGAATATTGTGTCTTTAAAAGTAATTTCATATAATTATATAATTATAAGTTTCGTGCACGCATGAATTTTACACATAAATCAAATTTATTTTAACATTTTAGTTCAGTATATACACATATAAGAATTTGCTCATGAAAATTGTGATATAAGTACAACTAATACTTACGCATGAGTTTTTCATTATGCATTAATATCCATTAGAATTTGGTAAAATTTTCGTAAAAATTTCTTTTAGGTAACTCAAGATTTAATTTTATTTAGCTGACAAAGATGTTGATGTTGTTATTTAAATTTCACTACCGATATTATGTTGTCTGAGATGATGCAAGTTTAATAGCATATAATGAGCGTTGATAAAGTTAAAGTATACCCTTAAATTTTTAAAATGTTTTCTAGATACCTTATAAGAATTATATGAGTCATTGTTATATGTACAATCACGATATTTATTTTTATATTAAAGTAACCCATGCTTACAATTTGATAATTATATTTCGCTTTCAAGACTTTAATCAGATTTAAATGTAAACTCGTGTCCACGAGGTTAAAATTTTAAAAATGAAATAAATGAGTCATTATTGAGTTTATGTAGTAAAAAAAAAATTGATACATATAATCTTATTTGAAATTTATATGTTGTTATTTTAAAACAACATATACATTGTATTTTTAAGATATAAATTATAAAGGGTATAAAGTATAAGGGGGTATTTGTTTATAATCAAAAGTTATTAAAAAATATGGAGGCTTATAATATTACACTTAACTCTATATAATTTTTAAAAATTCAACCACTAAAGTTTTATTAATTGCCTCATCTTTTTTTAAGTTTTTGTTTTTACAAATTTGACACCTATATTTTTATGTGTTTTTTTTATCAACCAAATTTCTCCACCAAATTTATTGAAGTTTGACCAAAGTCAATTTAATTTTGACTTTTATTAACTAATCACATCACACGATTTTGCTTACATGGCGAAATCGAGCTCTCTTATTCGCCCAATTGTTTTTTCAATAAAAATGAATTGACAAAATCACTCCGAAATGATGTAATTCCTTTATTATATAAATATATAAAAGATGGATGGTTAGATTTGTTAGTGAAACGCCTTAAACCGCCGATTAATTATTATTATTATTATTATTTTTTTTTAATCAACACTTTTATTAAAAACTCATAGATTTAAAAAATTAGTGGAAGTTCGAAACTAACCTACCCCACACCTCTAAAGAATAAAGAAACCAATCCTATTAAAAATACGAATCAGAAGACGCGCTCCAATGTCTTGAGTCATGAGAATCGTCGAATACGCTTTAGCAGGTTATCAAGGCCCTTCTCAAGTTCGCCAAAAGAAGAAAAGAAAAGGAGAAACCCATATCCCATATTATTATTATTATTATTATTATTATTATTATTATTATTATTATTATTATTATTATTATTATTATTATTATTATTATTATTATTATTATTATTATTATTATTATATTCAACATCACTTTATTAGAAAAAAATAGGATTTATTAAGAATTAATGGGAGCCGAGATACTAACCTGCCCCACCCTCTAGCTACTACTACTACTACTACTACTACTACCACTACTACTACCACTACTACTACCACTACCACTACGATCACATCAAGCATCGCATCAAGCATCGCTATCGCATCGCTATCATCATCATTGGCCGCTCATTGCCATCGCATCGCTACTATCGCTACTTATCATTGCTATTACTATCGCTATCAAGCATCGCTATCGCTATCGCTATCGCTCAATCATCGCTATCGCTATTTCATCGCTATCGCATTATCACATTATCAAGCTATTATCATTAGCTATCATTGCTATCGCATCAAGCATCGCTATCAAGCATCGCCATCGCTCTGCCGCTCACGCCTCTTCCTCACTTCTTCCTACTACTACTACTACTACTACCACCACTACTACTACTACCACTACTACTACTACCACCACTACTACTTACGACTACTACTACTACTACTACTACTACTACTTACTACTACTACTACTACTACTACTACTACTACTACTACTACTACTCGCTTCCTCACTGCTGCTTCTCCGTCACGCCTCCTACTACTACTACTACCACCACCACCACTACTACTACTACCACTACTACTTACGACTACCACTACTACTACCACTACTACTACCACTACTACTATCACTACTACTACCACTACTACTACCACCACCACCACCACCACCACCACCACCACCACCACCTACTACGACTTACTACTACTACTTACTACTACTACTACTACTACCACTACCACTACCACTACTAAACCCTAAACCCTAAACCCTAAACCCTAAACCCTAACTACTACTACTACTACTACTACTACTACTACTACTACTACTACTACTACCACTACCACTACCACTACCACTACCACTACTAAACCCTAAACCCTAAACCCTAAACCCTAAACCCTAACTACTACTACTACTACTACTACTACTACTACTACTACTACTACTACTACTACTACTACTATTTCTATTATTATTATTATTATTATTATTATTATTATTATTATTATTTATTTTATTATTTTTTCAAATCATGTACCTTATAAGTCGATAGAGGTAAACCCTATATGTCGATAAGGTTTATTCTCAGATGTCAGATAGACATTTTGTTAACCTTTTCTACATTTATTAACTATTTAAATACTTATGAGTTTATTCTAATTTTTGTAAGAGCAATTCTACATCCTCCTACAATATCTTCCTACTTATTCTCCTACCCACACCAAATTATAACATGTGTAATGCACTTATTTTCTTCCAATTTAATTCATTGATCAATCCACTTGTCATAATCATACAAGTAGGAGGATATGTAGGCATATCATGTAGGAAGTTATATCATTTTCCTTTTTGGAATGTATGATTAATGTTCCTCTACATTATCCTTTGTTAATCTTTATAACTCTATATTTAAAAACGAGAAAAGCCTGACTTATGAAGTTTTAAAAAGCTTCAAATCTCTAACACTATATTCCCGAGTTTTGAAATGAAAGAAAATAAGAGAATAGACAAAATTGGTCAAAAAAGTAGAGAGATGAATGGTATTTCAACTTTGTACATTGTGTTCCCAAATTAATTCGGTTATTATGTGCTTAATGTAGAAGTTTTATGTGATGTGTTTATTAATGTTATAGTTAAGGCTTGTTATAGTTAACTAGATGGTAGATTGACCAAGGGATAGATTAGTGGGAATTTATAGAACTAGACTTGGATTATGGAAGGATTAAGGTATGTGATGAATGCTCTATGTGTTATAGTTATGAGTTATAGTTATATGTTATAGTTTGTGTGTTATAGCAATGCATTTGTGATGCATATATGATGCTGGATATATTAATTATGTAGTAGCCAATTACTTACTAAGCGTTATCGCTTACCGTTATAGTTGACAATGTTTTGTAGGTTCATGTATATTGAAGGTGCTATATCTTAGACATTGGAATGGTTATGTGGATGATTGAAAGGTAGTATGCGTTAGGATCTTAGGTAGAATACCGAGCTCAAGTGTCAAGTTTGTACCCTCGTTGGTCTTTAAAGGTTTATAAACGAGTTGTCATGTGTCAAGTGTATGTTATAGTTGTTATAGTACTTGAAGAGAAATGGTATGTTATAGTCATGTTTAAATTGGTTGAAATGTATGTTATAGTTGGTCTAAAAGGGGTGTTTGGATTAAAGTGTGTTTGTACCCAAATTGGGTTAATCAGGTCAAGAAGTGTTTCAATACACTAAGGGATGCTTGGCTATAGTTTACAAGATATTTGGTTTATGTTGTAAAGGTTTAAGTGTTCAAATGGGTCCAAATGGGTTTTGGCACAAAACTCGTTACCTTGCAAAGCACGCTTCCGAAGGCCAAATGGTAAATATTTTAAGATGGAAATGATATTTATAATGTAATAATGGAATCTGAAAAGTTTGAAGTAATTCATAAGTGGGAAAAGTCGTTTTCTAGAAAATGGGTCAAAATATGTAAGTGCATAAAACCTACAGGAAATTGGTGTATTTTAGGCTGCATATGGGTGTATTTTAGACTGCATATGAGTGCATTGGGTAATAGTGTCTGTTGAAAGTTCAGGAAAAAAGTGTATTTTAGACTGCAAATGGATGTATTTTAGACTAATACCTGGGGTAATAGTGTCTATTTAAAGTGCAGGAAAAAGGATGTATTTTAGACGGAGAATGAGTCCATTATATAGTATGAATGTTAATAAACTTTTATCAGTTTATTAAATAGTAACAGAAGGTCCGTTGAAGTTGGGTAGCTTCCGTGTAAAAGTTTCAAAAATTGAGTATTTTACACAAGCTGCTTCAACCTTACAATTCGAGAATATCGGAAAACAGTTAGCTGCCCAATATGAACAAACAATAAACCTTATTGCCACCATCGCTCAAATCTCGCAACGAAATACCTAAACGACACCACATACAGCTCCATCACCCAACCGTGACCTTCAAATACGTCTACCAAAACTCAACCTTCCTTCATTCGATGGAACAAACCCATTGGATTGGTTATTCCAAGCTGACCAATATTTTTCCTTTTACAGAATTACACCACCACAACGCCTTACTATAGTTGCTTTCTACCTAAGCGGAGATGCCCATTAGTTTGCACAAATACCTCTATAACAACAACCTTCTCACCACTTGGGAGACATTTACACGAGCTCTTGAAACCCGCTTTGGTCTTTCCTCCCACGATAATCATCAAGCCGTCCTTTTAAGCTTAAACAAACCTCGACGGTTACAACAGATCAAACCGAGTTCAAACATTTAAGCAATTGTGTTATTGGCCTCGAATAGAGGCATTGCTCAATTTTTTCTCTCTGTCTCCGTCAGATATCCAACAAGAACTTCCATTCTCCGTCCCCACACCATCACACACGCTATTGGCCTTGCTAAACCGATTGAGGACAAATCAAATGCCCAGTGACGACACCAACATGTTCCACCTTGCTAGAGGCTCCATACCTCTTTTCCAAACCACTTCCTATCAAACATTAAGCCCAACTAATATGCAAAGACGTCTCAAGGCTTGTGTTACAATTTCCCGAAAGTACCACCTAGGTCACCAATGTAACCCGCCTAAATTTCTCCTTCTTCGCTTGGAACATGAGCACAAGCCTACAACAATAGACTTCCGTAAGCATATCAACCGCTGAGTACTACGATAATGCCGGACCTTGAAAACAAGGTCCATTTTAAAAATAGGGTATTGATACGGTACTACATGCACTAAACCGAACCGGATTACTCTTCATTCAGTTCCAAGTTTGAATGATAAAAAGACCAAGTCTTTAGGAAGACTTCTCCAGTATCTCCATTTGTTTCTCATGCACGTGTAGATATTTTCCATGCACGTACGATAGTAGATTCATGCATAAGGAAGTGGTCCACCTACTAATGTGACTTCTTCAACCCACGTTTCCATGTTTCTTCCTTAATTTTAGGACATGCACATGTAATCTCTATCCTATTTAAAGTATTGTTTTGTTTTCATGAAATAGAAGAGAAAATTACAGTAAGTCTTATATTGTTTTAGTTGGTCGGTAGTTAGTTTAGAAAGAGAATAACCATCTCGAATCGGTTTCTATCAAATAATAACTAAATAATTTCAATATATTAACAATGAATAACATCCTTGAATTAAATGTACTTTTTATAGTTCTTAAAGGCGTGAACAAAATAAAGTTGGGCATTCTTATCACAAATATCTCTACAACGATGGATATCGCAACATATCTATATAAGTTAATTTCTTAATTTATTATTGCTTCAACTCAATGGACCCATTTATAAGTAAATGGGTCGAAATTGTCACCTTTACTAGACCACTAACGCTATAATTATAGATGGATAATTAAGGTAATGAAGATTTGCAATATGAGAATCTAGCTCCTGAAGAGTTTGATTGCCATCTATGCTAAAAAGGGAAAGGGTGGTATGTATGAGTGGTTTAAAATGGATCCTGATAAAGTTAGACATCTTAATTTAAGTGAACATGAGCTTGAGAAGGAAATAGAAACTCATGGCCGACATATTGATCTTTAATGGATTTGTAGTTGTATTTGATGAGGTGATGAAACAATTATTGCACTTAGTTCTATGTTAGTACTAGGATTTAAGAACATTAGTGTTGGAAAAAAGGGCATGTCACACGAGTTGGGTAATGTGTGAATGATTAAATTGTTGTACGGGTCAAAACATGTTGTATTGGGTTGCGCCAATCCTTTATTTTCTCCTTCAAGTATAACCATTAACAGTTAATGTGTTAAATATCTAGAAAACTAAATTATTGCCTCGATAATATCTTTTTAAAATTGCTCAGGTCAAAATTGCTCGAAAAAGGTTATTGTAACCGGACACTTGCTGCCGTCACAGTGGAAAACAAGCCAAAACTGGAATACATATTTCGAAATAACCGATTTGATGAAATTTTGTATGTTTGGGGATGTTTTTGTGTTACCAATATGTTAGAGCTATGTTTCTTAGATTACCGTGTGTGTTTTTTGACATGTTGTTGCTCAAAATTGGCCGGAAAAGGTTGCTATACCCAGAAAATTGCTGCTAAAACAGTCGGTAACGGGTTAAAACTGGAATTTTATTTAAAAGTTGACAGGTTTTGATAATTTTTTGATAATTTTAGAGTTTTACCACGTGCGTCAAATATAAACTTTAACCAAAATTATAAACCACAATTCAAACAAAAACAAATAATAAGCTATTTGTTATTCTATCTTTAAACTAAAACTGGTGGCCAGTGGAACTATTATATCAAATTAATATCACGGTCGGTGGAATATAATACATCGTTTCCTCCACCTAATCCTTGACGGTGTGTCATCATTGCGAGTCTTGCATGAGCGCCACCTGTTCCCTCTGATTTTTATACTCGATTCTTATTCCTTCTTTCTTTGTAAACGACTTTCCAGTTTGCTTTGAGTTAGGGTTTCAGCTTGGGTCTTTTTTGGCTGGCCGATTTTGGGCTTTATGGTTGATTAATGTTCAGTTACACTTAACAGGGAGAAACCACTTTGCAGGTAGTTTTTTTTAGCGGTTACGCTTAATCGAAATAGAAGAGTTAGGGTTTCAGTTTGGGGGTTTTTTTGTGGCTGATTTTGGGCTTTATAGTTGATTCATGTTCAATTACGCTTAACCGGGAGGATCAATAGGGTATGTAGATTTAATGTTGGATTTCTTGTATTATAGGACGAAGGTCTTGCCGGAAGAGATAGTCACAGTCTCAATTTTTCAGGCTTGATTGGCATGTTACTTTAGTAGGCTGAATAAGTTATTAAGCACTTTGTGGCTGTTAACTTTTGTAAAGCCTCATAGGGTAACTGAAAGGCTGTGATGATCTAATTTTAACATGTTCAATTGCATTCGACCAAAGTTGAGATTGTCCGTCTGTTGGCGGGGCAACTTTTAAAGTTTGCAGCCATCTTCGCTTGGCATGGCAGCTTATAAAGTTTGCAGCCACATCGGACCAATCCTCTTTATTCGGTTGTTTACAAATCTGAGCCTCATGAAATGCGAGGTTTGCGAAATTATATACGCCCACCTTTTTACCACATGCCATGGGTTTTAGTTTGAGGATATAATGTCAGTCATATAGTCACAATAAAGAGATGATACATTTGATCAGTATTCGGCAAATGGATGTTGCGACCGGTATTCGGCCAAGAAAAAAATCCTATTACTGGTGTACTCGGATCGGTTTTTCTTTGTCGAATACTGATCACCGCTTATGATCATGGCTTATTTTCTTATGTTTAGTTTTAAAAGTAGGACTTGGTGTATTTACTTAGTTGTCGTTTTACGAGTTGAGAGGTGCATGTGTATACCATTTTTGGAAGGGTGACATTTGTTGTTTTTTCTTTCTTCATTAGCCTTATTGTTCTGAACCACTGTGTAAAGCTGGTTATTATGAGTGATAATAGTAAAGGTTGCAAGGGGATAGATGTTGATGAGAGGGGTTTGCAAAATGTAGAAGCGAATACGGTACGTGTGTTGAGCCTGAATGGGTTCAGTTGCGACGGACATTGTCAGGGTCAGGCAAGTGTGTCTGATTGTGGGTTGTTACGTGTTCAAAAGCATTTTAGACGTGATTCTGGTATTAAGAGGAAGATTGGTGAAGGTTATCATCATACGCTTGACCATCTGATGGTGGGAAAGAAATCAAACACTGATTTAGCGGGGAGTCTTACCTTTCGAAGAAAGCTCCACCGGCCACCAGTTTTAGTTTAAAGATAGAACAAGCGTGTCTGATTGTGGATTGTTAGGTGTTTAAAAGCATTATGGACGTTAGTCTGGTATTAAGAGGAAGATTGGTGAAGGTTATCATCATACGCTTGACCATCCGATGGGGGGAAAGAAATCGAAGAGTGATTTAGCGGGGCAGTCTTACCTTTCGAAGAAAGCTTTTTCAGATGTTGGTGAGGGATGTGGAACCTCAAAGGCTAAAGTAGACACGGATGTTTCTTTTGGTGGGCATGCTATCTCTTTTGCTCAGCGTACGGCTGAACGACGCTATGGTATGTACATTGTTAGAAGCTTTGCACTTTGCTAGGTTAGCGCCTATGTCATTTAGCTTGTGTTCTGAGATATTATCTTTCATTTTGTCGCATTCCATAATCAGTGAAAAGTTTATTGCAGGTGATGGCCATTTTCCAATGAACCTACATATTGAGTCAGGAACTGCTTCCTATGTGACGCCTGGTGATGGTGTTTTTGGCATAGGTTCTTGCATTGGCTTATCCGTTGGTGGTATGACTGTTGGAAGGAGTACTAGGAAACGTCACAGAAATTTTGTGGGCCCGTTGACTGAGGTTTTCGAGAAACAGCAATTAACATTGGATGAACCAGGTGCGACGCTTAGCAACATTGTTTGTTATCCTTTATTTCTAAACTTTTTCATCCCGGTTACTCTTTGATTTCTTCTTTCCCGAAATGTAGCCTCAAGTTTGGACTTTCAAACAACATTTCAGTCCTTGCTGATACATATATTTATTTTCAATTTGAATTTGTTTCTTGCGCCTTTGCCTGGATGCGCTTTGAGTCAAGGGAGGTGGTTGTCGCAGACCGCATGCTTCACCGTGTTTTTTCCGCTTTGCGCACTATTTGTTTTTATGCTACGGTAACCGAGAGGCTGTGATGATATAATTTGAACGTGTCCAACTGGATTTGACCAAAGTTGAGATTCTCCGTATGTTGGCAGGGCAGCTTTTAAAGTTTACAGCCATCTTCGCCGTGCAGGGCAGCTTATAAAGTTTACAGCCACATTGGACGTATCCTCTTTATTCAGTTGTTAAAAAATCTGAGCCTCATGAAATGCGGGCTTTACGAAATTATATAATGAGATCTTTCGTTATACATTTGATCGGTATTTGGCAAACGGATGTTGCGACCAGTATTCGGCCAAGAAAAACTAATCATATTACTAGTGTACAGGGATTGCTTTTTCTTGGTTGAATACTGATCGCCGCTTATGAGTGGCTGCCGGTGGAACTATTATATCAATTTAATGTGATGGTCGGTTGAATAAGATAGACCTTGGAAATTCCGTGGTCGGTAATCGTATATTAGCCATGATCGGTGGGCAAAAAAAATAATGCAATAAAAACGGGTCGGGTCACATCCTAGATAATTTAACTGTCGGTTTTTTTTTGGCCTGGTCTTCTTTTTCGTGGATGTGGGATTATATCTACTCGGGTTTCTTATTGTAACGTATAGATAGTGGTTTGTCGCTTCATTTTCCATACCGTTTCCGAATTTTATATACCTTAACTCATCTGGGAGGAAATTTGAAAGGTCGCTGAGATCTGGCATGCATTTAGGGTGTTGTTATTATGATTTCTTTGGACCTGGTATTGGTTGTTTTTGTTGCGCGTTTGTTTTTAAAGTGTGAAACACTATGTTCGATACCTTTGCACAAAGGTCGCCGAAATAGTGATAGGAATTTGAGGGGGCGGTTGCAGCACAAAGTAGCTACTTTTTTAAGAAAAAAAGGTAAGAAAAAACCAGAAAACAGTTTGGTTATTTGGTTGTCTCCCGTTTAAGTAGTGACTGACTACTATTTTTTTACAGGAACTTTGAAATTGGGTTTAACGGTTTCTTGATTTCTGGCTATTATTGGGACAGTGATTGTAGTGATCAGTATTCGGCCAGGAAAAACTAATCTTACTACTGATGTACTGGGATTGCTTTTTCTTGGTAGAATACTAATCACCATCTTGTGGGGTTATGGCCTTTGTTAGTGTGTTATTGTTGCATCGTTACTGATGCGGCAACAGTGGCTTTATATGGCCTACGGATAAACTAAGGGTCTCCGGAAGTTGGCATGGAGGCCTGCTTGGTCTGCAAGCTAGCAGGGCGTTTCCTGTTTTTTCGTGTTTTTATTGTTGTAGTTCCAATGTTGTTGGGCTTAATTTGATAAAAGGTTGTGGATATGATTAGTGAAGTGGCAATGATGATTTTATATGAGTTCCGGAAAAAAAAAAACAGTTGCACGGAATATGGCAAGGCAACCTACTCGGTTTGAAGCTACGCCGGATGTGCTCTGTTTTTCTTTGCTAATTCCATGTCTGACATTCGTATTATGGTTGGGCCGTAATGGGACAACGGTACGGAACTCTGTTGTCCTTCATTCCATGTCGGTTAACAAACCGGATTTTCATAGGCCTTTGCCTGGTGGTTTAGTTGTTTCACAACACCGAGAAACCCAATATAATAAGGGGCTATGATGAGTTTGAACGGGTGATGCTAAAAGCGCGACACCCAACACCTTGGCACGGCAACCTGTTTGGGTTGCAACCATGGTTAGTGCGTCCGTTTTTTCTAAGTGTCACCCTATCTGAGCCTCCTCTTGTAACGGGACAGACAACGAAGACTGCAGTTTTCATCTTTCGCAGGTGCAGTTTGGTTATTTGGTTTTCTCCTGTTTGAGCAGCGGCTGACAATGTTTTCATTTTGCAGGAACTTTAACATCTGGTTGAACGGTTTCTTCGTTTCAGGCTATTATTGTGACAAAGATTGCAGCGATAAGTGTTCGGTCAGGAAAAACCAATCCAACTACTGACGTACTGGGATTGATTTTTCTATGTCGAATACTGATCACCATCTTGTGAGGGTATGGTCTTTGTTTGTGTGTTACATATGTGGCTCTTCGTTTCCTATGGTTGAAGGTTTTCTCAGTCTAACTCCACAAAAAATCAGCATAGCTGGCCTTCCAGGTTTTGAAATTGTTTTGTGCTCATTGTTTGTTGCATGTTCATGCTGTCGTATACAAGAAGTTTAACGTTATTTGTTTCGATATGCGATGATGATAATATGCTAACCATTAAGTGTAAATTTACTTGGCTTGCACCGTGGCAAGGCAGTCATATCGAATGTGTGACTGCAGCCATGTGGGCTACCTGCTATCGGTATTGTATACATATATCTGAGCCTAATTTGCTATCATTATTCATATGTTTCTGTCAGTTATGATGTGTTAGTAAAAGCCCAAAATATGTTCAAGATAAACGTTTGGTTATGCCCGACATGTGTACCGCTTACGGGGAAGAACATGATTTTTAAGCACTAATGCAGCCGGGTCGTAGTAGCCTCTTATCCAATCGAATAACCATGTCATCGATTGAATCTTTCCACCAAAAGAATATGGCAATCTTCATTTGCTAATATTGATGCGAGATGTTTAGGATACCACCGCTCGATCTTCCGTCAATTCCTTCGTTGTTGCATGGTCTAGCAAAGCGTGCGTGCGCACCTTGCACAAAGGTTATTGAAATAGCAAAAGGGATTAGAGGGAACGATCAGACAGGTTTTGCTATCCTCAACATCACGTGTCAACATCATCGAGTGAAGGTTGAAATATACTTCTGGGTGGAAAGATTCTACTCGATAACATGAAAAAAAAAGTATAGCATTCCGTTGCTAAAATAAGTCATCATAAGGATGTGCATATGCTCTTAACGAGTCATTTTTGTGGTGTCATCGATTGGAATCTTTCCACTCGGTAGAATATTGCAATCGTCATTTGGTAATATTGCTACGGGATGTTTAAGGTATTGTCCTGTTCTCATCTTTCCCTCGAATTCCTTTCGTTGTCACAATGGTCTAGCAATACGTTTGGTGCAGACCATTGCACAAAGACTGTTGAAACATCAAAAGGAATTTGAGAGGGCGATTAGAAGGGTGTCACTATCGTCAACATCGCGTGTTAACATTATCGACTGACGATTGGAGTATACTTGCGAGTGGAAAGATTCAGCTCGATGACACAACAATATTCCGGTACGGAACAGAAGGAACCTTCACAAAACACAACTTGTCCTGGTACGAGCTTTGCGAACAATGAAATATTCTTTCACCAGTTTGATGGCGCTGTCACTTTATTGTTTTCTTTTTAAGCTGCAGCACGTGGGAGAAAATCGCGTTGAAAATGGGTCTGCTGAAAATTTTTCCGAACAAAATAAGCTAAACACAAATGCCCGGAAAGTTGAGTTTTTCTTAACCAAGAATAGGCTTATTTCAAACAAACTTACATTTATTCAAGTTTAGTTCCCAGTGTCACTCTAATCTTATTCGACTAGATTTGATATAAGGTAGTTGGCATCAATATTAATTAGGCGATGATGAATTTATATGGGCTCCGGAAAAACTGAGGTTGCACGGAACTTGGCATGGCAACCTATTCGTTTTGTAACCATGCCGCGTGTACCCTATTTTTTCGAGTTACTTCCATGTCTGACACTTATATTTTGGGCCTTAAGTCAATGCCTGCTACTGTTGGGAGTTGCCGACCAATAGCTTCACTTTGTTCTTTTGCTTATGAGGTTGATACCATGAATATTAATTAGGCAGCGCTAAATTTACATAATGTACTCATTTTCATTATGTTGAATTATGGTTTTGAATTTTTTTTGTCATCACCTTGCTCCTCGCTTAATTTGTATGCTGGAAAAAGCAAGCTAAAGTTATTGACGAGCTATTAGGCCTAATGTCTTCGCTGTCTAAAAAAAAACTTAACTCTTAATTCACTAGAGTCACTTCCAGATACTAAGAGCAACCTTTTTTTTTTCCCAAAAATACATAAAACCCTTTCTTTAAAAATTACGCTTTTTAAAAAGTCATGAAACCACCGCCGCAACGCGGGGAGGCGTTTTTACCTCGCTTAATAGATAAAGAGTTTATTAATTAAAATTATAAACCATAATTCTAACAAAAATAAATTATAAGCTATTTAATAGATAAAAAAAGTTATTAACAATTTTATAAAAAATCTCGTGGGTACATGCGCATTATAACTAGTAATTAATAACTAATAATCATATTCAATTGTATTTGCTCGTTGTGAATTAATAACTTTTATTTTATTTACAGATTCATTATTCTCAAAATCTTCGTGATCATATATAAAACATGCATCTGAACATAAAATAAAAACATTGCGTACGCCGTTTTAAATCTAAATCAAAATTAAATTAAATATGAAAAATAAATATAAAAATGAAAGAAACTGTGTGATGCGTATCGAACTTGTGACCTATCGTATAATAGGCGAACACATAACCATCGAGGCATCCTCCATTTCATTTATAGGACAATGGTTTTAACATAAGGTAGTTTCACAAAGCTTATCAAAACTCAAAGGTGCTTATTATTTTTTTGTATTATCATGTTATAATAAGATTATCCAGGCATTGTTCGAAAAGCACTTCAATTATCTAAACAACTCATTATTTTGACGCTGGTGATTCTAAATGGGATATACATGACGCGCTAGCTTAGGCTGTTGGGAAGTACAGTTAAATGATCCGAAAGCAATATCAAAATGTCAGACAATGACGGATTTATTTATTTATTTATTTTTAATTAAGGCTTGACGGGGTGGTCTAAGAGAGACGGCTCAACATAGCCGCTAAGTCCGAGAGATCGACCGCCTCCGATACCATGTTAAACAATGATAAAACTCCGTAGGTTACACTTTACTATTGATCACTATAAGCAGGGCCGTCTCATGAAATTTTGAGGCCCTGTGCCATAATCCAAAAATAGGCCCCTAGGCTCCGAAATTTGAACTATTTGTAAAACTAGCAAATTGATTCCGTTTTGCATCACTTTTTAATATCTATCAAATTGCAACTTGCTAATCATATTTTAGTTTAAATACACCGTTTTCTTTCTTTATTATGTAACTATAAAAAATTATTGCTAAAGCCTTTTTTTTCTAAGACATGTTTCGAACTGAAAATATAGTTATATGAGTTTTTGAGTTTAAATTTTATCATACTTTGGACAAAAGGTTTAAAATAAATACAAAGTTTGAACTTTGAAGTCACCAAATATAAAAGATATGGACCGAACTTGGACTAAAAATAAAATAGTGGTAAAAAACAAATATTAGTGCACAGTCCACAAAAATGTTTATTACAGTGTGTAGTACTTTTGGTCATCTTCTTCCTCAATATCGAGAACCAAAAACCCAAATCCCAAATCTACTTTCTTCCATTAAAACGCATATACAGATTTTCTTTCACTTTGTTGTATAAATCTTATATTTTCTAGCATAAAGCTTCTTCTAAAGAGATTAAATCAACCAAAAATGAGCACGGAAGTTTTCGACATCGGAGGCCCCTAAAAATCGAAGGCCCTGTGCGGTCGCCCATCCCGCACATGCTTAAATCTGGGCCTGACTATAAGTAGTGTACAAAGTAACGCAAAAAAACCCTAATGAACTCAACCCACAAGTCAGGCTTGAGCCAACTAACTTATCCATCTAATACAAAAGACACAAGCTACGCACAAAAAAGCAACTCGAACCAAACACATAGCATTATTTGAAGATGTGGAAGGTGTGCAACCGCACGCCTCAAAATTTTAAAGGCGTCAAATATACACATATTTATATATTTTAGAGCCTCATAATTTTTCAACTTCAAAAAATTAACAGTATATAAAATTATGTTCCAAATATCTGTTAAACTCATCTTAAAGTGATCGAGAATGATAAGAAACTCATAAAAAATTGAAGCTAAGTGATTACAATATATCTTTATCATCATGTTCAAATATTATATAAAATTTTGCACTAACTCAGCTACAACACCGCCCAAACACATGCATGCATCTGCTAGAAGCGAAACGAATCCTTAAACTACTATGTTTAAACTTTAAACACGATGTATTTTATTATTATTATTATCTTAAAATAAAAATAAAATCAAATAAAATCAAATAAAATAAAATGATAATAATAAAAAAAAAAAAAAACAGAAGCATCTAGAACACTTAACAATCCTATAAAAACAACGTTTGCAACTACTGTATAACACAAAAGTCAAAACACAAAAAACAAAAACAGAAACACACTTCCTCGTATTCTTTGTCTCAAAACCTTAAAATCGTTTTTTGTTTAGCAACTATGGCGGATGTTGAGACGTTTGATTTCAAAGAAGAGGAAAAAACGTTGATGAGTTTGATTATTAACACGTTTTATAGTGATGACGAGATTTATCTTCGTAAGATTAAACATCAGCTGTTGAAGCTTGGCTGGAAGAACATTGATGATGATGAGGTTTTTAATAAGATTTTTCGTGATATCCCTGCTCTAATTCGAAGAAGCCGAGGTCGATGCTGACAGCAAGCTAGATGGAGGAAGTCGATTAAGTCTATTTATGATGGTTTGTTTTTTTGTTTAGTTTTACAGTCTTTGGACAAGTTTCATGACTTTTTGCAGTTTCTGCTACTTTTGCGACCCATTGGTTGTTTTGATTACTACTATTATTTATGTTACTTCTTTCAAAATTAGTTGAGTTTAGTCGCTTTTAACCGTCTGGTGTTACTTAAAATTTGGTTAATCTTTTTCGTTAAGTTTTATCTTTGTGTAAGTTATGTTACATAAGATTCTAATTAGTCGACAGAAAGGGAGGTGCATGTAGAATCCATATTGGGACTAAGTATATCGATTATCGAATCATTCAAAAATTAAAATTTATCCATGAACAGCTCATGGTCCAGATCCTCTACCCTTTATTCAAAAGAAAAAGCTCGGAAAATGTGTCGAGATATCCCGGTTAGAAATTACATTATTTACATGAGTACATGTATTTACAGGCAGACTTAAGAAGTTAAGATTACGAACTCTATCTATTATTCTCCAGTTCAAAGTTGTCGTTTAAACCTTTTCGACTATAAATGTACAAACTAACCTTCAATGAAGTACTTTTTTTTTTTTTTTTTTGAAGTATTAGTAACTTGTAAGATGGCAAACTTTTATAGGGTAATGCAAGTATGTCATCTACCAAATATTTACTGATAAATATTGAACCATAACCTATTATGGCCTAAGGCTTCTTATGGTAGGCTCGAAGTTGATTAGATTGATATTAAACACAGAGGTTGTTCATTTTGAGAGTTGCAAATAGCGAAAGAATTCCATTAAAATCTTCTTGAATACGAGTAATACAATTCTAATATACAGTTAAAATCTTCTTTGATATCGAGCTAGTTCTTTTGAGCTACTTTCGTAGGTGTGCTTGAGTCAGATAAAAGCATTAGTTTGATGTGCGTCGAGTAGATCTTTCATTCGGTTTTAATCCAAAATTATCATTCAATCTTTTTTAGTCATGTTTTTTTTCCTTTTCGTAAACTCTTGTCTGATTTTCACCCTTTTTTTTATTTGCAGTTCTTCCCAAGGTTTTATATATGTTTGGAGGTTTCTACTTTGAAAGGGTCATTTTTAATTTTTGAAAGTATTTCATGTTTCATTTAAGTGATTCGACCAAATACTGATATTACGGTCATCGATCATAAAAGCAACTATACATATCTCGATCATTGGTTTTGTGTTTCCCTTATCTTCAATTAATTTGAGACCACAAGTAGTGTTATAAAATTACAATGATACTTTCCACATCTGTGTTCTATAACATTTTTTTAGATTACAAACATATAAAAAACAAAACATATTCAAATCTTAACTTTGGGTTTGCATAAGTGTAGGCGTGTAGCTAGATTTGGTTTCTATGAAAAATATACACAGAACCAGATATATGATTGACAACTATTTGGTTTCTTCTTAATCTGACGAATGCTACATGACGGGCTCTTAAATCTGACATAAACTATAAAATGTGGAGTTAAACACATTATAGCTGTCATTTCTCATGTACTTTGGGAAGTGCACGGACACTAATGTTCATACGACTATGACCATTTAGGTGAAGTGGGTTTGAGCATATCTAGCGCTGATATTCAAGTTCCGCTTTTCTGACAAGGGAAGGAAGTTGTTCGGTTCTTTAAATTGTGGGAAAGTTCATATTGTGGAGGAATGTAAATTGCTCTCTATGTCATATTGTAGTTCAGCATCTGTATCATAAAGGTTGGCGGAGTTGAATAGCATCTGAAACACCTTGAAGCAAGATAGATGAAGGTACTTCCACTGACTAGGAGGATCACCGCTATCATCTGTAAAAATATGGGCGAGTAACTCTTGTCTTTTCCGGTCTAGAAACCTTTGAACTTCAGCAATTGAATTATCTAAGCTTGCATTTGGGTTTTCTTTGAGGTGAAGTAGTACAAGGTTCATTTTCCCCTCTTCTTGTTCTTTCTGCTTGAAAATTTATGTTATTGAATAAGTATGGAAAAAATAAGACAAAATTATTTCATCTAAAGCTAAATGATTATGGTAAGAGGTTGTGAAGAATGACCTTGTAACTTTGAATGTCATTGAGCAACCGGGCAGTAACCATAAGTAATTGTGTGACGCTCTCATACTTTTGTGGCTTGATCGACTTTGCTTTTGGGCAAGCATGGATTTAGGAAACATGAAGAAGTGAGGACCAAAATATGTGTAGCAATGGAGATCATGCCAGTTTCCAGGTATTCGTCCATAGAAGGTATGTAGCCGCTCTTTCCCCAGGTAGTTTCGGTTAACCACGAGTTGAATGTCTCTCTCCACTTTACATTTATTAAGCAAATGAGTTAGAAAAATTATGGAAGGATAACAGTTGTAAGAACTTCTTGCTTTTTACATTACAATATTGGAGTAAGAAACTCACTAGGTCTCTGAAATCTTCTGTTACATCAATCTTTCCCTGAAGGACTAATGCCTTGGTAGTATCTGTCACAAGATCATCCAGCACATCGAAAATGGCTTTGCTTGGTCCATTTAAGCCTTTACCATCCCATCTATTGTTCAAACATGAGATTAAGAAACTTTGGAATTGACATAGCTAATAACTCACAAAGAAAGGGGATTCAAATAGATGGCAAGCTATATCAAAACAAGGAAAATATATGGTACCTGTAATACCGAATTTCTAAAGTTCACAAAAGACCAAAATACCCTATAATCAAAAGTATGAATAATTAATTCAAAAGAATACCAAATAAGCTATGTAAATTCGTAAAATTTTAAGAAATATCCCACATGATCTAAATAAATATTAAACACTTTGTAAAGGTAATTTTATAGTTTATAATTTTATAAAATTAGTTTTGTATTTTATAATTAGCCGAATATATTTAATTAGTTTTATAAAAGAATTTAATTAATAAAAGCCCAATATAAATTTATATTATTAAGAGTCCATTTATTTTAAGTCCAATACATTATAAAGCCCACAAGAAAAATAGTAAATCAAGTATATATACATTATTCGGTTCCCATAATCCCTAATAACCGATTAAACACAAAACCGACCCCAAACCCTCCACAATTCGACTTCCAGTTTCCAGAGCTTGAGACCATTTTTCTTGGACAAGATTGAAGGTAAAGAAGGTGGGAAAATAGTGTTCAAGTTCCTAAGTTGCTGTGGTGATCGTGGTGAGTTTTTGAGTGAATTAGGGTTTCATGGAGGGGTTTTTGTGCTTCTTTTGTTCTAACGATCCAAGCTCATCAAGGGTAAGTTCCTAATGTTGATTTCAGTCCTATAAGTCATATATAACACATAAAAATTAGCCATGCATGTTTAATATGTCGTATGGAATTATTTGGAATCTAAAACCCTAGAAAACGATAAAATAGCGAATGAGCATATGATAAACTTTGGGACCATGATCTGATTTTTCCAGGAGTTCTTATATGATATAAGACCTGAATAAAATACATGTCCATGGATTCAAGCTTGTGTAATTTGTTTGGGGTTTTATTACTTGATCGCGTATGAAAAAGGAAAGTATTTAAAAGGGACGATTAGGGTTTATGAAAACTAGGGTTTTCTTGTTATCATTAAGGGTCATAAATGAAGTAATAATGATGAGCTAATGATGGGTTACACCTAGGTTTAGGGCTTGTACTTGAATTATGCATTATTCGGTTTTACATAAAAGGTTTGGGTTGGTTTTGTAAATATTGAAACTTAAAGGTTATTTTTGTAAACAAGAAAATAAAGGTACTAAACGATAAAAATAAGTATGGGGTTAAACGTGTAATTTTGGATATTTAGAGGGCCATTCGAATTGTATTTAACTTAAAAGGGTATGTTTTGTAAATTCTAAAACCTTTGGACTAAAAGTGTAAAATCTGATAATAGAAGGTTAGATCGTATAATTAAAGATGTTAAAGGTGCAACATGTAATTTTGGGAAATTATGGGTCAACATGTGTAAATGAATTACGTAAGGACATGCATGAGTTTTGAGATAACTTCGGTTTGTTTTTCATGTACGCTCTAGGTCAAAGTGGAAATCATTAAAAGAAGTAACATGTTAATTGAATGCGTATTAAGTAATATTAAAAGTATGGAAACCCTAGAACCTAAATAGGAAGTGATTAGGGTTAAAAGCTAAGTGTGTAATTTCGTTATTTCATGTAAGTTATAGATTATGTAAACTATTTTGAAAGAGAGTCTTAAAATCCGTTTTGACATTTGTAAACCCTATACTTTGAAAGATGATCATATAAGCTCTTAAATAAGATAATTATCATATTAAGCCCTTAAGTTTACCGCTTGTCATTTGCAACCCATAAGTTTGGCTAATTAATGATTAATACTCTAAAACGTTGTAATTCCGTCCGTCACTAAAAATGAGAATAATCGACAACTCTAAAAGTATTAATGAGATTAATCCGTTATACTAATAAGTATTAAATAAATCATAATCCGTGTAGATTCGCTGGAGGAGACGCGACGTTACATCTTCGTATTCGCTCATTCGCTTGCTTTTCTCTCATTTGCTTTAAGGTACGGATATTCTGCCTTACTTTAAGACACTTGTGTTATCGTGACATGATATTCGACCTTTTCAAGAAGGTCCCTCATGTTTTTCCTTCTTCGTCATTCCTCTTATGCTTATTAGGATTCCCAATGCCATTGCTATGAACCCTTTTCTCGAATGTTTGATCCACATTTATCCGAATTTATGTTCTAGTGAACTATGCAATATCCGATGTGAACTTATGTTAGGAAGACTTTGATATATACATTTGTTGAACCCTCGCTATATTGGATTATGAACTTATGATTATGAACCTCGTTATGAACTTATGATATGAATATATGATATGCCACTATGATATGAACTTATGATTTCGACTATCCGAATATGAACCTTATGATATGAACTATCCGATATGATTCTCGTGACCTTGTGTTTGACTATGATCCGTGCTATATCCGAAAACTGTTTGACTTAAGTTGGTTGATAATAACCAAATATTTAACTAGTCATGGGGTTCCATGTCCGTATCGTTGATGCACCTCGATATGACTCTAGGGCGAGAGTGATGTTCGCCACGCCTCGATGGTGAAGCATATTTTGAATATGTAGGAAGGGCGATGGATGCATCCTAGATCCGATCCGTTATCCGATATGTTATCCGGTGAATGATGTCGTGTAATACGCTGCCTTCACAAAATTCGGGAGCTAGCTACTCCATATATTTTCGATGTTACCTTTGAAGAAGAAAGATATTTCGATATGATATGTTAGTGAATGTGCTTATGACGATTTGTTTAAGTGATTATTAGTTGCCATGCTAGGATAAGATTAATACGTTAAAACATGATTCGTATATCCGATATTATGATTTGTTATCGTTACGTGAATGCGTTGATCTATGAGATGAATGTGCTGGTGTATAATTGAGTATTTTGAAGGTTAATTATCTGTCTCGCATATGTGACCGCCATGTTGAAACTCGCTAAGGTTAGGATTTGATCCGAGAACCGGTTTAGCTATTATGTCCGCCATGACCGTCTCGCTATTTCACCGCTATAATATTGAATTAAGTGTATTAAATGTTGATTAATTGATTTGTATGAATGCCATGTTTATTTGTTTAGAAGTGTTTTCCGTTAGTTTTAGACTTTCCGTTTGGCTTATACGTAATCTGTTATTTTGATATGTTATGTGTTTGGTTGTTCGATATGTTTGTGTTTGTGTCATTAATGTGCTATGTGATGTCTAAACTGTTATGTGGTTGTTTGATTTGATATTTGTGTTTCCGCAGAATCCTAAAAGATCCTTCGTCATTATTTCATTTTGATTTCGTTATTGTATATTTACTTTGTTTTAGCTTTTGTTTCGTTATATCCGCTCACTGGCTTTGTAAGCTCACCAAGACTTTTCTTTTCCTGCGGCGTGTATTAAGCATTCAAGATGAGCTTATGGGATAGCCGATCCGGGTTTGAGAGTAGAGTGAGAGCAAGACTTTACCATAGAGATCTTAGATTTATTTTGAAGTTTTAGTTATTTATGTTTTCTTTTGGATATTTTGTAAAGGCTTCCGCTTTTGTATAGTAGTTAAAGTTCGATATGAAACCAGACAGATATCTTTACCCTTGTCGGGTCGGGTGTTACAATTTATGGTATCGAGCTCTAGGTTTTAGGACCCTTAGAGCTTAGGCTATGACCCGTGAGGATTGGGTAGACATTAGGTTTCCGCCTGCTCGATATTTTTCGATTCCTTTTGATGGTCGCTCGATTTGACTTCGATATCCTTTTGCCTTCACCGAATTGGCCCTCCTTTGTTCGCATCGAATTTTGTTATTTTGTTTTCGCCGTCCGCTTGTCGATCGTTAGATGGAGACTACCCGTGGAGCCGAAGAAGATGGTGCCGACCGCGCTGTCGCGACGGTTCCCTCGTGGCCGGAGAGGTTCGTGAAGCGTAAGCCACACTCGATCGCCGCGGTCGTTGGAGACATCGGATGTTGTTGGAGGAAGTTGGATGGACCAACCAAAGGCGCAAGAGACGGAGACAAGATTCAACCGTGGTCGAGAAGATTCATCTACTTCATATGATTTGGGCGCGACTTATGTCACTCGATTCGCTTGTCATGCGTTTCAAGACGGTTTGATATTCGATAAGTGATTCGATCCGTATTGCTTTTCTCCGATTTGTTCGAACTCGTGTGAATCGTGAAGTTTTATCGCTTAGCATTCGGTATATCTCGCTTTTCTTTCCGGATCGCCGTAATAAGTCATGAGGAAGAATACGAGGTGGATTCGGATTTGGAATCTACGGCTACTAGTAGGTTCAATCCGACACAAGAATAGGAATTTCGCTTTCGATTAGTTACCCTCTTTATGAGAATTTTCGACATTTGATTTTGAGTTAGGTTCTTTTGTTTTCATTTTGACGCTTGAACTGGGATTATTAAGTTTTGTTTTGGAAGTTCATCTTAAGACGATTCTGCAAATTTTGTTTGATTAATGGAAATAAAACAAAATTTTGAAAGTATAGTTCCTGTCTGTTGTTTCTTTCTGTTAGATTCGTTAAGTTTCCGTTAGTCCTCATAAGTTTCGTCTGCTATTTATTTTCTTAGTGATGTTGTTTAATTACCGCTTGAATGAAGTATGACCATCATGATGGTATACTCATGTGTATCTGGTTTGTTATAGTATGTTACTTGCTATCTGTGTGTTATCTGTATGTGGTATGTTTTGTTATGATATTAGTTATGTGTTTTGTCATGACCCGAGACCGAATATAATGACAATAAGAACTTGTTATGTGATGCAAGTATTATGACGCCCGATCAACGTAATAATACCGAGATCATATAATCAACTTATTGAAGGTATACGACGTCCGGGAAATGCCTCGTGATTGATGTGTGATAGACTTTGACTTGTATCTCGTTATTTGGTGCTTCTCATGTTCGCTTGAATTTCGCACCTAATTGTGAGATTTTCGCCGATATTTGTTACAGATAAGTTTTGTACGCTTGAATCCGGGTTGTTATGATCTCGTACGAACCTATAGATTGCTATGACCGCCTTAAGCTTATATGTCTCCACATATTTCGCGACTATTGAGGCCGATAGGATTTATTCCGCCTATGCATATGATGTCCTCATCATTAGATATCCGAATAAGTTAGAATTTGTCGCTTGATTTTCTCGCCTCATCTGTTCTCCGCCATTATTCGATATGTATATAATTATCTATTATAAGTATTTGACTATTGATTTAATTTCGAATAAGTATGAGTTCAAATATTCGATAAGAAATTCATTTGTTCCGAGATAAGATTAACGTTCGTTATATTCCTAGAAATTCAAACCGATTCGCTTTCTGCTCGTTCGCCTTGTCCAATTTCGAGGACTAAATTTTCTTTTAGAGGGAAGAATTGTAATACCGAATTTCTAAAATTCACAAAAGACCAAAATACCCTATAATCAAAAGTATGAATAATTAATTCAAAAGAATACCAAATAAGCTATGTAAATTCGTAAAATTTTAAGAAATATCCCACATGATCTAAATAAATATTAAACACTTTGTAAAGGTAATTTTATAGTTTATAATTTTATAAAATTAGTTTTGTATTTTATATAATTAGCCGAATATATTTAATTAGTTTTATAAAAGAATTTAATTAATAAAAGCCCAATATAAATTTATAAAATTAAGAGTCCATTTATTTTAAGTCCAATACATTATAAAGCCCACAAGAAAAATAGTAAATCAAGTATATATACATTATTCGGTTCCCATAATCCCTAATAACCGATTAAACCAAACCGACTCCCAAACCCTAAACAATTCGACTTCCAGTTTCCAGAGCTTGAGACCATTTTTCTTGGACAAGATTGAAGGTAAAGAAGGTGGGAAAATAGTGTTCGAGTTCCTAAGTTGCTGTGGTGATCGTGGTGAGTTTTGAGTGAATTAGGGTTTCATGAAGGGTTTTTGTGCTTCTTTTGTTCTAACGATCCAAGCTCATCAAGGGTAAGTTACTAATGTTGATTTCAGTCCTATAAGTCATATATAACACATAAAATTAGCCATGCATGTTTAATATGTCGTATGGAATTATTTGGAATCTAAACCCTAGAAAACGATAAAATAGCGAATGAGCATATGATAAACTTTGGAGACCATGATCGATTTTTCCAGGAGTTCTTATATGATATACAACCTGAATAAAATACATGTCCATGGATTCAAGCTTGTGTAATTTGTTTGGGGTTTTATTACTTGATCGCGTATGAAAAAGGAAAGTATTTAAAAGGGACGATTAGGGTTTATGAAAACTAGGGTTTTCTTGTTATCATTAAGGGTCATAAATGAAGTAATAATGATGAGCTAATGATGGGTTACACCTAGGTTTAGGGCTTGTACTTGAATTATGCATTATTCGGTTTTACATAAAAGGTTTGGGTTGGTTTTGTAAATATTGAAACTTAAAGGTTATTTTTGTAAACAAGAAAAATAAAGGTACTAAACGATAAAAATAAGTATGGGGTTAAACGTAATTTTGGATATTTAGAGGGCCATTCAATTGTATTTAACTTAAAAGGGTATGTTTTGTAAATTCTAAAACCTTTGGGCTAAAAGTGTAAAATCTGATAATAGAAGGTTAGATCGATAATTAAAGATGTTAAAGGTGCAACATGTAATTTTGGGTAATTATGGGTCAACATGTGTAAATAAATTACGTAAGGACATGCATGAGTTTGAGGTAACTGGGTTTGTTTTTCATGTACGCTCTAGGTCAAAGTGGAAATCATTAAAAGGAAGTAACATGTTAATTGAATGCGATTAAGTAATATTAAAAGTATGGAAACCCTAGAACCTAAATAGGAAGTGATTAGGGTTAAAAGCTAAGTGTGTAATTTCGTTATTTCATGTAAGTTATAGATTATGTAAACTATTTTGAAAGAGAGTCTTAAAATCCGTTATTGACATTTGTAAACCCTATACTTTGAAAGATGATCATATAAGCTCTTAAATAAGATAATTATCATATTAAAACCCTTAAGTTTACCGTTTGTCATTTGCAACCCATAAGTTTGGCTAAGTAATGATTAATACTCTAAAACGTTGTAATTCCGTCCGTCACTAAAAATGAGTATAATCTGACAACTCTAAAAGTATTAATGAGGTTAATCCGTTATACTAATAAGTATTAAATAAATCATAATCCGTGTAGATTCGTTGGAGGAGACGCGACGTTACATCTTCGTATTCGTTCATTCGTTTGCTTTTCTCTCATTTGCTTTAAGGTACGGATATTCTGCCTTACTTTAAGACACTTGTGTTATCGCACATGTATTCGACCTTTTCAAGAAGGTCCCTCATGTTTTTCTTCTTCTCATATCTCTTATGTTTATTAGGATTCCCAATGCCATTGCTATGAACCCTTTTCTGAATGTTTGATCTGTTACTTATCTGAATTTATGTTCTAGTGAACTATGCAATATCTGATGTGAACTTATGTTAGGAAGACTTTGATATATACATTTGTTGAACCCTGCTATATTGGATTATGAACTTATGATTATGAACCTCTGGTTATGAACTTCTGTTTATGAATATATGATATGCCACTATGATATGAACTTATGATTTCTGACTATCTGAATATGAACCTTATGATATGAACTATCTGATATGATTCTGTGACCTTGTGTTTGACTATGATCTGTGCTATATCTGAAAATCTGTTTGACTTAAGTTGGTTGATAATAACCAAAATTTAACCTAGTCATGGGGTTCCATGTCCGTATCGTTGATGCACCTCGATATGACTCTAGGCGAGAGAGTGATGTTCGCCACGCCTCGATGGTGAAGCATATTTTGAATATGTAGGAAGGGCGATGGATGCATCCTAGATCCGATCCGTTATCCGATATGTTATCCGGTGAATGATGTCGTGTGCAATACGCTGCTTTCACAAAATTCGGGAGCTAGCTACTCCATATATTTTCGATGTTACCTTTTGAAGAAGAAAGATATTTCGATATGATATGTTAGTGAATGTGCTTATGACGTATTTGTTTAAGTGATTATTAGTTGCCATGCTAGGATAAGATTAATACGTTAAAACATGATTCGTATATCCGATATTATGATTTGTTATCGTTACGTGAATGCGTTGATCCGCGAGATGAATGTGCTAGTGTATAATTGAGTATTTTGAAGGTTAATTATCCGTCTCGCATATGTGACCGCCATGTTGAAACTCGCTAAGGTTAGGATTTGATCCGAGAACCGGTTTAGCTATTATGTCCGCCATGACTTGTCTGATTATTCCACCGCTATAATATTGAATTAAGTGTATTAAATGTTGATTAATTGATTTGTATGAATGCCATGTTTATTTGTTTAGAAGTGTTTTCCGTTAGTTTTAGACTTTCCGCTTGGCTTATACGTAATCTGTTATTTTGATATGTTATGTGTTTGGTTGTTCGATATGTTTGTGTTTGTGTCATTAATGTGCTATGTGATGTCTAAACTGTTATGTGGTTGTTTGATTTCAGATATTTGTGTTTCCGAAATCCTAAAAGATCCTTCGTCATTATTTCATTTTGATTTTGTTATTTGTATATTTATTTTGCTTTAGCTTTTGTTTCGTTATATCCGCTCACTGGCTTTGTAAGCTCACCGCACTTTTCTTTTCCCGCGGTGTATTAAGCATTCAAGATGAGCTTATGGGATAGCCGATCCGGGTTTGAGAGTAGAGTGAGAGCAAGACTTTACCATAGAGATCTTAGATTTATTTTGAAGTTTTAGTTATTTATGTTTTCTTTTGGATATTTTGTAAAGGCTTCCGCTTTTGTATAGTTATCACGTTAAAGTTCGATATGAAACCAGATTGTGATATCTTTACCCTTGTCGGGTCGGGTGTTACAAATTTTGAAGGCAAATCCAAAGAGATGCAATCACCAAAGACGGCAAAAATAAATAAAAGACTAAGCGGATAAATAAATATATGAAACAAATTTTGTGACATATCTATCAGCTTAATCATTTAGAACATATCAAAGTGTTTTAAAACTAATAAAATACTTACAAATGTAATAAAAAAATAAAAAAATTGTTCAAAAACTAAATACATAAAAGCAGGTATTAAGCATCGTAACAAGTTGTTTTAATATTAGAATGGAAAAACTGCTTAGGTTTGTTTGAATATTTAAGATAGAAGATGTGATTATCGGATTAATTACCTCCATTAGGACACGTATGAACAAGTGTCATCAGATACTCAAGGCATTTGTGGTTTCTGGTAGAAATGTATGCTTGTACGGTAGCCGAGGGTGATTGGAAAAGTGATCCATCTTTGCTCAAATGCTTCATTATGGTTTGTTGATCAACATTATTGCTTTGTGAATTGAAAGGTCTCTAAGTAAGCAAGCAATGGAGGGTACTGCCATTTATCAACCATCTCTTCTCTGCAAGAAATTTCATTTATTATGTCTCCAATAAGAAGGTAATACTAACCCATATGGACAATTTCACTCAAAATTCAATTTAGATATATATGAATACTTGTAATTGCTATTGGTTGCAAACCCAAAACTATACAAACTTAAAAAAAAGAAGGTGATTGTATGCTTACATGCCAAGAATTTGTTGCCTAGTATTGGATATGCAAGAAACAGTAGAGATCATTTGATCCGATAACTTAAGGTCTAGACCTGATGATTCTACCAGTTCAATGGTTGCCGGGAAAACAATGCAGAACGATCGAGGAAGATGATCAAGGTTACCGTGAAGCATCTCCTCCATATTTTCATGTATAAATTTCAATCCTGCAATATACAATGAGGAAAACAATCACAACTCTCCATTAGTTATATTTAGCGTCAATACTGATCGCTTGAACTATAAGATATACGAACAAGAAACATAACGCCTTAAGATTGCTTTTAAAATGGCTATATGCTCTATATTCGTGTAAGTCAATGATGTCACATACACCTTGATTTCGATGGCGTACCCTCATCTATGTTAAAACAATTTTCTATGTACTTTTGATTTTTATATATAGAATATAATCCTTTAACACTTGCATGTATAATGTGTCATGTGTCATGTATCATATACCTTTTTCTATATTTTCAACACCGAATCCCCATTTTTGCAGCGCAGCCATGCAAGCAAGGGTAGCAGGAAGAGCATCAATGGTGGGAAGATCTCCCCAATACCCTTCTTCCTTTTGGTTATGGAGCAACCATTCGAGACAACCCTTAAACAATGGGGTATTATGTTCTTGAGGGTGTGGAATCATTGCTAACCATGCAGTGTCGTAAGCTGATGGTGGCATAAATGAGTGAAGATTGGCACTCTTTTGTTTTGAGAAAATCTCTGATTTCAGTTTGGTAACTAGAGCTTGGATTGAGGCCAAGGAATGCTCCATTCGAATCAATGTGAGGAATATGAGTACTTTTTTTCTTCTTCTGAATGGTTAGTAATAGAATTCTGAATTTGAATCTTCAACTAAAGCTACTTAAATAGGCAAGTTTCTTATACGGCGAATCATGTTACACATTGTGTATACGGGCCCATTTGGCATTCTTAACGTGTTCCCATGTTGGTTACATTTATGAGGTCCCATACAGGAATGAAACATCTTGAAATAAGGCCCATACAGGGACAAAATAATGTCATGTGTTACATGTGTATTAACATAAATGCTTACGTGAGGTACTGAACCGTCATATTCTTCAAAAGGGCGGATGTTGAATTGCAAGATTTTTCCATTGTACACTTCTTGGGAACTACCTCTGCACTTTCCAAAAAAGTTGGGACCAAAACTTAGGTCAAACCACTGGGACAAAAAATACAATTTACTCTTTTAATTTTTGGAAAGTATGATGTGTTCCTCTATATTTTCCTTTGTTAATATTTGAGAACGGCAAAACCTACCTCGTACACATTTTGTCTATATAGGCTTGATTCCACATGTACTCTCTTGGTCAATGCGTCACCTTGGTAGACTAAAGGGATGTTTACTTTTTAAAAGGTTTATAAATGTTAGTGGGTCCCCTTCTTATATTAGCTTCTGAATGGGGATAAGTAGCTTTTTTACACTCGTAGTGATATAGATGATGTAAGGGATTAGTGGGCCCAAATTAAAAATAATAATACATGTACGTGTTTTACACATGTCTTATCTAAGTCCATTCGTTAATGTTAGTTTTTCTTCAAATTGCTATTGAGAAAAAAAATAAAAAATTAATGGTATATTCAAAACCTTAAAATTATTTGGGATTACGTATTAAAAGCCCACCGAACTATTAATTATTTTACTTTTAGACCACTCATTTTATTAAACTAATTTATGGGCCACCAAAATATGTTTTTATTTTCCTTTATACTAACCTCGTTCAAATTCTTGCTAAATATCAATTTCAAGAATAAAGCTAACTTACTTATCAACACAATAAAATTAACAATTTAAATGTAAAACATTAATTAAATTATCTTAATTCACTTTCAACTAATTAAAGTTGCACTTAAATAATGTTTAAAACTGATATTTTATATTACAAAATTCATTTGTGTTGTTTTAATATGTTATATTTAGCTTTATTTCGTGGTTTCAAAGATTTTCGAGATAAAATTATCCGAAATTGATACAAACAAAATCAAACCCATAAATTAGTGGCCTATAAATTAATTTTGATATATGAGTAACCTAAAAATAAAAAGTTTAATAGTTGAATGGCCTCATAATACATAATCTCAAATTAAAAGGGATCTTCCTACAAACTTTATCCAACCAACTTTCCATGTCCTATACGATCACCAACATGCATGTAAATAAAACTATAAAACAATCAATCATGCATGCACTCATAAAACCCCAAATTCATTCACCATCATGTCTTCGATCACCTCACCTGGTGATTTCGATCAACCCCGACTCGGTTCAAGCCTATCATACACTTCAAGATCTGCTATCGAATCGTTACAAACAGTGACGTCAGCATTACCAGAAGGTGAAGACTGTCCGATTTGTTTGATGGAGTATGGCGATGGCGAAGTGATGCAGATGAAGTGTAAGCATATGTATCATAAGGAATGTATTCACAAGTGGTTAAGTGTTAATGCTAGGTGTCCGGTCTGTCGATATCAGATGCCAGTTAGGCGGGTTGACGATCATGATGCATATTATCTTTTTAGATTGATATCTGATAGCTTTCTCCGATGAAGAGCACGAATAGAGAATATATAAGATTAGTTTTTTTATAAATTGTATTATTCTTTTTGATTGCTTATAAATCAGATGCCAAGCGATGTTTTCTAGCAACTTATTGGTAATAATAGACCATTAAGCCATAAACTTCGACTTATTAATTAACATATTCAAAGCCAGATAAACATCTCCAAATTGGTCTTTGATTGCTTTCTTATAAGCGTTTGAATGCATTTAATGAATGTAATTTCCTGTTCAAAAACCCATAAAAGACATATTCAACGAAATCTCATACCATGTAGTAGAAACAAAGTTGAAATTGAAGTGCCTTCTCATAGTTTTCATTCGGTATTACACTTTTGGTTCATGTAGTTATGATGTACAGTAGTTATTAGTTATCACCTACCTAATATTGAACATGTGATTTCAGAGACTATGAAGTAAACGAGGGTCGCCACCTCACGAAACGTCTGACAAAGTTTTGATTGATTAAAGTTTGTGAGTCGTTTCGGGGGATTGAGTAAATTAAACTTTACTAAAAGTGGACAAGAAGAGATCATCACTACTACACAAATATGGCTTTAGGTACGGTTTAAAAAGGCTTACGGTTCTTGAACAGTACTAAAGAATGTGTTTATTGTGTGTAAAGTGATGTATGTGAGAAGAGTAATATTCTCAGGGTAGGACGACGTACCACACAATGTTTGCGCGATTAGGGATTTGGCCTAACTTTAGTTCATTATGGGCTTGTATTGCTAGTATTTACGGTGGGCATAAAATGTCATTCGGACATTACCTACGTACGTCTTAAAACCATAACCAATCCGACCAATAAACCCGATAACCCAACCCGTTAACACCATTAGGCACAATACAACTTCTTGGTATCAAATATGAATTTTTAACACATCATGACACAAAACAACTCGTAATCAAAGATATTTCGTTCTAAAATGCCCGTAACTCCTTATCTTAGTGGGAGATCATGATAGCGCAATCGGCTATTGTGATGGACGTGCAATACACAAGGAAAGTATTGATGCAGTCACTGAAGTGCTTAGAGTATCACATGGATTGTGTGAGGCAAATATTGGACGAGACCAAATCCAGAAGCGACCACGTGTAGCAATAGCTATATTGGTGTTCTCATATTATGACGGACTATCCTAAGACCTTAGAAAGTATAGGATTCACATTTTGCAAAGATTTTTTTCTGGGCTGCTTACGGTGAGTTGTATTGTGATTAGAGGTGGCAAAACGGGCGGGTACGGGCTACTATACGGGTCAAACGGGCTATTAGTCAAATGGGCGCGAGCTAAACGAGCACGGGCCAAAACAGGCTCATTTTATACGAATCGCTTCTAAAAAGACCCAAAACGACTAAATAAATTCTTCGAATGTAACACTTCATTTATATTTAAAAATTAAATATAAGTTTTTCTTTAAAACAATCTAATTTTCGAGAAAACATGTGTCCAATATTTATTTGATTTAAAATGGGCAATACATGCCCATTTTAAAAAAAGAGGGCTCAAATGTGCCCAAATATTTTAAAAGTTTGCCTATTTAACTTTTTTTTTTTTTTTTTTTTTTTTTTGGCACAAATTGCCACCTCTAATTGTGATAGTAGGAATATAGTACAATCACGATAACAACAAAGGATGAAAGTATCGTTAGGTTTTTTTTTTGGTAAAGGGTTTCCCCGGTAAATATATTACTCCAAAAAACATTTAAGTACAAAGGATATGGGTGAAGTCTCATATCTCATCCCATTACATAGGCGGTAAAGCTAACATAACAAGACACTTCATATTCTTAAAACAAGAAAACAAACCACTATGCACTAGATTACATTTGACACAAAACCAAACATAAACTAACGTCTAGATTACTTTCTACCACGGCCTTGGAGCTTGATATCATACATGTCATAAAAAGTATCCAATTTCCCTGGTAAATCGTAGACCTGATCCGCATAATCATCATAATAATCTTCAAGCTCATGACCGCCGCTAGTCGATGCAAGAAATTTAGCCATAGGATTATCCGACTCAAGCACTTCCTCATCATCACTGTCAGAAACAACCACATCCCCCATTTTAGAAAATGGGTTACCCACCATATAATCTCAAATGCTATTTTTTGACCTTGACACATGATGAAACTGAAGAATGAGTGGTGATAACCTTTACTAACTCGCAGATGTCAGTTACTTCAACAAAAGTATCAATATTCAGACCAACTCAACCTTACGAAAGTCGATTACTCGACTTTAAGGCGACACCTTTAAAGGGCTTTGGCTGATTATAGCCCAAGTGAGAGTCGAAATTCCTTCAGAAAATATGGATGGCTAGATTTGTTAGTGAAACGCCTAAACCGGTCGATTATTATTATTATTATTATTATTATTATTATTATTATTATTATTATTATTAATAAGTAAGTCGTTATTTTACGATCTTTTAATGTTTTGTCGATAACAAACGAAAATCATTTTAACAAAACAAATAAAATACGTAAATTGTTTGAGTCAATAGTTTGATAACATACTTACGTTTTCACATAAAACACTAAAACAAGTATAAGTGATTTTATGATTTAGTAATATATATATACAACAACTAGTGTTTACATAATGGGCAAAATATACATAACTAGTATGTAATGTAAAATGGGTAAAAACTACAACCCATGGAATATATCCATAAACCCATGGTATTGACCCATACCCATTTGACTAGGTGCATTGCACTCATTAGATACATTGTATCTAGGGGTGGCAATTCGGGTCGGGTTCGGGTTGTCGTTGGCGGTCGAAAATCCCAACCCAAACCTGACCCATTTAAATCATCGGTCGACTATGTCAACCCTAACTCGTTTAGACATAACCCGGACCTAACCCATTTAACCCGTATATATACTGGGTTGGCGGGTTAAATAACTTACACGGGTTGAATATCTTAAACGGGTTGAATCGGTTCAATGGGTTTCGGTTGACCCATTTAACCCTTTTATATACAAAAGTTGGCACATTACACGAGTTAAACAAAGTTAAACAGTGTTGTTGGGTCGACTGCTTAACACATTTAACCCGCATAATAAAATATAAATAATTTTGAGTTTATGAAAAATATTAAGCGGGTTGGGGTCGACCCGCTTATTTTATTCTCAACCCGAACTCGACTGCTTAATAAACGGTTAGATAGGTCGACCCAAATCGACCAAATCTATTTAGCACAACCCGAACTCGCAATTTTCGTGTCGGTTTCGTGTCGGGTTTCGTGTCGGTCGAAATTGCCACCCCTAATTGTATCTAATAAAAGACCCATGGATCAACCCATAACCCATAACCCATGACCCATAACCAAAATACCCATGGGTAAAGAGGAGCGTCCCATGGATCCCTAGCTTTACGCTAGACGGATCCCTTGTGAGAGGGATCCGTGGGATCCGGGGAACAGTAAACATTTCTCCTCTACAAATAGTGAGCCATTTCTTCCTTTTAGCTTTCTCTCCCACACGTACTTTCCCCAAGTATTGTAACTTCTCAACCACCGATCCTAAGGGATCTTTCTATGTAGTTTGTCTTTGTTTTGTGTGATTCTCTAGGTTCCTCATAAAGGCGAGATCACCACCTCTTGAAGTCGAGCAAGCTCAAGTCCATGAGTTGCCATGCTTCGTCATCATCAAGACTACTGAGGTTCTCTTGTTGATAGTTCTTTCTTCCTCCATAGAAGTGTTGTGTTGAAGGAATTAGTGAAGGATGCCGAAAGAGTCAAGACGAAAGCATTAGTGAAAGATGCTTAACGTCCGTGTCGAAAGCATTAGTGAAGAATGCTAAAGAAGTCAAGTCACAAGGCATTAATGAAGGATGCCTAGAAGTCAAGCCAAGGGGATTAGTGAAAAGTGCCTAAGGTGTACATTCGATATGGTGTTTTTTTATGTACAAGATAGATTAGTATTGGATCCAAGGATATTGATATCCTTGATGATGTTGTAATAAGGAGTTGGTCTCCTTTGGGATTAGGTGTTGTGTAGTGTTGGGTAGTAGTTCTCCATTGTAATGGAACTCGGAACTTAGCCTAGTACCGATAAAGGGTAGGCGACGCCAGTGATAGGATTAGTTCTCCTTGGTGTAAAAGAACTCGTGGTTAGCTTAGCACCGGATAAAGGGTAGGCGACGCTGTGGTAGGTTTGGTTCACCTTGGTGTGAAAGAACCCGTGGTTAGCCTAGTACCGGAAAAAGAGTATGCGACGTTGTGAAGGCTTCTCCGCCATAAGGAGTTGGTGTCGTAGTGATTACAAACCTCGAGTAGGTGACTCGGGGAGTGGAGTAGGGCAAGGAAGGTGTCCTTGTAATAACCACTATAAATACTGCCCGTGGTTATGTGCTTCTTACTCTTTATCTTTCATTACACTTTTATATATCTATCTATCAACGTCCAACATACACATCTAAATAGATTGACATAAGTTGATCTAAATATTTTAAAAGGAAGTTTTAAATTGGTAAAACTATTCAACCCCTTCTAGTTTTCCACAATTACTATTATTATTATTATTATTATTATTATTATTATTATTATTATTATTATTATTATTATTATTATTATTATTATTATTATTATTATTATTATTATTATTATTATTATTATTATTATTATTATTATTATTATTATTATTATTATTATTATTATTATTATTATTATTATTATTATTTTATTATTCTTTCTCAAATCAGTATTTTATAAGTCGTATAGAGGTAAACCCTATATGTCGATAAGGTTTATTCCAGTATGCCGTATAGACATTCTGTTAACCTTTTCTACATTTATTACCTATTTAAATACTTATGAGTTTATTCTAATTTTTGGAAGAGCAATTCTACATCCTCTTACAATATCTTCCTACTTATTCTCCTACCTATACCAAATTATAACATGTGTAATGCACTTATTTTCTTCCTTAATTTAATTCATTGATCAATCCACTTGTCATAATCATACAAGTAGGAGGATATGTAGGCATATCATGTTGGAAGTTATATCATTTTCCTTTTTGGAATGTATGATTAATGTTCCTCTACATTATCCTTTGTTAATCTTTATAACTCTAAATTTAAAAACGAGAAAAGCCTGACTTATGAAGTTTTAAAAAGCTTCAAATCTCTAACACTATATTCCCGAGTTTTGAAATGAAAGAAAAAAGAGAATAGACAAAATTAGTCAAAAAAGTAGAGAGATGAATGGTATTTCGACTTTGTACATTGTGTTCCCAAATTAATTCGGTTATTATGTGCTTAATGTAGCAGTTTTATGTGATGTGTTTATGAATGTTATAGTTAAGGCTTGTTATAGTTAACTAGATGGTAGATTGACCAAGGGATAGATTAGTGGGATGTTATAGAACTAGACTTGTATTATGGAAGGATTAAGGTATGTAATGAATGCTTTATGTGTTATAGTTATGAGTTATAGTTTGTGTGTTATAGCAATGCATTTGTGATGCATATATGATGATGGATATATTAATCATGTAGTAGCCAATTACTTACTAAGCGTTATCACTTACCGTTATAGTTGACAATGTTTTGTAGGTTCATGTATATTGAAGGTGCAATATCTTGGACATTGGAATGGTTATGTGGAAGATTGAAAGGTAGTATGCGTTAGGATCTTAGGTAGAATACCGAGCTCAAGTGTCAAGTTTGTACCCTCGTTGGTCTTTAAAGGTTTATAAACGAGTTTTCATGTGTCAAGTGTATGTTATAGTTATTATAGTACTTGAAGAGAAATGGTATGTTATAGTCATGTTTAAATTGGTTGAAATGTATGTTATAGTTGGTCTAAAAGGGGTGTTTGGATTAAAGTGTGTTTGTACCCAAATTGGGTTAATCAGGTCAAGAAGTGTTCCAATACACTAAGGGATGCTTGGCTATAGTTTACAAGATATTTGGTTTATGTTGTAAAGGTTTATGTGTTCAAATGGGTCCAAATGGGTTTTGGCACAAAACTTGTTACTTTGCAAAGCACGCTTCCGAAGGTCAAATGGTAAATATTTTAAGATGGAAATGATATTTATAATGTAATAATGGAATCTGAAAAGTTTGAAGTAATTCAGAAGTGGGAAAAGTCGTTTTCTAGAAAATGGGTCAAAATATATAAGTCAGAAACCCGCAGAAATGGGTGTATTTTAGGTCACAGATGGGTGTATTTTAGACTGCATATGGGTGCATTTTAGACTAATACCTGGGGTAATAGTGTCTGTTGAAAGTTCAGGAAAAAAAAGTGTATTTTAGACTGCAAATGGATGCATTTTAGACTAATACCTGGCGTAATAGTGTCTATTTAAAGTGCAGGAAAAAGGATGCATTTTAGACGGAGAATGAGTCCATTTTAGAGTCTGAATGTTAATAAACTTTTATCAGTTTATTAAATAGTAACAGAAGGTCCGTTGAAGTTGGGTAGCTTCCGTGTAAAAGTTTCAAAAATTGAGTATTTTATGACGTGTCGTTCAAGGGGTGTTACACAAGCTGCTTCAACCTTACAGCTCGAGAATATCGGAAAACATTTAGCTGCCCAATATGAACAAACAATCAACCTTATTGCCACCATCGCTCAAATCTCGCAACGAAATACCCAAACTCCACCACATACAGCTCCACCACCCAACCGTGACCTTCAAATACGTCTACCAAAACTCAACCTTCCTGTATTCGATGGAACAAACCCATTGGATTGGTTATTCCAACCTGACCAATATCTTTCCTTTTACAGAATTACACCACCACAACGCCTTACTATAGTCGCTTTCTACCTAAGCGGAGATGCCCATTAGTTGGCACAAATACCTCTATAACAACAACCTTCTCACCACTTGGGAGAAATTTACACGAGCTCTTGAAACCCGCTTTGGTCCGTCCTCCTACGATAATCATCAAGCCGTCCTTTTTAAGCTTAAACAAACCTCGACGGTTACAACATATCAAACTGAGTTCAAACATTTAAGCAATTGTGTTATTGGCCTTCGACTAGAGGCATTGCTCAATTTTTTTCTCTCAGGTCTCCGTCAGGATATCCAACAAGAACTCTCCATTCTCCGACCCCACACCATCACACACGCTATTGGCCTTGCTAAACTGATTGAGGACAAATCAAATGCCCAAGTGACGACACCAACATGTTCCACCTTGCTAGAGGCTCCATACCGCTTTTCCAAACCACTTCCTATCAAACATTAAGCCCAACTTATATGCAAAAGACGTGTTGAAGGCTTGTGTTACAATTGCCCTGAAAAGTACCACCTAGGTCACCAATGTAACCCGCCTAAATTACTCCTTCTTCAGTTGGAACATGAGCACAAGCCTACAATAATAGACCCCCTGTGGGGCATATTGTAACACCCCCAAATTTTGTTAAGCGGAAGCATACGTGTAATTAGGGAGCGCTACGGGATTGGTGAATCATAACACAAGTAATAAAGAACGGAATACATACTCCGCTTGATTTTATAAAATAGTTTTAAAACATTGTCTTACAACATAGTTTAAATAAATGGGTACATCCCATTAGTTATAGTGGTCCAAATGTAAAACATCATTTTGTGTAAAACACTTCTTTAATACTACTACGACCATACATCCGCTTCTTGCCTTGCCTTCATGAACAAATCTTAAACACCGAGAAAATATGCTAAAAGGTCACTAAAAGTCGTGAGTTCATAGGTTTAAGTTCAAATAGTAAGCTTGGACCATAAGCAAAGTCATATAATCATTACAACGAATATAATGTTATATGGATGAATGTCTATTACGTTAGCTCTAAGTTCATGCAACCGATACTACGACAGTCAGATGCTAAAAGATGTCATACAAGATAGGGGCCCATAGCAAGTGTTTTGTCCCTCAACACTTGATTCCGACATGGTATACGTTTCGCCTTGGCCTAAGCATGGCCAACCGAACGGAGGAGTCACCCTCAATAGATCTATTTATAACATTCGCGTTTCCCAATGGGGAATTGACGGTTCATGAAAAAGGGCATTCTCTAGGGACATAAGGGCTTAGGCTAAACCACGTAATAGTAATCATGTTATAGTTTTGGTCCATGAAATGTTTTGCATATTTCTCACCCCGAAATGTATAAAACAATTTATCAAGTAAAAGTGGGGCTATGAAACTCACCTTAGCAAATGTGCAATCCAAAAGTAGGACTTAGTGAATATTGTGAAGCGGCACCGACACGCGACCTAGATAAGGAGGGCAATGTTTTAGTTCATTGTTTCAAGTACCACTTACTTAAATAATTCAATTGTTTTTATAGTAAAACTAAACTTTAGTTTGTAAAAGTGATTAAGTGGTTTTACTAGTAAGTATACGAAAGTATATATACTTTTCATGTTAACATTAATATAGTTTTAAAATCCAAAGTTTGATTTGAAAAATAATTATGACATTCCCCTAGTAAGTATATAAAAGCGTATACACTTATTTAAGTCGACACAAAATGACATTGTCAAGATCACATATAAATTTATTTATTTTCTACTTGTATTTAGAAAATACATGAGTTAAAGTTGAAGGTTTTCAATTTTTAATAAAGGATATAGTGACATAATGGCCCTTAGTTGTTTGTCAAAAATATATAATCATTTACGTGAGATTATCTTGACATATGTTTGTTTACTTATTGTCGTTAAACACTGTTGTAGGTATTATTAAGTGTAGCATGTACTTAAGTACTAGTTTCTTGTATGAAAACCTTTACACTTGTTTGGTTGCTTTAAGTCTTTTGACGTTAAGACAATATGTACGAAATGGAAAGGAGAAAATGCGGGAAAGAGTTTGGTTCTTGGTTCGACTTCCGATTTACATCTCGTGTTTTTATTTGGTAACACGTCTATATACTTAAACAAGCATCCAAAATCGCAGGTGGGCTGTGGCCCAGTGACATGGGTACACGGATGGGGTTTGGCCCAATAGGGGTTTAAGTATCTTTGGGGTAGTATGGGCTGTGGCCCATCAATCCTTGTTAGCAGCTCTTGCTACTAATTTTGTCAAAGGGAACACTTGCATTAGACTTTGTGGAAATGATTAACGCAGGAAAAGAAGAGGAAATGTAGTCAAGGATATATTTGAGAGGTAGGGGGTTTTGAGTGAAATGCCATCATCTCGAAGTTAAAATCGGCGTCGCGACTAATGTGCTCGAAACACATCTTGACTACCCGACTTGACTACAACACCACGAATGAGAATTAGGCCAACAAAAGGAGAACATTAAACTAGTTTCACATCAAGATGAACACCTATCTAAACCAAGCTATCAAAAATTTTTATAAAACTAAATTCCCTAGTTATTTTGTTTACATGCTCGACTGATGGGTGCCATGGGTCTCGAAATGGGTTCACATTCGAGCCGAACAACTTAGCACCAAGGATAACGACAATTACATAACCGATTGTCACAAGGTAAACTTGTTACAAGATGCTTGACTTAACACTACTTACGTAAACTAAACCAAGTGCCACGTTCAAGATCGAATTTCCAGCTTCAATACAATGTTTACTAGTAGACTTTACAAATGTTTAACTTTCAAAATCTTTGGTTCATGCTTCTCGACAGAAACAAATTTCAAACAAGACAACCATACTTTCATTACAGCATTGACAAATTCTTGATTATACAAGTCATAAATTTTACGAGGTAGAGTTAAGACAAAGGCTTACAAGCAGAGTATGATGGTGATGGAGTCGAGACCAATCATGTTAACTTAACACGATAGAACAAGGAAACGGCAAGACTATACAATAGTTGAGTACTACTCAACCCGGTTCTTATCTCGACAGTAAACCAAAACAACATAATGCCAACGACATACTTAGATTCCGGAGTGACATAGTTGTTTATCAAAACACAAGTATTATAACATCAAGAGTACCTAGTTACATAGTCAAATTACCAAGTTTTTATAAGACTTAACCTCATATTTCTTGGCTCATTTACCTCGACGTAAAATCATTTTAACAAGTGAGTGACCAAATCAAGTTTTCAAAGCGACAAGTTTATAATCATATCGCAAGGTTGTACATACATAACTTACAAACTCAAATAAAAACAAGACATCACCATTTAACACTTCATTATCAAAGTTTATATTACAACGAAACTACAAGGAAGAGAAAGACCATGAACCTTATCAAGAGTGAGATGTGAAATGACGTTGATGAAAGCTAACTCGAGACCCCACACAAATCAAACCCTTTATCGATTCCGAGCAAACCCAATAGTTTCTCGATACCCTTAAGAATATCACTCTTGTGGTGTGTTTGAGATTTGATTTGTGGGTGTCCTTAGTCATCGAGTTGCTTAAGAAGAGATTAAGAGAGAAGTCTTTGACCAAGTCTTTTCATCTTGAAACTTTGTTTGAAGCCAAAATAGCTTACTTCCAAAACCAACGAATCTTGGACATAAGAGATAGATTGGTGGAAAGATTTGTTTCTTGTGGTTAACTTGATTTCCTTGGATTTCTTTGGAGGTAGCGCGCATCAAGAGAGTTTTGGGAAGCAATACTTACATAGATATGGTATGAAAGATGAGGAATATTTGGATGAATATGTTGGGTTATCTTCTTTGGTGATATTCGAAGCTAGGAGAGGAGAAGCAAGATTTAGGAGGAAGATGAAGATTGTAATCTTCCTTTTCTCGCTTTTGTACCTAGTTTTTGTCGTGAGTGGAGAAGAGGGAAAGGATAATATTTCAAAGTTTTTATAAAATGTACTCTTGTAATGTATTATATATATAAAACAAAAGTAAGATAAGGTAAGGTAAGTAATAAAAAATGAGGGTATATGTAATATTTTACTTAGGTATATGTAGACTTTTAATTTGTTTGAGTAAGTATATGTATGTAGGAAATTTATTGTATAAAATGTATGCCTATACATTATACTTATGTATGTTTGTACTTGAACCTTATAAAACTTATTGTTTAAGTGATAGTGTGTTAAATATTTTGTGTCCTGCGAAGTCATATTGTGACCAAAGTTTCATTGTTTGATAACTTTTCCTTTGTAGTATTTTATTGTTACGTGTCCGAAATATTTTATCTTTGTAATATTCCAAGTCGCGGACATTTGTTATTTGTTTTATCTAGTCCTTATCATAGTGTCGGCACGCTGCAAAGTGTCGGTCATCGGGGAAAACGAGATAACCTCTCGCCTTATAATTTAAATCATAAGACAAAATGAAATATTCATAAAATGATATGAATGCAAAAGTGATGCGCTTATTCATCAGATGCGAGTTAACTACTCAAATGATCGTGCAAAGCTTATGTATGCTTAATGACTTAGGCTTAGTAATAATAAATTACTAATTATCGCTAAATTTTAGTGAAAATTTACCGTGTGTCACATCCTCCCCGCTTGGAAGAGAAAACCGCCCTCGGTTTTCGCTAGGATTACTTGGTGAAGTAGAGAAAAGGTGTGGGTATTTGCGCTTGAATTGGTCTTCACGCCCCACGTGTATTCGGACCTCTTTGAGAGTTCCAACGGACTTTGACGATCGGGATGCGGCTTTGCTTAAGCCGCTTGATTTCTATCCATAATTTCAATGGGTTCCTCGACAAAATTCAATCTTTCGTCAACTTGGATTTCTTCCAAAGGAATGGCAAGAGTTTCGCTTGAAAGGCATTTCTTTAAGTTGCACACGTGAAACACGCCAGCACAGAAATGAGTTCTTGTGGTAATTCGAGTCGGTATGCTACCGGTCCGATTCTCGCGAGAATTTTGAAAGGTCCAATATAACGAGGATTTAACTTTCCACGCTTTTCCAAAACGGATCACGCCTTCCACGGCGCAACTTTGAGCATAACTTTATCTCCCACTTGAACTCAAGTGGTTTCCTCCTTTATCCGCGTAACTCTTTTGACGGTCACGAGTCGCTTGTAGTCGGCTTTTGATTTGTACAATCTTCTCGGTAGTTTCTTGGATTAACTCCGGACCAAGAAGTTGACTTTCTCCAACTTCGCCCAAGACACAGTGTGATCTACATTTCCGACCATAGAGTGCTTCATATGGTGCGGCTTTGATACTTGTGTGATAGTCATATTGTAAGAAAATTCACTAGTGGCAAGTGCTTATCCCACCATTTCAAAGTCTATCACACATGCTCTTAGCATATCCTCCAGTGTTTGGATTGTTCTCTCGCCTCGTCCATCGGTTTGAGGATGGTAAGCGGTGCTCATGTCGAGGTTAGACCCTAAAGCATCTTGAAGTGATTTTAAGTTTGAGGTGAAACGGCTATCTCTCGTCTCGAAATGATGGAAATTGGTACACCATGGCGCATGATGATTTCCTTCGTATAGTTGTGCAAGTTTTTCCATTCCATCACTTTCTTTCATCGGTAGGAAATGTGTCGACTTGGTGAGACGGTCAACTATTACCCAAATAGTGTCGTAGCCTTTAGAGGTTTTAGGTAACTTAGTGATAAAGTCCATTGTTATATCGCTCCCATTTCCACTGGGATTTCGGGTTGTACTAGTAGGCTCGAGGGTCTCGATGTTCGCCTTTAACCTTTGAACAAGTTAAACACCTACCGACATATGTTGCAATGTCGGCTTTCATGTTGGGCCACCAAGACAATTTCTTCAAATCAAGGTACATTTTGTCGGATCCCGGTGGATGGAGTATTTAGACTTGTGGGATTCATGCATAATAATGTCGCGAATTCCTCCGTAGAGTGGTATCCAACTTCGCTTTTGAAACACAAAGTTCCATCCGACCTTTTCACGAATCCATTTTCACTTTCCGCATTCCGTAAAGGTTCTCATTCGGACGATTTTCCTCCTTGAGTGCTTCCAATCGAGCCTCAAGAATCTTGGTTGGAAGAGGTGAACTAATTGTCATACCCAAGGATCCGACTCTAAGAGGTTGTGGTCGCTCTTTCCCATCGAGAGCATCAAGAACTACATTCGCTTTACCCGGATGGTAACGAATCTCGCAATCATAATCACCGAGTAATTCCAACCATCGGCTACTGCCTCATGTTCAGCTTCTTTCGATCCAAAATGTGTTGTAGACTTTGTGATCGGTGTATACGACACACTTTGTGCCATACAAGTAGTGTCTCCAAATTCGAAAAGCAAACACAACCGATCCTAACTCCAAATCGTGTGTGTAGTTCTTCTCATGAGTCTTCAATTGGCGAGGCGATGCTATCACCTTCTCTTTGCATTAACACCGCCCAAGCCCCTTTGTGAAGCGTCGCAATAAACAACAAAGTCTTCACTACCTTCGTGTAAGGCCGATGGGTGCACTACACAACTTTTCTTTAAGGAGTTGAAAAGCTTCTTCTTCCTTTTCTCCCCAACAAACTTGGCGATTTTTCGGGTTAGCTTGGTTAAAGATTTGGCAATCTTTGAGAAACCTTCAATAAATCTTCCGTAGTATCCAAAGAAGTCCTAAGAATTGGCGATTTCAAGAGGAGTTGTGGGTGTCGCCCAATCCTTTATTGACTCGATCTTAGCGGATCTACATGTATGCCCCGACCGTCGATTACATGACCTAAGAATTGCACAAGTGGGTATCCAAAACTCACACTTTGAGAACTTCGCATACGCTTCTTCCTTCTTCAACAATTCCAAGATCAATCTAAGATGCTCTTCGTGTTCTTTCACACTCTTGGAATAAATTAGGATATCGTCAATGAATACGATCACAAATTTATCCAAGTAGGGTTTACACACTCGGTTCATGAGGTCCATGAACACAGCCTGGCGCGTTGGTTAACCCAAAAGGCATGACTTGGAACTCATAATGTCCATAACGAGTTCTGAAGGCGGTTTTGGGAATGTCTTCTTCCGAACTCTTAGTTGATGGTATCCGGACCTTAAGTCGATTTTTGAATAAACACTTGAACCTTGCGTTGATCGAATAAGTCATCGATTCTCGGTAGTGGTAGCGGTTCTTAATGGTTAGTTTATTCAATTCACGATAGTCAATGCACATTCGAAAGTTCCGTCCTTCTTCTTGACGAATAAGACCGTGCTCCCATGGTGATGAGCTTGGTCTAATGAATCCTTTTTCCGCAAGTTCCGACAACCGGTTCGATAACTCCCGGAGTTCCGTTGGAGCTAATCGATAAGGTGCTCTTGCCACCGGTGCGCACTGTGCACTAAATCGATCCGAAATTCAACCCGTCGGATCGGCGGAGTCCCGCAAGTCTTCGTGAAAGACTTCGTGAAATTCTCTCACTATCGGCACGCCCTCCGACGCTTTTTCTTCCCTTCTTTTTCGTCCTTTCCGTGACTTGTGCTAGGAAGATATGACATCCTTCCTCGATACACCTTAACACCTTGGTACAGAAATGACATGCGCCTTGAAGCGTTTCTTCCGCTACTGCCTCCTTCTATTGTTAGACTTCATCTCCATAGGGTATTCGAACGAGCTTCGTCACAAATGATGGCAAGATGATATTTTGCTAACCAATCCATTCCGACAATGACATCGAAACTACCCAATGCTACCGGTATCAAGTCGATATTGAATGGGTGGTTTAACAAAGTTAAGGTGCAACCTCTTATGATGGTATCTACCCTTTCTATGTTACCGTTAGCTAGTTCCACGTTGTATGCATTTCCTAATGCGGTTGGGGCAATATCGAGTAGTGGACTAAATGTATTAGAAACAAAACTCCTATCGGCCCCGTATCAAACAATATGGATGCATAACGGTTATTTATAAGGAACGCACCGCCACAACATTCGGGTCTTCCCGAGCTTCCACTTTGGTTACAAAGATAGACTCTCCCACGAGCTCCTTCTCCATTTCCCGACACTGCTTGTCCAACATTTCTCGAATCCCGCCATTCCCATGGCTTCCGGATTTCTGGTTTCCTTGATTTCCTTCATGGCCTTGGTTTCGGTCTTCGGCATTCATTCTTATAATGCCCTTTTTCACCACAACCAAAGCAAGTTATATTAGCTGGGTCCCGAGTGGAGTCGTTTGAACTGCCGCCAATGATTTGGACCTCGCAGCTCTCGTTAAGTGTCCGATTTTCGACAATTACGGATTTGACTCAGACATCGCCTTGTGATGCAAAGTGCATCGATTACACAATGGTGCAGTCCCTGAGTACGGTTTTCTTTCCCCAACATTCACTGCATAAGCTCTAGCAACATTTTGCCTCTTGTTTTGATTGTTGCGGTTGTTCCTACTGTTGTTGCCACGGTATTCATAGTTGTTGTAACCTTGAGAATGGTCATCCCATTTCCTCTTATTGTCAACCACTTTGTCCATGGAATCCTCAATCACTTGGTCCATGAGTTTGTTGGCTACTTCGATGGTTTCATGAAGATCAGCAGCCTTAGAAGTGGTTACATTGCCCTTGATAGGTTGGGCGCCTCCGATGTATCTCTAACAATCGGGTCTCGTGGAACCATTTCAGACACAATAAGGCTAGTTCTTGAAATCGTTGATTATAAGCGACCATATTGGTGCCTTGAACCTTGAGGTTCCAAAACTCATGTTCGAGCTTGATCTCATTACGAGGACAAGATTTTCAAGTACCATTTCCTTGAAGTTCTCCCATGGCATGGCATAGGCAACATCGATACTAGCGGATTTCGAAAATTGTTCCACCAGTCAAAGCAAAGATCCGTGAAAGTGAATGATGCATACTTAACCTTAGACTCTTCTTCACAATTGCAGATTCGAACACGCCTCGAGCTTTTCGATCCATCTAGTCGACCGACAGCTCCTTCGGTTCCACTAAAGCCTCCAATCATGGTTTTACGAAAGTCTTGATAAGTACAAGTGCGGTTGTGAGTGGGTGGTCTTGAAGTTCCAAAGATTAGTAGACGAGTGGTTTGTCAGCAGCCAAAGCGGCGCTTACCCGCTCATTGACTAGTTGGTCGATCATGGCTTGATTCATGATAGGTTGGATTGGAGTAGCCCTAGCAGGAGTAGTGGCTTCAGCAGATCGATCGTGTGTGACTCTGCTTGGAATAGCAAGATTTGCGACTTGGTCATGAGTGACTCTCACGGAATTGGAGCATTGGGAGCTCCACCGTGGTTGGTACGCTTTGATCTTCGCTTTGGCGGCATTTCAAGAAGAAAGGTGATGAGATATAGAACCTTTAAACAAGGTAAGTGCCACGTAATAGTGTGGTTATCGAGATAGATCATATGAGCAATCTATAAAAGTAAAGACAATTGGATAGGAAAATAAGTTTGACATAGATAGAACTTTGTTACAAGGTTCCTACGGTACATGATGAGATACTAGCTGGAATACAACCGAAATACAACGGAATACAATGGAAATACAATGGAAATACAACGGAAATACAATCAAGTACAAGAGTAATAACTAACACTAATCGTTATAGTTCGCTTTAGTGTAATACATCATGCAATAGGATCTAAGGATGTCCACGCCGAGACGTAGTCGCCGATGGTAGCAACTAACTCTCGCCGCAGATCCTCCAAACTCGCGATACGCCTCATCCGAGATGCTAACATAGACTCTAAACCAAGAGTCCTCCGCCATCCTTCTCTCGACAAGATCTCTAGCAATCCACCGGACGCCTCTAGCTCCTCTAGTCGTCCGTATCCGAGCTTGACCTCTACCCAAGGCTCGTACTCACTGTCCAACTCTCGACGCCCTCAACCCGAGTCTCAACCCTAAAACCCAACAGCATCCTCTCGTGTCTCTCGAGCTCCACGCCTCATACAATATATCCGTAACTCGGTCTAAACCTCAACACGCCGCCGCAAGCTTGCAAGCGTGTTGGATCGATCCTCTAGTCGATCGAATGGACTCCTAGCGAGTCTCCCGAGAGTCCAATCGATAAATATCCTCTCAATGAGGGTCGGATCACCATCCGGAGATCCCGATAGGTCCGCTCGGTCTCGTGCCTCAACCGTGCAGCTTCTCAATGGTCTCAAGTCGTTTAGTGGTGCGCCAAGGCGCCCATATCTCGCCGCAGATGGTACAAACGAAGGTGATGATGGATCGTAGCTCGGACTAGTGATATGTGGTACCGAATCGATCAAGCAATCAATATCTCTCCAATCAACCTCACTACTCTCCTCCCGATCGTGGAGAAAAGCGGCTCTCCCTAATCCAAATGGTGCATCAATATCCATGTCATCGCCAATCTCTCGAGCCATCCCGAGCTCGCCCTAACTCCTCGATACTGGACAATCTCCGCACCCTGTACTCATATCTCGCGCTATGCTAACATGTCCGGGGACACTCTCGCCGGTATAGGCTCGTAGTTCCTCCTCGTGATCCTCTTCCGGATCTTCTTCCGGTCTTCCTCCGAGTAGGAATCGGTAGATCTCCGAGTCTCGATGAGGTGGTGACTCGGTGGGTGATGGTGTCGCTGACTCAAGTAGTAGAAGGACCCATGTAAGCAGCGCGGGTCATCCGAGAAGCTAGTGCAGCACATATGAATACCGCCTCGATATCCGTGTACTCTCACAATCATGCGGGTTTTTGCCCACCAACAAAGCCGATGGAGTGGTGGTAAGGGTAGGTATAGATGGAGTAGGTGCAATAACCGGCCGAGCCGCTAATGTGGCTCGAATATACGGATCGCTGGCTAAGTGTGCAAGTCGACGGATGGTCGGTGAGTGAGCTAGTAGGATGTCCTCCGAACATCGTGAGGAAAGGTCAGTGAAGGCATAGTCTGTGACAAGACGGTGCATATGTGTAAGTATGTGGAAAAATATGCTCATGATGGATATGAAATAGTGCATAAGTAAATAGGAAATAAAACATGTAATCCTATTAAATGAATCTTAAGTAAAATGGCAAGTAAGGCAAGCGCAATCGGCGGTCGTAGTATGATGTTTTGGTGAAAAGTAGTTATAGTTTAGGGTTTATATGTACCTAGTTCTCTATAACTTAGGTTTCGATGTTAATCAGTAACACCCCAAATTTTGTTTAGCGGAAGCATACGTGTTATTCGGGAGCGCTACGGATTGGTGAATCATAACACAAGTAATAAAGAACGGAATACATACTCCGCTTGATTTCATAAAATAGTTTTAAAACATTGTCTTACAACATAGTTTAAATAAATGGGTACATCCCATTAGTTTTAGTGGTCCCAATGTAAAACATCATTTTGTGTAAAACACTTCTTTAATACTACTACGACCATACATCCGCTTCTTGCCTTGCCTTCATGAACAAATCTTAAACACCGAGAAAATATGCTAAAAGGTCACTAAAAGTCGGTGAGTTCATAGGTTTAAGTTAAAATAGTAAGCTTGGACCATAAGCAAAGTCATATAATCATTACAACGAATATAATGTTATATGGATGAATGTCTATTACGTTAGCTCTAAGTTCATGCAACCGATACTACGACGCTTCAGATGCTAAAAGATGTCATACAATATAGGGCCCATAGCAAGTGTTTTGTCCTCAACACTTGATTCCGACATGGTATACGCTTTCGCCTTGGCCTAAGCATGGCCAACCGAACGGAGGAGTCACCCTCAATAGATCTATTTATAACATTCGCGTTTCCCAATGGGGAATTGACGGTTCATGAAAAAGGGCATTCTCTAGGGACATAAGGGCTTAGGCTAAACCACGTAATAGTAATCATGTTATAGTTTTGGTCCATAAAATGTTTTGCATATTTCTCACCCCAAAATGTATAAAACAATTTATCTAGTAAAAGTGGGGCTATGAAACTCACCTTAGCAAATGTGCAATCCAAAAGTGGGATTAGTGATTGTTGTGAAGCGGCACCGACACGCGACCTAGATAAGGAGGGCAATGTTTTAGTCCATTGTTTTAAGTATTGCTTACTTAAAGTAATTCAATTGTTTTATAATTGTAAAACTAAACTTTAGTTTGTAAAAGTGATTAAAATGGTTTTACTAGTAAGTATACTGAAGTATATATACTTTTCATGTTGACATTAATATGGTTTTAAAATCCAAAGTTTGATTTGAAAATAATTATGATATTCCACTAGTAAGTATATAAATGTATATATACTTATTTAAGTTGACACAAAATGACATTGTCAAAATCACATATAAATTTATTTATTTTCTAATTGTATTTAGAAAATACATGAGTTAAAGTTGAAGACTTTCAATTTTAATAAAGGATATAGTGACATAATGGCCCTTAGTTGTTTGTCAAAATATATAAACATTAAACTAGTTTCACATCAAGATGAACACCTATCTAAACCAAGATATCAAAATTTTTATAAAACTAAATTCCCTAGTTATTTTGTTTACATGTGTCGATCGATGGGTGCCATGGGTCTCGAAATGGGTTCACATTCGAGCGAACAACTTAGCACCAAGGATAACGACAATTACATAACCGATTGTCACAAGGTAAACTTGTTACAAGATGCTTGACTTAACACTACTTACGTAAACTAAACCAAGTGCCACGCTCAAGATCGAATTTCCACTTCAATACAATGTTTACTAGTAGACTTTACAAATGTTTAACTTTCAAAATCTTTGGTTCATGCTTCTCGTGAAACAAATTTCAAACAAGACAACCATACTTTCATTACAAAGATTGACAAATTCTTGATTATACAAGTCATAAATTTTACGAGGTAGAGTTAAGACAAAGGCTTACAAGCGAGTATGATGGTGATGGAGTCGAGACCAATCATGTTAACTTAACACGATAGAACAAGGAAACGGCAAGACTATACAATAGTTGAGTACTACTCAACCCGGTTCTTATCTCGACAGTAAACCAAAACAACATAATGCCAACGACATACTTAGATTCCGGAGTGACATAGTTGTTTATCAAAACACAAGTATTATAACATCAAGAGTACCTAGTTACATAGTCAAATTACCAAGTTTTTATAAGACTTAACCCTCATATTTCTTGGCTCATTTACCTCGACAGAAAATCATTTTAACAAGTGAGTGACCAAATCAAGTTTTCAAAGCGACAAGTTTATAATCATATCGCAAGGTTGTACATACATAACTTACAAACTCAAATAAAAACAAGACATCACCATTTAACACTTCATTATCAAAGTTTATATTACAACGAAACTACAAGGAAGAGAAAGACCATGAACCTTATCAAGAGTGAGATGTGAAAACGTTGATGAAAGCCAAGTCGAGGGACCCCACACAAATCAAACCCTTTTACCGATTCCGAGCAAACCCAACAGCTTCTCGATACCCTTGAGAATATCACTCTTGTGGTGTGTTTGAGATTTGATTTGTGGGTGTCCTTGGTCATTCGAGTTGCTTAAGAAGAGATTAAGAGAGGAGTCTTTGACCACCCCTTTTCATCTTGAAACTTTGTTTGAAGCCAAAAATAGCTTACTTCTAAAACCCAACGAATCTTGGACATACGAGATAGATTGGTGGAAAGATTTGCTTCTTGTGGTTAACTTGATTTCCTTGGATTTCTTTGGAGGGCAGCGGCGCATCAAGAGAGTTTTTGGGGAAGCAATACTTACATAGATATGGTATGAAAGATAAGGAATATTTGGAAGAATATGTTGGATTATCTTCTTTTGGTGATATTCGGCCTAGGAGAGGCAGGGGCATAGGTTGAAGATGAAGATTGTAATCTTCCCTTTTCCTGGTTTTGGGTACCTAGTTTTTGTCGTGAGTGGATGAGAGGGTCAAGGATAGTATTTCAAAGTTTTTATAAAATGTACTCTTGTAATGTATTATATGTATAAAACAAAAGTAAGATAAGGTAAGGTAAGTAAAAAAAATGAGGGTATATGTAATATTTTACTTAGGTATATGTAGACTTTTAATTTGTTTGAGTAAGTATATGTATGTAGGAAATTTATTGTATAAAATGTTTGCCTATACATTATACTTATGTATGTTTGTACTTGAACCTTATAAAAGTTATTGTTTAAGTGATAGTGTGTTAAATATTTTGTGTCCTGCAAAGTCATATTGTGACCAAAGTTTCATTGTTTGATAACTTTTCCTTCGTAGTATTTTATTGTTACGTGTCCGAAATATTTTTATCTTTGTAATATTCCTTGTCGCGGACATTTGTTATTTGTTTTATCTAGTCCTCATCATAGTGTCGGTACGCGTGCAGTGTCGGTCACTGGGGAAAACGAGATACCCTCTCGTCTTATAATTTAAATCATAAGACAAAATGAAATATTCATAAAATGATATGAATGCAAAAGTGATGCGCTTATTCATCGTATGCGATTTAACTACTCAAATGATCGGCAAAGCTTATGTATGCTTAATGACTTAGGCTTAGTAATAATAAATTACTAATTATCGCTTAAATTTTAGTGAAAATTTACCATGTGTCACACATATCAACTGCTGAGTACTACGACAATGTCGGACCTTGAAAACAAGGTCCATTTTAAAGATGGGGGTATTGATACGGGTACTACATGCACTAAACTGAACCGGATTACTCTTCATTCAGTTCCAAGTTTGAATGATAAAGAGACCAAGTCTTTAGGAAGACTTCTCCAGTATCTCCATTTGTTTCTCATGCACGTGTAGATATTTTCCATGCACGTACGATAGTAGATTCATGCATAAGGAAATGGTCCACCTACTAATGTGACTTCTTCAACCCACGTTTCCATGTTTCTTCCTTAATTTTAGGACTTGCACATGTAATCTCTATCCTATTTAAAGTGTTGTTTTGTTTTCATGAAATAGAAGAGAAAATTACAGTAAGTCTTATATTGTTTTAGTTAGTCGGTAGTTAGTTTAGAAAGAGAATAACCATCTCGAATCGGTTTCCATCAAATAATAACTAAATAATTTCAATATATTAACAATGAATAACATGCTTGAATTAAATGTACTTTTTATAGTTCTTCAAGGTGTGAACAAAATAAAGTTGGGCATTCTTATCACAAATATCTCTACAACGATGGATATCGCAACATATCTATATAAGTTAATCTTAATTTATTATTGCTTCAACTCAATGGACCCATTTATAAGTAAATGGGTCGAAATTGTCACCTTTACTAGCCACTAACGCTATATGCTGAGAAATATGAGTTACAAGATTATAGTAAACCTGATAATCATTATGATGGATTACCAAATATTGAATTGAGTAAATTACTTATACTATGAATGTTAAAGATGCTGTCCATAAAGATATTCAATTTTGGAAATTTAGTTTATCCTAATAGTTAGACTAGAGAATGAAGATGAGTTTCTTCAAAGAGATGAAAAACTCTAGTGGTTTGAATCTCTATGTAGAAATCATATGGACAAAATTGTACACATATTTAATGCATGTTTTATGACAAGATTATTAATCATACTTAAGCAATTAATTGTGATTGAATATTCTTTCCTAAACACATTAAATATATAAAGATGATAATTTTCATACTTGTTTTCATTAATATGAAATATGACAATGGAATATCAAAACTCTTTCTTGAGAAATTACTTGAGCGAGGACGGTAAGTAATCGAAAGGTTTTTTGAATTCATATAATCTTTGGAAATGTACGAAGTGCAATAATTCATGAATGGATAAATGCATGCATCTATGAAATTATTTTTATGTTTAATTATTAAATCTTAGTTTTGATTTATAATTGAAATAAGATAAATTTTAAGTATTCCTGAAAGCTAGTGGGAGTATTATGTTCAGGTTTTAAATCTTATATGTTGTATAACATATAGGAAGTAACATTCTCTGTAAGCTAAATGTTAAGTCTGAGTTTGGAATGAAACTTCATTTGTAAGATTTAAGAATTAAAACATACAACCTTGGAATATATATTTATTGTTAATAAACATGTGCAGTAAAGATAAATGATTCTGATTAAACATGATATATCATTTGGGAAATGGATACATATCTTTTGACAAGACAGAACATAAATCTAAGTTTGACCTGTAGATTCATAATGTTAATCATGTAGTGTATTAAATTTGTTGTATCATTCTTGAATGAGAGATGATTTGACAACATTGATATCTAATTAAAAGTTATCAGATAACCTGTGTAATGAATATTCTAATAGAATTACATCCTCAACCTGGAATTGCTCCTAGATTCTATGGATGGACAATATGTCAATTGTTGTGCAAATTGTCATCGGCTACAAACTTGAAAGTTTGGAAGACATCAAACATTACACAATAAGATATTAAAGTTTACGGAGTTTTAATGAGGATATTGTTGTTTGTATACAATGATGCTGGTTTAATTGAGATGACACTCAATACTAGTCATGGTAGGATTTCATCCTTGTTTATCGCCATGTGAACTAGTTGTGCTTATCTAAGAGCGCAGTTGCATTATACATTAAAAGAATAAGAATACTTTAAACTTTAAAATGTTTGAAAGTTTAAATTGTTATAAATTGGTGATAGAGGATGTCACACACTTTATGAATTATTATGTGAATTGGTGAAATCACACATACAAGAACTTCACTAATTGAATTCTTGAAATAAGTATTCTCAAAATTAAGATAGATCAAGTTGGTTGATTTATGCCTTGTCAACAAGTATGATTATCATTACTTGAGGCATAATTCATCAAATGGAATTTTCATGCATTGATCTATTTAGTATTTGGATAAGGGATGTTAAACAATTGTTATAATTAATCAAATACTTGGTATGTTTGATTTTTTAATATATTGTATCATATATTTGCATGTTTAATCCGTGAATAAATTTATTTATTCTAAATCGTCCGTTGTCGATTAATGATATGGGAGTATCATTAAATTAAGACAAATCTGAGAGATGTGATAGAATATACTTGAAAGTATATTGATGAGAAAGCATACCAATTTCAGATGATATTCAATGAATTGAATATAGGACTTATCCCAACTACATGATTTTACTTTATGGATATTGTTATTAAGTAAATCATGAATAGTTATCCTCATACTTGAGATACCGATAAGTGTCATGAATGTAGTGCACTTATGTGGAACAACTTAACGCTTATACGAATCGGTAGTCATAAGGGTTGTTTCTCAAGTGTTGCAAAGTTCATGGGTTATTCTTGTAGTCAAGATATAATTTGTTCATTCAAATTTATTTTGGAGTTTAATACTGCTGGGCCCTTCGTAGGGTTGACAAGATGTTTGTGTGGACACCCAAAATCTCCCCTGAATATGTTCAGAAGATTTGGTAATCTTGCTCAATCACTTATAACGAGAAACAAAATGGTTGAATAAAGAATGACTTAATCCCATATCTTCATTTAACATGGTATTAGAAACAAAAGGATAATAATAATGAGAAATCATTAAAAGGTTTTCCAGGAGCCTTGCTCGAGTTGTACTAGAGGCATCGAAGTGTTGCTAGACACTAACCGATGTGATCACTCTATTAAGATATGTCCAAGTGGAGTGTTGGTTTAATGGACAACAAATTAATAGACGTGTGTTAGGATCGAACTCGAGACCACGGATTGCACACTTTATGATGAGAATTAAAGTTAATAATTAAATATAAATGTTATATTTATTTATTAATTAAACGAAATAACATAATGACGTTAAGTAATTAGTTGTAATGGACTAACGGTCGTTAAATATAATTGGAAAGGACTAAAGATAAAATTAGAGATCGAGAAGGTTCTAGAATCCTCGTGGAGTCCTAGGCCGATCGTCCAAGGGTTTCCATAACCCAACCCATAGCCAAACTTGTTCTCCAAGTTATATTGGGTATAAATACAAAACCAAGGGTGTTTGTAATTAATCTTTTGTACTTATTAGCTAAAACCTAAAAGTGTTTTGTGTGTGTTTTGCTCCAAACGATCGTGCACCCTCCCTAGGGGATCGATCAACATCTTTTCCAACTAAAATTGTTTTGTTAAATTAAAACTAGAATTGCTTTAATTCGGTATAGTACGCGTGTACAAAAAAGTGGTACTAACACATTATTGTTAGTATTCTTGGATTGAATTACAAAACGGTAAGGGGTAATTCACATAATCCTATAAACCCTAATTAGGGTTCATCCAATTGCTAGTTTTGTGGATTTGATTCTTGTTCGGCTAGAATCAAGAAAGGTACGCATATTCTTGTTTATGTTAATTAATTATTCGTTAATCTTTCCTATACGCTTCCGCATGTATACTTTGATATTTTGTGATTTATTATTGAATGTCATGTTATATAATTCCAACAGTTTCCATGTTTCTTCCTTAATTTTAGGACATGCACATGTAATCTCTATCCTATTTAAGGCGTCGTTTTGTTTTCATGAAATAGAAGAGAAAATTGCAGTAAGTCTTATATTGTTTTAGTTAGTCGGTAGTTAGTTTAGAAGGAGAATAACCATCTCGAATCGGTTTCTATCAAATAATAACTAAATAATTTCAATATATTAACAATGAATAACATGCTTGAATTAAATGTATTTTTATAGTTCTTAAAGGTGTGAACAAAATAAAGTCATGCTCTTATCACAAATATCTCTACAACGATGGATATCGCAACATATCTATATAATTTAAATTCTTAATTTATTATTGCTTCAACTAAATGGACCCATTTATTAGTAAATGGTTCGAAATTGTCACCTTTACTATACTACTAACACTATAATTATTGATGGATAATTAAGATAATGAAGATTTGCAATATGAGAATCTAGCTCCTGAAGAGTTTGATTGCCATCTATGCTAAGAAGGGAAAGGGTGGTATGTATGAGTGGTTTAAAATGGATCATGATAAAGTTAGACGTCTTAATTTAAGTGAACATGAGCTTGAGAAGGAAATAGAAACTCATGGCCGACATATTGATCTTCAATGGATTTGTAGTTGTATTTGATGAGATGATGAAACAATTATTGCACTTCATTCTATGTTAGTACTAGGATTTAGGAACATTCGTGTTAGAAAAATGGGCATGTCACACGGGTTGGGTAATGTGTGAATGATTAAATTGTTGTACGGGTCAAAACATGTTGTATTGGGTTGCGCCAATCCTTTATTTTCTCCTTCAAGTATAATCATTAACAGTTAATGTGTTAAATATCTAGAAAACTAATTTATTGCATTGATAATATCTTTTTAAAATTGCTCGGGTCAAAATTACTCAAAAAGGTCATTGTACCGGACACCGCCACACAAAGGAAAACAAGCCAAAATGGAATATATATTTTCATAAATAACATATTTTGATAAAATTTTGTATGATTGGGAATGTTTGTGTTACTGAATATGTTAGAGCTATGTTTCTTAAATTACTGTGTGTGTTTTTGACATGTTGTTGCTCAAAATTGGCGGAAAAGGTTGTTATATACTTATATCCAGAAAATTACTTCTAAAACAGTGGGTAACGGGTTAAAACATTTTCTTTAAAAGTTGATAGGTTTTGATAATATTTTGGTAGTTTTGGAGTTTTACCACGTGTGTCAAACATCAACTTAAACCAAAATTATAAACCACAATTTCAAACAAAAACAAATAATAAGCTATTTGATATTTAATAGATAAAGAGTTTATTATTTAAAATTATAAACATAATTCTAACAAAAATAAATAATAAGCTATTTAATAGATAAAAGCATTATTAACAACTTTACAAAAAAAAAAAAAAAAAAAAAATCGCTGCATGCACAAGCATTATAATTAGTAATTAATAACTAATAATCATATTCAATTGTATTTGTTCGTTGTGAATTAATAACTTTTATTTTATTTACAGATTTGGTATTCTCAAAATCTATGATGGGTATCGAACTTGTGACCTATCGTATCGTAGGCGAACACATAACCATCAGTCATCAGAGCATCCTCCAATTCATTTATAAAAGGACAATGGTTTTAGGCTTTTAGCTTAAGTTAGTTTGACAAAGGTTATCAAAGGTGCTTATTATTTTGTTGTATTATCATGTGTTATAATAAGATTATCCAGGCATTGTTCGAAAAGCATTTCAATCATCTAAACAACTCATTATTTTGACGCTGGTAATTCTAAATGGATATACATGACGCGCTAGGCTGTTGGAAAACACTTAAATGATCCGAAAGCAATATCAAAATGTCGACAATGACGGATTTTTTTTTTTTTTTTTTTTTTTTTTTTAGGGTTTGACGGGGTCTTAAGAGAGCGGCTCAACATACCACCTAGTTCAATATCGACCTACCTGGTCTCGAGATCGACTCATCTCGATACCATGTTAAACAACAAGAACCCCATAGGTTACACTTTATTATTGATCACTATAAGTAGAGTAAAAGTAACGCAAAACCCTGGGTCAGTCCCATGAATCGGTGAAATTTTGAGGGCCTGTATTTAATTATATAATGAGGCATTTCAAGAATATTATATATAAAGTGTCACCGCTTATAAGATATCGCAATTAGTTATCTAAACGTAACATATTACTCATTTAAGATATTTTCCCATATAAATACTTTTTTCTTAATGAAAATATGTTTACACATGCATATAATTATTAATGAGAAAAATTTTGAGGCCCTAAAATTCGAGGCGCGAATGGTCAGCCACCTCAGACACCCTCAAAGACTACTCGAAAACCCTAATGGACTCAACCCACAAGTCGAGCTTAGGCCAACTAACTTATCCATCAAATACAAAAGACACAAGCTACGCAAAAAATGCAACTCGAACAAAACACATAGCATTATTCGAAGATGTGCGAGGTGGCAACCACACGCCTCAATGAAAATGCATTTAAAAAACAAATCTATTTATATATTTTGCACCAAGATTATATAACACTGAAAAAGATAATTAAGGTCAAAGTTCAATAAAAAACTTTGAAAATGTTAAACGAACTTATATTTTGAGATGGAGGGAGTAAATTTTTGCAGAAAGTATCCGCTAACTCAGCTACAACACTGACCAAACAAATGCATGCATCTACTAGAAGCGAAACGAATCCTTAAACTATTATGTTTAGACTTTAAACACGATGTACTTTATTATTATTATCTTAAAATAGAAAGGAAAAAAAAAAAAAAAGCATCTAGAATACTTAACAATCCTATAAAAACAACGTTTGCAACCATAACACAAAAGTCAAAAGACAAAAACAAAAACCGAAACACACTTCCTCGTATTCTTTGTCTCAAAACTTAAAATCGTTTTTTGTTAGCAACTATGGCGGATGTTGAGACGTTTGATTTCCAAGAAGAGGAAAAAGAGTTGATGAGTTTGATTATTAACACGTTTTATAGTGATGAGGAGATTTATCTTCGTAAGATTAAACATCAGCTGTTGAAGCTTGGCTGGAAGAACATTGATGATGAGATTTTTAATCAGATTTTTCGTGATATCCCTGCTCTAATTCGAAGAAGCCGAGGTCGATGCTGACAGCATGATGGAGGAAGTCGATTAACTCTATTTATTATTGTTAGTTTTTTTGTTTAGTTTTACAGTCTTTGGACAAGTTTCATGACTTTTTGCAGTTTCTGCTACTTTTGCGACCCATTGGTTGTTTCGATTACTACTATTATTTATGTTACTTCTTTCAAAATTAGTTGAGTTTAGTCGCTTTTAACCGTCTGGTGTTACTTAAAATTTGGTTAATCTTTTTCGTTAAGTTTTATCTTTGTGTAAGTTATGTTACATAAGATTCTAATTAGTCGACAGAAAGGGAGGTGCATGTAGAATCCATATTGGGACCAAGTATATCGGTTATCGAATCATTCAAAAATTAAAATTTATTCATGAATTAACCAGCTCATGGTCCAGGATTAGGTATCCTCTACCCTTTATTCAAAAGAAAAAGCTCGGAAAATGTGTTGAGATACCCCGGTTAGAAATTACATTATTTACATGAGTACATGTATTTACAGGCAGACTTAAGAAGTTAAGATTACGAACTCTATCTATTATTCTCCAGTTCAAAGTTGTCGTTTAAACCTTTTCAACTATAAATGTACAAACTAACCTTCAATGAAGTATTTTTGAATAGGTTTTTTTTTTTTTTTTTTTTTTTTTTTTTTTTTGAAGTATTAATTAGTAACTTGTAAGATGGCAAACTTTTATAGGGTAATGCAAGTATGTCATCAAATATTTACTGATAAATATTGAACCATAACCTATTATGGCCTAAGGCTTCTTATGGTAGGCTCGAAGTTGATTAGATTGATATTAAACAAAGAGGTTGTTCATTTTGACAGTTGCAAATAGCGAAAGAATATCCATTAAAATCTTCTTGAATACGAGTAATACAATTCTACAAATACAGTAAAAATCTTCTTTGATATTGAGCTAGTTCTTTTGAGCTACTTTCGTAGGTGTGCTTGAGTCAGATAAAAGCATTAATTAGTTTGATGTGCGTCGAGTAGATCTTTCATTCGGTTTTAATCCAAAATTATCATTCAATCTTTTTTAGTCATGTTCTATAACTCGGTCTTTTTTCCTTTTCGTAAACTCTTGTCTGATTTTCACCCTTTTTTTTATTTGCAGTTCTTCCCAAGGTTTTATATATGTTTGGAGGTTTCTACTTTGAAAGGGTCATTTTTAATTTTTGAAAGTATTTCATGTTTCATTTAAGTGATTCGACCAAATACTGATATTACGGTCATCGATCATAAAAGCAACTATACATATCTCGATCATTGGTTTTGTGTTTCCCTTATCTTCAATTAATTTGAGACCACAAGTAGTGTTATAAAATTACAATGATACTTTCCACATCTGTGTTCTATAACATTTTTTTAGATTACAAACATATAAAAAACAAAACATATTCAAATCTTAACTTTGGGTTTGCATAAGTGTAGGCGTGTAGCTAGATTTGGTTTCTATGAAAAATATACACAGAACCAGATATATGATTGACAACTATTTGGTTTCTTCTTAATCTGACGAATGCTACATGACGGCTCTTAAATCTGACATAAACTATAAAATGTGGAGTTAAACACATTATAGCTGTCATTTCTCATGTACTTCTTGGGAAGTGCACGGACACTAATGTTCATACGACTATGACCATTTAGGCGAAGTGGGGTTTGAGCATATCTAGCGCTGATATTCAAGTTCCGCTTTTCTGACAAGGGAAGGAAGTTGTTCGGTTCTTTAAATTGTGGGAAAGTTCATATTGTGGAGGAATGTAAATTGCTCTCTATGTCATATTGTAGTTCAGCATCTGTATCATAAAGGTTGGCGGAGTTGAATAGCATCTGAAACACCTTGAAGCAAGATAGATGAAGGTACTTCCACTGACTAGGAGGATCACCGCTATCATCTGTAAAAATATGGGCGAGTAACTCTTGTCTTTTCCGGTCTAGAAACCTTGAACTTCAGCAATTGAATTATCTAAGCTTGCATTTGGGTTTTCTTTGAGGTGAAGTAGTACAAGGTTCATTTTCCCTCTTCTTGTTCTTTCTGCTTGAAAATTTATGTTATTGAATAAGTATGGGAAAAATAAAACAAAATTATTTTATCTAAAGCTAAATGATTATTGTAAGAGGTTGTGAAGAATGACCTTGTAACTTTGAATGTCATTGAGCAACCGGGCAGTAACCATAAGTAATTGTGTGATGCTCTCATAATTTTGTGGCTTGACTTTGCTTTTGGGTAAGCATGGATTTAGGAAACATGAAGAAGTGAGGACCAAAATATGTGTAGCAATGGAGATCATGCCAGTTTCTAGGTATTCATCCATCAAGGTATGTAGCCGCTTTTCCCAGGTAGTTTCGTTAACCACGAGTTGAATGTCTCCTCCACTTTACGATTATTAAGGAAATGAGTTAGAAAAATTATGGAAGGATAACAATTGTAAGAACTTCTTGCTTTTTAGGTTACAATATTGAAGTAAGAAACTCACTAGGTCTCTGAAATCTTCTGTTACATCAATCTTTCCCTGAAGGACTAATTCCTTGGTAGTATCTGTCACAAGATCATCCAACACATCGAAAATGGCTTTGCTTGGTCCATTTAAGCCTTTACCATCCCATCTATTGTTCAAACATGAAATTGACATAGCTAATAACTCACAAAGCAAGGGGATTCACATAGATGACAAGCTATATCAAAACAAGGAAGATATATGGTACCGTAAATAGCATCAAGTAACATGTAACTCCTCGAGAGTGCCTCTCATATCAAGAAGTCATCTGCAACTGTAATCACTATAGCACTCTTTGCGACAAGCATTCTTATAATAGAATCATGAGGTAACGGCGCTAGCTGCAACAGCAAAGTAGCAATACAAAGTTTTTCTCGACCAAATCCCATTTCAGTGAGCCCCATTTCTTAGACCACCTACACGTTATGAACTTTGTAAAATTAACTACATAAAAGTAATAGGAAAAGTTTAGTGATTCGGTTCTATCTTTACTTTTGGATAAAAGTACTATTGATTCATTACGGATTGCACATAATATTTGGTTTTTTTTGGGTAACCATGCATGGTTTCCGACCTTTGGCCGACTAATCCACGGGTTTGAACCCACCGCCACACGACTCAAACCGGTGAAGCCCTGGACTTGGTGCTATTTGAAGGTACACTAGAAGTAATCAATGGTCTACCTTTTAGTTCCTTGAGTTCATTTTGGTAAATTGATTGCCGGAATGTGTAGTTTTCGACAGCAAGTTGCATTAGCCCCGTACTATGAACACATGATAACATATAAAAGGAGGCCTTTCCTCTCCACAAAGGTCCTTCTTTGCTTTGTTCAATCCACATCCTATGATCAAGGTGATCAAGTCTTGCGATCCATGGTATGCTTAGTTCTTCATCAATCTACAAAAGTATGATAAAAACCTTAAATACGTATAGGTGTGTTTGTGTTTGAGAGAGTGATCGAGAGGGAGTGTATTTACCACTTTGGATAAATTGGGGAATATGATGATATTATCTTCCATTTTGGTTTTCATGGTCGATACTTTCTGAAGCATTTTCTTTGAAAATGATCTGGCCTTCTCTACTTCATTTTCTCCCAAGAATATTAGATCTGTGGCTTTATAAACACAATATAATAAGCTTCTCAATTGTCCACAGTTGTTCTCCAAATGATTCAAGATTTCATCATCATATAAGAACCAACAAAAGGTCCCTGAAACGTGTTAAAAGAAAAAATCAATCAAGACTATCACGTATGCACGAGTTTAAAAATAATATCCAAACAAATTCTTCATGCAAAGCCGGACCCATTTGTCTTAAACATAAGCAATGGTGCTTTCAACATATAAGAACAAGCCTTTACATATTTCTAAAATTTTCGATGCACATATCATCTTATGTAATGAAAATATATCAGACATGGTTTTGGTTCACAATCGCCTTTGAAACCTCAATGTGATAAGCGACACTGATGGCCTTTCTTGAATGCTTGATGTGGTGTACGTGTCCCTTCAAAGCTTAATAATATAATACATATACTTCTTCAACGTTGGGAATTCTAGAGTTAATAGGCGAGGACGATTAAATTTGAATACAATTAGGCCAAATGTAAATTGGTATATTATTAGTCTAATTTAGTTTCGTTACATTCAATATAATGGTAAAATCCACATGCAGCCAAAAAACGGTTAAGATATTACCATCAACATCTTTACTTACTTGGAGATATAGTATACCCATGCAGCCGAAAAAGTCGAAAAGCTAAGGAGTCCTTGTATATTTTATCAGCTTTAAACTTAAAATTATCTTGCTGTGATTCTTGTTCCATGTAGCTCCTGAACAATCATATTTTGGTTTGGAGATATATTACACATATTTTAATGAAAATGTCTTATCTCTGATGATATACTTTCACTTATGTATCACCTGTAAACTTTTTTCAGGATGTTCTCAATCTCCTCAATGAAGTACTCGGATAGGCCTAGCTTCTGCAGTTGATCAACCATGCTTAGTTCAACTAGTTCTTCGTCCATTGGGTACTTTTGTGGAACTGTAAAATGTATACGATGAATTATTTTGAAGGCAAATCCAAAGAGATGCAATCACCAAAGATCGACCGCAAAAAATAAATATAAGACTAAGAGGATAAATAAATATATGAAACAAATTTTTGACATATTGCTGCTTTGCGGCCATAATGAAAAACACGCACTGTTACATATCTATCAGCTTAATCATTTAGCACATATTAAAGCATGTAGAAGTTAAATTGCATAATCTCTACACTTTAAAGTAACTAAAGGTGATAACAAAAGTTCTAATCATTGTACGTAAATACTATTTTCACATTTATAAGTGTCAATAATCTATTGTTTCTGTACACTGAAGTTAAAGTACAAATTTTGAAGCACTAATACGTGACAAAAAAGTTGTTTTTACTCAACTGTAAATCGTAATAAGTTGTTTTGATATTGGAAGGGAAAAAATGCTTAGGTTTGTTTGCATATTTAAGATAGAATATGTGATTATCTGTTTAATTACCTCCGTTAGGATACATATGAACAAGTGTCATCAGATACTCAAGGCATTTGCTGTTTCTGGTAGAAATGTATGCCTGTGCGGTAGCCGAGGGTGATTGGAAAAGTGATCCATCTTCGCTCAAATGCTTCATTATGGTTTGTTGATCAACATTATGCTTTGTGAATTGAAAGGTCTCTAAGTAAGCAAGCAATGGAGGGTACTGCCGTTTATCAACCATCTCTTCTCTGCAAGAAATTTCATTTATCAACCCATATGGACAATTTCACCCAACATTCAAAACTATACGAACTTTAAAAAAAAAAAAAAAAAAGGTGATTGTATGCTTACATGCCAAGAATTTGTTGCCTTGTATTGGATATATAAGAAACAGTTGAGATCATGTGATCCGATAACTTAAGCTCTAGACCTGATGATTCTGCCAGTTCAATGGTTGCCGGGAAAACAATGGAGAACGATCGAGGAAGATGATCAAGGTTACCGTGAAGCATCTCCTCCATATTTTCATGTATAAATTTCAATCCTGCAATATACAATGAGGAAAACAAACACAACTCTCCCTTAGTTATATTTAGCATCAATACGCTAAGTGTTTGAACTATAAGATATATGAACAAGAAACATAATGTCTTATGACTTCTTTTAAAAATGGCTATATGTTCTATATTCGTTGTACGTCATTGATATCACATACACCTTGATTTCGATGGCGTACCCTCATCCATGTTAAAACAATTTTGAACACTTGCATGTATAATCCTTTAACACTTGCATGTATAATATGTGTCATGTATCAAATACCTTTTTCTATATTTTCAATGCCGAATCCCCATTTTTGCAGCGCAGCCATGCAAGAAAGGGTAGCAGGAAGAGCATCAATGGTGGGAAGATCTCCCCAATATCCTTCTTCCTTTTGGTTATGGAGCAACCATTCCAGACAACCCTTAAACAATGGGGTATTATGTTCTTGAGGGTGTGGAATCATTGCTAACCATGCAGTGTCGTAAGCTGATAGTGGCATAAATGAGTGAAGATTGGCACTCTTTGGTTTTGAGAAAATCTCTGATTTCAGTTTGGTAACTAGAGCTTGGATTGAGGCCAAGGAATGCTCCATTCGAATCAATGTGAGAAATCTGAGTACTTTTTTTTCTTCTGAATGGCTCGTAATAGAATTCTGAATTTGAATCTTCAACTAAAGCTACTTAAATAGGCAAGTTTCTTATAGGGCGAATCATGTTACACATTGTGTATACGGGCCCATTTGGCATTCTTAACGTGTTCCCATGTTGGTTACGTTTATGAGGTCCCATACAGGGAATGAAACATCTTGAAATAAGGCCCATACAGGGACAAAATAATGTCATGTGCTACATGTGTATTAACATTCATACTTACGTGAGGTACTGAAGCGTCATATTCTACAAAACGGCGGATGTTGAATTGCAAGACTTTTCTATTGTACAGGAACTACCGCTGCACTTTCCAAAAAAGTTGAGACCAAAACTTAGGTCAAACCACAGGGCCAAAAATGCAATTTACTCTATATTTTCCTTTGTTAATCTTTGAGAACGGCAAAACCTACCTCGTACACATTTTGTCTATCTAGGCTTGATTCCACAGGTACTCTCTTGGTCAATGCGTCACCTTGGTAGACTAAACCATGTACGTGTTTTACACATGTCTTATCTAAGTCCATTCGTTAATGTTAGTTTTTCTCCAAATTGCTACGGTTGAAAAAAAAAGAGGCATATTCAAAACCTTAATATTAATTGGGATTATGTATTAAAAGGCCACCAAACTATTAAGTATTTTACTTTTGGACCACTCATTTTATTAAACTAATTCATAGGCCACTCAAATATGCGTTTATTTTCCTTTATACTAACCTCGTTCAAATTCTTGTTGAATATCAATTTCAAGAATAAAGTTAACTTTAACATATCAACACAATAAAATTAACAATTTAAATGTAAAACATTAATGAAATTATCTTAATTCACTTTCAACTAACTAAAGTTGCATTTAAATAATGGCTAAAACTGATATTTAACATTTCAAAACTTGTTTGTGTTCTTTCAAATGTTATATTTAGCTTTATTCTTGTGGTTTCGATGATTTTCAAAATAAAATTATCCAAAATTAGTATAAACAAAATCAAACCCATAAATCAGTGACCTATAAATTAGTTTTGATATATAAATGTTCTAAAGTAAAACGTTTAATAGTTAAGTAACCTCCCAATACATAATCCCTTAATTAAAAAGGGTCTTCCTACAAACTTTATCCAACCAACTTTCCATGTCCTACCATCACCAATATGCATGTAAATAAAATTGTAAAATAATCAATCATGTATGCACTCATAAAACCTAAATTCATTCACCATCATGTCTTCGATCACCTCACCTGCTGATTTCGAGCTAACATAATCAATCATGCATGCACTCATAAAACCTAAATTCACTCACCATCATGTCTTCGATCACCTCACCTGCTGATTTCGAGGAAAGCTAACTCGTTAGTCTTGTATACTAACGACCGTTAGTAATAATTTAAAATTTCATTTTCTTACGTTTTGGTACGTTTTTTTATCTTATTTTTACGTTTTCGTCTGCTTTTTATGTTTTCGTCTCTTTTTAACGTTTTTGACCGCTTTTTTACGTTTTCGTCTGTTTTTACGTTTTCGTCTGTTTTTTTACGCTTTCGTTTGTTTTATACGTTTCTTACGTTTTCGTCCGTTTTTTCACATTATCGTCTGTTTTTTTTTACTATTTCGCCCTTTTTTTTACGTTATCGTCTGTTTTTACGTTTGCGCCAGTTTTTTTACTTTATCATCTGTTTTTTTACGTTTTCGTCACTGTTTTTACATTTTCGTCCATTTTTTTTACTTTTTCGTCTATTTTTTACGTTTTCGTCTTTTCTTTTACGATTTCATATGTTTTGTACGTTTTCGACTTTTTTTTACGTTTTCGTCTGTTTTTTTACGTTTTCGTCTATTTTTTTTTTATGTTTTCGTCTGTCTCTTTACGTTTCGTCTCGTTTTTTTACGTTTTCGTCTTTTTTTATGTTTTCGGCCCTTTTTTTACAATTTCGTCTATTTTTTTACGTTTTCGTCCATTTTTTACTTTTTCGCTCGTTTTTGACGTTATCGTCTGTTTTTTTATGTGTTCGCCCTTTTTTAAGGTTAACGCCTATTTTTATACGTTTTCGTCTGCTTATTTTACGTTTTCTACCATTTTTACGTTAAAAAGGAATGAAAATGTAAGAAAACGGATAAAAACGTAAAAAAAAAAAAGGACGAAAACGTAAAAAAATGGTCGAAAACGTAAAAAAATATACAAAATAGTAAAAAATATCGAAAACGTAAAAAAACATATGAAAACGTAAAAAACATACGAAAACATAATAAAACGCAAGAAAACGTAAAAAAAAATATGAAAACGTAAAAAAACAGACGAAAACGTACAAAAAATAGACGATAACGTAAAAAACAGAAGAAAACCTAAAAAAACGGACGAAAACGTTAAAAAACAGACGATAACGTAAAAAACGAGCAAAATGTAAAAAAAACGGACGAAAACGTAAAAAAAAGTCTGAAAACATAAAAAAACATATGAAAACGTAAAAGATGTATTAAAACGTAAAATAAATGTATTTAAAACGTAAAAGCGCCGAAACGTTAAAACGAACGAAAACATAAAAAAAAAAAAACTGACGAAAACGTTAAAAAAAATAATAAATAAAATAAAATAAAATAAAAGATCGAAAACGTACCAAAACGAGTGAAAACGAAAATTTAAGTTATTTACGATCGAAAACGGCCGTCGGTATATAGGACTAACGATGCCAAGTTATGTACTAACGACCGTCACTTGGTACACACAATGTACGAAATTCGAATGTTTAGTGTCACATTAACCAAAAAAAACACACCATAGTCATACAACAGTAAAAATGTCAAGTTTGATGTTTTTTTTTAAATAATTAGCCCTATTAATTAACATATTCAAAGCCAGATAAACATCTCCAAATTGGTCTTTGATTGCTTTCTTATAAGCGTTTGAATGCATTTAATGAATGTAATTTCCTGTTCAAAAACCCACAAAAGACATATTCAACGAAATCTCATACCATGTAGTAGAAACAAAGTTGAAATTGAAGTGCCTTCTCATATTTTTCATTCGGTATTACACTTTTGGTTCATGTAGTTATGATGTGATTAAACATGTGATTAAACCTAATATTGTATGTACCTAATATTGTATGTGATTAAACATGTGATTTCAGAGATTATGCCTTAAGTAAACGAGGGTCGTCAGCTCACGAAACGTCTGACAAAGTTTTGATTGACTAAAGTTTGTGAGTCGTTTCGGGGGATCGAGTTATAAATTAAAGTTTACTAAAAGTGGACAAGAAGAGATCATCACTGCTACACGAAAATGGCTTTAAGTACGGTTTAAAAAGGCTTTTGGTATGGTTCTTGAACCGTGACAAAAAATGAAATGCTCTTTTGGTACGGTTTCAAACCGTACTAAAAAATATTATTCTATACCTTTATAAACCGTACCAAATATCCCCATTATTTGGTACTTTCCATAATGGCAAATACTATTTTTTGACCTTAATTGACATATGATGAAACAAAGAATGAGTGGCGAATTAGAGATGCACAATCCGGTTAATCGGTTAGGTTTGTAAACCGGTCAACGCCTAACCGGTTAGGGTCAACACTTGAAAAAACCGGTTGGACCGGTTAACTGATTCGGTTACAAACCGGTACCAAATAGAAAAAACCTCAACTGATTCAAACCGGTTAACCGGTTTCGTTTTTTTTTTCGTCGTTTTTCGTCGTTTAATACATGGTAAACTGAATAAACTTCAACTTTTATTTAGTATATCGGAAATACATCGGAAAGGAAATACATCAAACATAATACATAAACTTAAAACATAATACTATACATCGAAAGCTAATCATAATTGTCTTCATCGGATCCGTTGGACCTAGCTTCGTTAGCAGCTTCATCTTGCCTAATTTCTTCATCGGAAAGTAATTCAATTTCACCCGTTTAGCACCTCTTCCTCATAGACCCCTTCTTCGAAATCTAGGGCGTTTTCAAGATTTGATGTGTGTTGTATTCGGTGGATTGCATCCAAGTGATCCTTCAAACACATACACATGTCCAAAGACACCGGTGTGAGCCTTGTTCTTCGGTTTGATAATACCCTTCCACTTGTTGAAAAAGCGGATTCAGAAGCTACCGAAGTAGCTTGTACACTTAGTATATCTCGACCCATGCTGGATAGAACGGGAAACATTGTTTCCTTTGCTTTCCAAAATGCCAACACATAAAAAAATTGAACTTGTTCGGTCAGAATATGTGAGATAAAATCGGTTGTGATATATCCTTCATATTCGGTGTTCGTGAAACGATCATTCTTTGCCCGTTTGTTAGGATTTTCTCTTAGACTATCTTTATCCCATAGATTGCCAATCGGTTGGCTTGGAAAAAGACAAATAAATATGCATATTATATTAAAAGTGAAGAAATGTATGAAAGTGGGTTGGGATTTGGGTTGGTTGATGATTCACAAATATGATACCCAACCTTGCCACATGTCATATTCTCATAAATTGCCAATCAGTTGGCTTGGAAAAAGACAAATAAATATATAAAACTTTTAGGTACTGTATTGGTTGTGTAGGTTGGGTTGTTGATAAATGGTAAAAATATATAGATTGTTTGTATCTATTGGTTGTGTAGGTGGAAGAAAGAGAAAATAATATTTTATTAAAAGATTAGGTTATGATAGATTGTGGATAAAGATAGTCTTAACTTTTGTAGCAAGCTAAACATTTGGATTCCCTCTATGTGACTGGCTCGTTGAAAAAGACGAACTCACTGAAGGAGTTGGGTTACCATATTTTTCAAAATATAACTCCCATAAACCTTCAAATAATTTGTTAAAATCCTCTTTTGCATCATTAGCAAAGTTCGCGTTATTGTCAAAACACCCAAAATCAGTTGTAATCGAATCGAGAAGTAACTCTACCCCGCTTACATTAAAACATGGATTTAATGCGGCCGCAAAAGTAATTAATGGTGGCATTTCTTCAAAGTATTTCCTAAACTTTTCTTTCATTGGTGAAACCATACTTGTATATATATCACCATTTAATTCAAATTCGCTTAGTTTTGAACACATTAAGAATATTTGTTCGAGCACCAAATGAGACGTTGGATAATAAACTCCCGATAATATTTTTGTGGCGGTGTAAAAAACTTCAAGTAATCGAGTTAGTTTTTCAATATTTTCCCAATGGTGACTCGAAAATGGAGCACACTTATTTTTAGCCGACAATTGGTCATGAAAAAGTTATGAAGTCACTTTGTTTTATAGCACTTAGGAACATATGATAAGTGGAATTCCATCCTGTGTCTCAATCCCAATTAGGTGTTAAAAAAGGTTTTCCCGCATTATGACACAACCGAGTATAGGTATTATATCTTGCAGAACCCTTTTTAAATATATCTACCAACATTCATTTAAAATTTTCTTTCATTACATATATCGGACCCCCCGCTAATCCTGCTTACACAACCAAGTTAATAATGTGTGCAACACATCGACTATGATAAAATACGCCATCCAAATGTGGCTCGTATTTCATTTTTAGTCTACCCATTGCGTTTGTGTTATTACTTGCATTATCCAACGTAATTGAAAAAAAATTTGTCTTCCAAGTTATATTTGACAAACGTTTTTCTCAACATTTTGAATATAGCAACTCCCGTGTGAGGATTCGGAAATTCTTCAAATGCAATGACTCGCTTCATCATTTGCCAACTTTCGTGATCAACCCAATGTGTGGTAACACATTGGTACGAAGTGGACAAACCATGAGGAGTGGACCAAACATTCGTTGTTAAGTTTACACTAGCATTTAAATTTAAAAAAGTAACTTTTAATTGTTGTTTAGCCATTTTTCATAGTTTTTGTGCATCGCGTTTAAGAGTCATAAGACTTGCATGATTATACTTTGGTTGAACATAAGTTCAAAATATCGTCGTCATTTGAGGGTTGTCGAAGTGGTTGAACGACAAACCGGCGAATTGTTCACGAACAATATCCTGATTGTATACAAAAATACCCCCGTCTCGACCCATAGACGCTTGACTTGCTTCCGGAACCGTTTTGAGTGCTTGGCAATACTTTTGGTTGATATGAGACCTCGACGTCGAGTTGGAACTAGAACCTAATAAATGAAAGCAATGCTTACATTGAGCCTTGGTCGTGTTATCCGACATCTTGATGAGGTTGAATTGTTGCCAAGTTTCAGCTTTTCGCTCGTTAGATAAAGTATCAACAATCGTCGGTTGACTTAAAGGAGTTGAAGAACCAACACCGGTGTTACTTGAACTAGATTGAGTTGCCATTAGGGAAAATAGTTTCGGTTTTGGTTTTTAGAGTGTTTATTGCTTATAAGAAATGTAACACCTCCAACTTCGTGATACGCAGCGGAATTCAAACTGGGTGTTACTTCATGGTACAACAGTCATAACAATAGAAAACGAACTCTAATGGAGTCGTTTTAAAAGATTTATCATTAGATTTATATAAATATCAGAGTTTACAAAAATGAGGTCCCAGTAGTTTCACGGTTTACAAAATACATTAAATGAGTTTTCGAATGATAATAAAATTTATAGCCTTCTTGAGTATTCGTGCTCCTCCGTGCCAGCCTCGTACAATATGGACCTGAAATACATGCTTAAAACTGTCAACACAAAGGTTGAGTGAATCCATAGGTTTATTGTTAAAAGTTGAATACATAATGTTTGTGTGGGTTACGTTGTTATACACTCATAATGTTGAAAACAAAACAGTTATTATTTCACTAAGCATCATGCAATCAAGGCGTTAACTTGCTCCAAAATTAATTGGTGAAACTGTTGGTACGTGCCCTAATAGGTAAATTTGCCGTTTTACCTAATGTACTCAAATATAGTGCGTTTGTTTGCCTACCCAGTCAACACAAACTAGATTCGTCAATCCCGATAGATCTATCCACAATATTCGCGCCCACTTCACTCGTGATTAATGATTCATGATTTAGGGACTTAAGTTTGGCAAATGCGGTAACTTAGTGACAATAAAACAATCAGATAAGCATATAGTTTGAAAGCAATGTGTTCGGTTTAAAATAAAGCATGTATCTCCCCCAAGGGTTTGTAAAACAATTGAATGATAGAAAATGGGGCTATGAACTCACCGTGAGTTTGATGATGTTAAGTGCTTTAACGGATGTGATGGATAAACCGGGAAACCTCTTCGAGCAACCTAGAATATGATGTTGTGACTTAGGTTTGAAATAATGTCTAGGAAAATATAAATGAGCCCATATACGTCTTTATATTGATCATGATGTTGTACTTTAGTGGTTTAGTGTATGTTTGTTGAAATGGTTTATGAAACAGTTATAGTTTATATATCTCGTACTACCGTTCGGGCCATCATAATTCAGAGGTCATGTGGTAAACGTTCGAGGAGCTAGGACACTTTAATTCGTAAATCCAGCAACTCGTCGATACGTTTTACCCAAATGAAACCCCTCACATGAGCTCCATAGTGTTGTAGTGCTCAATACATAAAACATGTATTTTGATTACTTGATTATATGATATATTAAGAGTTTATAAATACAATAATTAAACTAACAAATTTTATAAGTATTTAAATAATTTTGAGTCTTATAAATACTTACCTTAATATAGAATGCTTGAGTATTATGGAAAAGGAAATATAAGCGGAGCTTCGACGAGAATTTGTAATCTTGAAAACCGAGGCAATTTGAAGATTATAACAACGCCTTCTTGAAAGCTCGAAGGATAATAGAAGATTATAACAACGTCTTTTGGAGACTTGAAGTTATTTGAAGATTATAACGACTCTTTCTTGAAAACTTCCAAGAACAAAGATCAAAACCTAGTTTTTCTTCAAGAACACATGAATGTTCTTACAAGATCTATAAGAAATGCCTTAGGTTTAGAACTTTAGATATTAAGAAGGTGTGGTGCAACAATTTATGAAGGTTTTAGGCTAGTATTTATAGGAGAAAGGATTTGGTTAACTATATATTAGGTTAGAATTTAACCATGGTTAAGTTTACAAGTGTAAAGATCTAAAGAATCAATGGTCATGATCAAGAAACCATGCTTGATGACACATCAAAAATTCCACCTATGGCTAAAATTAGGAGGTTAAGAGTTTTGAACATTTATCTTACCTTTACGGAGTGAGTTTTGGTCCCGGTAATCGCTAACGGTAAGTATTTAATTCATGAAACGCAAAACCGGGTGTCGTAAAAATATGAAACTTATAGGAATGATTAAACTCATCAATATACTCATTATTATCTTATAAAAATGAGTGATAATTTTAATGGGTCGCGTAAACGCTGTTAAAACTGGAAATGTAAGCTAAATACGTGAAAAATGCAATTTATCATAAAAGAACGAGATTTCAGGGAAATGACCGTGAATTTATTTAAAGTAGACTAAAATTAGTCTATAAGGGATATGAGATGTCAAATGTGATTTTCATTATCGTGAGATAACTTAATGCTTATACGTGAAGTCTAAAAGTTACGCGATTTAAGCAAAATGTAGAACGACAAGGTTAATTTCTTTATGGTCAAAGGATGAGGGAAATATGTTTGACTTTTTCAAAAATGTAAAAGTGTCTAAACATATTAGAAAATACAATCTTGAGAATGGTTAAGTCCGGGTCTAAGTAGAATTGTTTAAAACGTAAGTTTAGTCTCAAATCGGCTCGGGGTTTATTTGGTAACATTTAAATGAAATCTCAAAAATTCTCTAATTGATTGTGAGTGATCTAAAAATTAATCTGATGTGAGGAAAATTATCAGAGTTGATTTTCGTTATGTGCGGGAAGTTTAAATGGTGTTCCGACCAAAATGAAACTTTAAGACGATGTTTTCTTAATAACTTTTGCGAAGATGATCTAACGATTGTCAAACTCTCAGGTTATTACTAAAATAAATTAACTTACGAGAATGTGAAATAAAAAAGAATTACGGGATGAATAGTGAAAGTGAATAGTAACTTTTTAAAAATGAAAAGTAACATGAAAATGCGGGTTGTTACAAGAAAGTTGTAAATGAACCAACACACAACCCCTCTATTTATACTAAACATATAATGGCAAAATGGTAAAATTCAAACCAAAAAATTCAAATTTTTGGATATACACGCTCCTTCCCGATCCTATTTGAATTCAAAATTTCAAAAATTCAAAATTCAAAAAATTGAAGTACCCCCGCTCCTAACCGGTTACTAAACGGTTTTTATAACCGGTTCCCCTAACCGGTTTGAAAAAAATAGGTCACAAACCGCCCTTTTTTTCAAAAACGCAAACCGGTAACCGGCGGTTAGGCCTCAAACCGAAACCGGTTTGGTCAAAACCGGTGTTGACCGGTTGGGTTTTCCGGTTATTATTCGGTCACGGTTCGGTTAACCGGTTTTTTTATGCATCTCTAGTGGTGATCCTTTACAAGCTCAAACCCTAGCTTATTGACTCGCAGTCAGTTACTTCAACAAGAGTATCAATATTCATACCAACGAAACCTTACGAAAGTCGACTACTCGACTATAAGGCGAGACCTTTAAAGGTCTTTGGCTGATTATAGCCCGAGTGAGAGCTGAAATTCAATCAGGAAATATGGATGGTTAAATTTGTTAGTGTTTACAAGCTTTTAATAGCTTATGGAAGAAACAAAAGAAACGCCCCATATTTTTTTAAAATCATGTACCTTATACGCCGTAGAGGGTAAACCCTATATGTCGTAAAGGCTTTATACGCCGTGTAGGTTTTATCCATGTACGCCGTATAGACCTTGTGTTAACGTTTGCTACATTTTACGGAAACGGTACCTTCAGGACTTGATAATTTCCGCAACTCATAAAACACTTTTCATTCACCCTATATTTTATGTTTATACAAAGTTTTGACACTAAAACGTCCGGAAGACTACTAAATCAAATACTGGGTGTTATGCCAAACACTCCATTTCTACCCATTTTGCAAAATGTACATTTAACATCATTACAAACATAACCAAATGTGAAAACGTGGACATAAAACATTTGAGAATACCATTTACAACGTTTTTACAAGACACTAGGGGGTTTTAACTTATCCGAGCATGGTATCAAGAGTCTACTATACACAAAACGGGCAACTAGGGATGAGCACGGTGTCAGGTTGGTGCCGAACCCGTACCGAATTGGTGGTACCGTTTTTTTCCTGAGCATAAAACCAGTACCGAGAAGTACCGGTACTCGGTACCGGAAAATCGGTACCAATCCGGTTCTTCTCGTTTTTTGTTAAACCAATTTTTTTTCATATTTCATGCTAGTAACTTTTTGTAAAAACAACAAAAACAAGACAAAACATGCATATTCGAGTGAATATAGTCTCCTTTATAGAATTGTTTTATGCAACCAGTATTGTATCTTATTTTTTAGATTCTTATTGGCCTTTTAACAATCTACCATGATATTTGAATATAATCTCCTTTATAGAATTGTTGTAGTTCCTATACAAATTTTCATGCAATATACCTTAAGTAGCATATTAACATTATCTATAGAAGAAGAATTAGTATAAATACTAATATGAGGGACGTCCCCTAAACTATAGTATTTTATTCCTAAGGTGTCGGTTGGTTTTGGGCTTGCCGTGTCTTTGTTTGGGCCGATCGTTTTGTTGGGCCTTTTTTTACTGCGGCTTTTGACCCATATCCGGTTCTGATATCTCTCCGTTATAGTGTAGTTGGTGACGTTTAGTGTGTTTTCTTCTCATAGAAGATACCTTGGCGGTGCAGTGTTAGCTGAGTCATGCAGATCTTCACTGTTCATGGTCGGTGTGGTGGTTCTATGACTTCTGCATGTTGTTTATGATTCCGGTTTATTTGATGTTATATGTTGATGTTGTTTGATGCCGTTGAGGTTATGGCTTTTGTTTCGTAGTTGTGGTTTGGGGACGTTCCTTCTTATTAGTATTTATACTAATGGATCCAGCTGGGTATTTCAGGTTAGTTTTCGTGTCTGATATTAACCTTTGTAGTTTCATTTTTTGGAACAATTAAGGCTTCCAGTAGATTAGGGCTTTACGTTTATTCGATTGCTTTAAAATATAGGGCTTCGATTAGGCTGCGGTCAATGGTGGTTTCGTGGTTATTTGTTGCTCAAAAAATTAGGGTTAGATGTTTTCGAGAAGCTGGTTGTTTTGACATGTTATGTTTGTTTGGTTTCAGGTTAACGAATGGTTTATTGAGGCGTAGCTCGCTTCTAGAATCATTGAGCCCGTTTGGTTCCGGGTTATATGTTGCATGTTTTGTGACATCAGTTGTTGATGTATTATCATGCTTTTGTAACATAGGCACTTTTATGGTCAGAAAGGTCTGAGAGCGGCCGTATCTTGGCGAGGCGTTTATAATAACGCAGCCATGGTGGTCGTTCCGCTTTTGATCCATGCGGCTTGGGTGACACTGTTTGTGTACCTGTTTCACATTTGGTATTCAAATGCATATTTGCAAGAGTTGTTGTTAACAGCGAAGTGGCTATGATGAGCTTTAACCTACTTGGGAAAGAGTGAGATGGTTCATGTCTTGGCATGGCAGCCTGTAGTGGCTGCAGCCATGGTGAATGCATTTTTTTTTCCGTAGGCTGTTTTATCTGAGCCTTAAATACATGAATGGGAAGGATGTTTCTTTTATGGTCAGAAAGGTCTGAGAGCGGCTGTATCTTGGCGAGGCATTTATAATAACGCAGCCATGGCGGTCGTTCCGCTTTTGATCCATGCGGCTTGGGTGACACTGTTTGTGTACCTGTTTCACATTTGGTATTCAAATGCATATTTGCAAGAGTTGTTGTTAACAGCAAAGTGGCTATGATGAGATTTAACGTGCCTGGGAAAGAGTGAGATGGTTCATGTCTTGGCATGGCAGCCTGTAGTGGCCGCAGCCATGCTGAATGCATCTGTTTTTTTCCGTATGCTGTTGATGCAGGTTTTACTGACTAGGTCTTAATATTTATAGTGTCTCGCTATACCTATGGTCTACCCTAATGCACTAACAGGCGGTGTACCGGTCGTGTGTAGTGTAGTAAATGGTAAAGCCGAGGTCGTCCCAAGAGCTATGTGTGTTGGATTATTACTAAGTCTAATTGTCACGTAATAATAATGGTTTTGATAGGGATTTAATTAATTAAACTACTAATGCGTAATATAAAATAAAAGCAAATAAATGGTAAAGGGAAATCAATAGAGGAATAGTGGTGCTAACCTAGTTAATCCTCCTAGCTAGTTATGTCTACGCTCACCTACTTCCAATTACTTGGTGGGGTCAAATTCGAGAGGACAACATTTGGTCAATTCGCCTAACCTATCAAAGAAAGATGCCACCACAGAGAAATCAAAGCACCGTCATAAGTCATGTTGTTCCCGGTCCCTGTCGAGTCATTACACCGCTACATGCTAGATTCTAAATAGTGAGTGCCCGGCCGTTAGGAACTTAGACACTACCCCCCAATTCTTAAGTTCATCCAAACGATAGGTGATCGGTTGGTCAAATCGCACAAGTAGAAAAGGTCGTCAGTTGGTCATATCTTACCCTTCCTGTCTCAGTCCGCTCACCTAGGGTCAGTTGGTCATATCTCCTAGGAAATTGGCCTCTATCACCATTCAAAACTACCGAACCAAGGGTGACTACCAAAGAATATGCATACACTTAGAAATAATTGTACGGAAGTAAAGGTAAACGCAAACAAAACAATTAAGGAATCATAACTAGGCTAGCACCAAAGGGTGCTTAGCCGCTCATATTAATCATGCAAATCAATTCAATATTCAAAGGTACGAAATACATGAATTGAAAGTAAAGAAATATAAACGCTAAAGCTTATCGTAATGGTGTGACTTCTCCCTTGGAAACAACTCCGTATGCTCCCCTAGACCGCCTTAAGCTTTTTCGCACGCTCGTAGTTGTGTGTGGAATGGGATGCTTTAAAATTCGGAATTCGTAGGGTATTTATAGGCGTGTCCGGGTTACTGGCGTAACCAATAGAGGAGTTACGCCGTAACCTTCTATTTCTTCGTAAATGCACTAGATCCGCTAGTTACGGCATAACCTTACAAGTGGTTACGCCGTAGTCTTCAATAAACTTGGTTACGCCGTAAGTGATGCGAGAGTTACTGCGTAAGTATCGGCGTGGAACCTCTTTTGACCTAATGGAGTTACGTCGTAACCTTTGGGAAGAGTTACACCGTAACCTCTTGATAAGTTGGACTTGGTCACGCAATAGTTACTGGCAGTAATGTGAGAGACGAGTTACGCCGTAACTTCTTCAAAATAAGCATACTTGTGATAAATCTTTAGTAATGTTTCCATTTCGCCTCTCTAGCTCCAATGCTCGTAATTTACCCGAAAGTGGAAAACAAGCGTAAATCCATATAAATGATACAAATAACGAGCATTATCGGGAAATTGACACTTAATATTCGGGACTATTTGATGTTATCAAATATCCCCCACTTGAACTCTACTTGCCCTCAAGTAGACCTTATTAGATAGATTCCTATAAAGATATCTCCCAAAACCGGAAAATATGAGTTTACAAATCCCTTATGCTAGAATAAAACAAAGCCGAACACCTCACGAAAGGGAACAAAACTCAAATCTCTCAACTATTCTAAGTGTCAATTTCGGGTGATCACCAATCGCATCATAGCATGTATTATATCATAAGCTTGGCGGTTACACAAATCTCCACCACTAGAGTTAAGGGCTAAACAATTCTCGAAGGCAATATGGGTAGACACGACAAAGGTTAAGGGGTGACTCGTCATTACTAACATGTCACGGCGAAGTGGACAAAATTAATGATACATGACCAAATCCATGGCCAAGACACCAAAGATTGCTCGCTGCATCACCTAGACATGCTTCATGACTAAAGGGTAGGATAAGACATGGGATATATAATTGGTGTAAAATGAAAAACAAGCAGGTAGTCTAAATCTATAACCAAGTCATCACCACTTACCGTCCGCCCAAAGTTCAAGCTTAGAAGTCTAGAGACCGGATCATGAAATGCAAGGTAGATGCGTCATTAGAGGACGTCGTGATGGGCATACTACATTTTCTTCTTCTGTTGGCAAAACACCAACTCCAATCTTCAAATGTGACCGAGGTGGCCTCCTCGATACTAATCAATAAAGCTTCCTACTATAGTGCTTATAACATCGCACTTTACAATATCATAACTCAATCAACTTTTTTTTTCATTTTTTTTTGTATCATCATTTTTTTTTCAACATAACATAATAACATAATATCCCCCCACTTGAGATGAACAATGGGAATTCGGGGGGTCTTCAATGATCTTCATAAATGTTGTCGATGAAAGCGTGATTTCCAAACCTTTCCACTCGAACCTTGAACTTAGGCAAATGATGACTTCCCAATCACAAATAAAGACTCTAGGGTAGGCTAAGGTGTATAGGTGTAACAAAACAATATATTGGGTTGACAAAATGACAGAATGGCTCGAAGGGTGTATCTAGGGTATCTTGCACTAAAGGGAGTGCAACAAAAGAGTTTCACATGGGGTCAAAAGTCGAGGTGACTAATCGATAGACTCACAATGGTAGGTCGTTTGGGTGATAATCCTATAATATTTCCTTCTAAAACCGAAAAGTCCAAATACATCGAGCTAACTCAACATACCTCGTCTATGGTCTTGAAATGATGCAAAGGCCAAGTTCTAAAGTTTACAAGCTACCGGCACACTCATAATTTGGTGGATTTGGGGTAAAATATTGGAAACAGATAAGGCTAATCTCACCATGTAATGTCAAGGGTTGTATGTGCTCGGATAAGGTCTAATCTAGTTAGGTTCGGAAAAACATGTCAAAATTTTCAAAATGGCATAATTTTTCAAAATAAACTAGAAAATGAGGGTGAAATATAGTTCAAGAGATAATTCTACTCCCGTCCCCCCACTTGAATTGTACAAAGTCCCTTTTGTACTAGGCATTAAAATAAAGGTGAAGAGAAAGGTAGAATTAGAGCAAGAACTTCCCTAAATTTGCTCCAAAAGAAGAAGGCCCACGAGAAAGGATCGTGCCTTCGCTTAAGCGTCATGAACAAACTTCAATCCACGAAATCACAATACCGACAAGCATAATTCTAAAAGAAAAAATAAAATGAAAAACAAACCTAACTCACTTTCGTGGAATCACGGTTGCATTTAGCGAATGAAACAAGTTTTTAAACCACTTGGTGTCCCAAGTGGACGAGTGAAGTCTCGTGAGGGTTTACAGGAACACACCACAAAGTTCATTTAAAACTAATACAAGGTTGATGTGTTTTAAAATGAAAGAATTAAAGAGTAGGAGAGTTATGTCGTAACTCCTATGAGGAGTTACGCCGTAGAATCGCAAAACTCGGTATGAGATGGCAGTAGTTACGGCGAACCATAAAGATGGAATTACGCCGTAATTAGTAATGCGTCAAGAATTTCGCTGCTAAATGTTGGTTACTACAGAATCACCAAGATGAGTTACGTCAGAACACCTGCTCGATCAAGAACTACAACAAGAATTAGTTCCTCGTTTCTGCAAAAATGGTTAGAAAACACAAACCCAAACGTAAAGGAAATAAAACAAAAGAAAGGGATAATTTGGTTTGTCTCCGAAGAGCACTTTTCTTTATTAACGAGTCTTTAAGTTAGACTCGAGCCGCTGGGCTCCTATGGGGCCTTTGATCTTTTGAGCTTGCCCTACTTCTTCAATATCCTTCATCAAATTATGTCTCATCCATGCAACATTTGAGGCAGTTCGGAGGTATTCAACGGTTTTGATTTTTCGGACTTTATAAAATTTCTCTTCCGGACCTAGGTGGTAGCGAGTGAATTCATATTTTTCGACTATAGTTGGAGGTGGTCTTTTGTAGGGAATTCCCAGGAGTTTGCACCTCCTTTGTTCGTAAGTCTCGTCATCGGGATCAGTGAAGTCCTCATTTATTTGCAATTCAAGGTAATCTAGGATCCCTTCAATATCATCGTTATCAGAAGCTGTGTCCTTGAACCATTCTTCATCGAGCATATTTTCCACCAGAACGCGCTTGCATTCTTCTTTATCAATACAAACCAAATCCTTCTCATTGTCAACAGTTATTTCACTCGTGTTGTTGAGACTTTTGTCGTTTGAGTTTTCTCGATCCATGAATTCCTTCCAAATTTTCTCTTTGGTTAATGTGTCCACATATCCATACTTAAATTTTACCCAACTATCGAATCCTAAATTGTCCAGCCAAGGCAAACTTGTCCTTTCCTCATCATTGGTCGAGGACCAAAAGAATTTATCTTTTCCTAACCTTCCAGAGTTGCTTCCCCCATTACACATATCGTCATACGGGTTGCATGACGCCCACAAAATTTCCCCAGGAGATTTTACTCTTTCGCACCAGTGACTGCGTAATTCCTTGTTGTCAATTTCACTTAAATACTCATCCGTGCAGTACATGTCTTTATTAGCCTCTTCCTTTTTCTGAATGTGCTCTGCATAATCAATTTTTAGCTTCTTAAGGAGATTCGGGTCAATCTTGGCATCTCCAAATTGAATTGCGTACCAATCTTTAAAGGCCAAATCACCGAATTTAATACCATGTCTTTCACGCTCGTGAGGGCATGTCCATTCTTCCTTTCTTCCATCGTCCCCTCCATTGCAATACTCGTGGAAGGGGCTGCATGTAGGCCATGCCCTTGTGGTCTCTTCACCGAATGACGACGGAGTACACCGGTGAGTGATAAGTGGCTCTTCTTCATCTTCAAGGAGAGTTCCTCGAGTTTTTCGACTCGACTATGTCGAGGAATTTTTCTCGCCCACGTGTCCCGCGCCACGCGTGAATCGAGATTCTTGTTACTGGCGTAATTCATTAGAGTCTCTTTCCTCGGTATTCTTCGCAACCCGTTGTCGTTTGTCAAACACAAGGTTACGCCGTAACTCATTAGGCATGTTACGGCGTAACTCGGATCTGCTGACGAGATCGTCCCTAAATTCGTATCATTGCCTCGAACCTTTGAGTTATCATCGAAAAATTACCTTACATTCCATAGTGGTTTAGATCCTTCAGGTTTATCGTTATTTCTCCTTACTTTTCACCGAGCTTTATCACCATGGATTCAAGGTTTTCGAGTTGAGTCGTGTTTGGAAATGTTTCGGGTGTTTTCTGGAATTCCTTCAACCACTCATCTTGCTCCTTTTGTCTTTGGGTGAATTTTCGAAACTTATTAATTGTTTCTTCAAGACTGGCTTTCTTTCTCCATAAGGCCCACGGTTGTAATTTCCACGATAACCATTACTATTTCGATTATCACCGTAAAATGGTCAATTTTCTCCATACTTAGCCTCTTCAATACCCTCTTCGTCCATATGAGGACAATTCTTCGTAAGATGTCCTCTTCCATAGCTTTCACAACCCACTTGGATGGCATGAACGGTTTCTCGACCTTCAAGATATCTCGATCGAGACTTTCAATTTTACTAGCGATTCTTTGCAATTCAAATCGAAACTTCCGCCTTGGTTTCTTTTACTTCCACCGTCGTGCCATTTTTAGAATGGTCCGCCATTTTTGAATGGCTTCAATTGTAGTAGTAGGAGTCATGTTCGGATAGGTCCTTGATAGTCCAAAGATCCGTCTTGTAGTTACATTTATTCATTTGTATAAAATATTGACCTTCTCACGGTTATTTAGATCATTGGTAGGACACTTATAAAGAAGATTTGTGTATCTGTCCCAAGCTTGATACAGAGTTTTGTCGTCTTCTTGTTTGAAGTTATGGATCTCCAAAATTTGATTAGAAATCTTTGATGGCGGGCAATATCTTTGAATAAAGTGTTTTTTAGTAGCGCCCAAGTATTAACGCCTTACGGCAATCTTCGATCCATCTTCCGGTTGCTCGGAAGAGTCATTGAATACCCTAAGCATGACATCATCATGAGACACTCTGGAATGTTGAAAAGGCTAGCGATGTATAGGACATTTTCAACGTGTTCATATGCGTCTTCGTCCCTGTTTCCCGAAAAAGGGTTAGCGCGAAGCTCCCTCATAAATTAGTCATTAATTTCGAAATGAACATCTGCTCCGATTGCCGGTCTTACGAGACCCGGCCCTTGATCTGCTCTAGTCAACACCAAGTATTCCTCAAGAGTGAGGTCATCGATGTTAACAACTTCCATGGTACCTGAAAACTTGAAATATGATCGTGAGAAAAGTTTAAAAAAAACTTAATATTAATCCTAATATAACTCCTCGGCAGCGGCGCCAAAAACTTGATGCAGGTTTTACTGACCAAGTCTTAATATTTATAGTGTCTCGCTATACCTATGGTCTACCCTAATGCACTAACGGGCAGTGTACCCGGTCGTGTGTAGTGTAGTAAATGGTAAAGCCGAGGTCGTCCTAAGAGCTATGTGTGTTGGATTATTACTAAGTCTAATTGTCACAGAATAATAATGGTTTTGATAGGGATTTAATTAATTAAACTACTAATGAAGAATATAAAATAAAAGCAAATAAATGGTAAAGGGAAATCAATAGAGGAATAGTGGTGCTAACCTAGTTAATCCTCCTAGCTAGTTATGTCTACGTCTACCTACTTCCAATTACTTCAGGTGGGGTCAAATTCGAGAGGACAACATTTGGTCAATTCGCCCTAACCTATCAAAGAAAGATGCCACCACAGAGAAATCAGGTAGCACCGTCATAAGTCATGTTGTTCCCGGTCCCTAAGCCGAGTCATTAAGTACCGCTACATGCTAGATTCTAAATAGTGAGTGCCGACCGTTAGGAACTTAGACACTACACCCCAATTCTTAAGTTCATCCAAACGATAGGTGATCAGTTGGTCAAATCGCACAAGTAGAAAGGGTCGCTGGTTGGTCATATCTTACCCTTCCGTCTCGATCCGCTCACCTAGGGTCGGTTGGTCATATCTCCTAGGCAATTGGCCTCTATGGCCATTCAAAACTACCGAACCAAGGGTGACTACCAAAGAACTAAGCATGCATACACTTAGAAATAATTGTACGGAAGTAAAGGTAAACGCAAACAAAACAATTAAGGAATCATAACTAGGCTAGCACCAAAGGGTGCTTAGCCGCTCATATTAATCATGCAAATCAATTCAATATTCAAAGGTACGAAATACATGAATTGAAAGTAAAGAAATATAAACGCTAAAGCTTATCGTAATGGTGTGACTTCTCCTTTGGAAACAACTCCGTATGCTCCCCTAGACACGCCTGAGCTTTTCCCATGTTCTTAGAGTGTTGTTTGTGGAATGGGATGCTTTGAAATCTTTGGAATTGTGGGGTATTTATAGGCAGTCCGGGTTACGGCGTAACCAATAGAGGAGTTACGCCAGAACCTTCTATTTCTTCGAAAATGTACTAGATCCGCTAGTTACGGCATAACCTTATAAGTGGTTACGCCGTAGTCTTCAATAAGCTCGGTTACGTCGTAAGTGATGCGAGAGTTACGGCGTAAGTATCGCGTGGAACCTCTTTGACCTAATGGAGTTACATCGTAACCTTTGGGAAGAGTTACGCCAGTAACCTCTTGATAAGTTGGACTTCGGGTCACGCAATAGTTACGGCAGAATGTAAGAGACGAGTTACGTCGTAACTTCTTCAAAATAAGCATACCGTGATAAATCTTTAGTAATGTTTCCATTTCCGCCTCTAGCTCCAATGCTCGTAATTTACGAAAGTGGAAAACAATGGAAAACAAGCGTAAATCCATATAAATGATATAAATAACGAGCATTATCGGGAAATTGACACTTAATATTCGAGGACTATTTGATGTTATCAATTTGCTTTATCCGAGCCTTAAATACATGAATGGGAAGGATGTCCCCTAAACTATAGTATTTTATTCCTAAGTACTGGGAAGGTTTCGGCTTGCCGTGTCTTTCTTTAATTTGGCCGTTTCTTTGGGCCTTTTTGTTCTTGGCTTTGACCCGTATCCGGTTCTGATATCTCTCTGTTATAGTGTAGTTGGTGACGTTTAGTGTTTTTTCTTCTCATAAAAGATGCCTTGCCGGCGCAGTGTTAGCTGAGTCATGTGAATCTTTACTGTTCCTGATCGGTTTCATGTTCTAGGCATTCTGCATGTTGTGGCACGACATCCTTTTGGAATTGAATATGGGTAAAATGATCTAAGGGTATATATGTCGTGGCTCTGTGCCAAGAGTTGCTACCTGTATTTTGGCACGGCATCCTTTTGGGGTTGCAGCCATCATGGGCAAGTGCGCATTTTTTTATCCATGTGGCTTGGGTCACACTGTTTCACTACTTGTTTCGCACTCGGTATTGAAATGCATATCTGCAAGAATTGCTGTAAACAACGAAGTGGCCAGGATAAGTTTCAACGTGCCTGGTAAAGAGTGAGGTGGTTCATGTCTTGGCACGGCAGCCTATAATGGCTGCAGTCATCGTGAGCGCATCTGCTATTTCCGTATGTCGTTCTATCTGAGCCTTAAACTCCTGAACCAACTCAGGCACATATACGAATGCCGATGCGAGGGACTATAAATACTAATGGGATGGACGTTTCCTAAAGTATATTATTCCTAAACTATAGCGTTTTATTCCTAAGGTGTGGGAGGGTTTTGGACTTGCCGTGGTTGTTTGGGCCAGATGTGTTTGTGGGCCTTTTTTGTTCTGGCCTTTGACCTGTGTCCATTTCCGATATCTTTTCCTTATAGTGTTGTTGGTGACGCTTTGTGTGCTTTCTTGCCACAGAAGAAAAGTTTCCGTTACAGTGTTAGGTGAGCTCTCCAGATCTTGAGTGTTACTGTTCACTATCATGCCTAAAATACAGACAAAGTGTCACCAACTACACTATAAGTGACTTGAATTGCTTTAATGTTATATGCTGTGGAAAGAACGAGGTCGTCTAGAACTTGGCACGGTAACCTATTTCGTTCTTGATGGCCTGATAAGTGATACTTTTGCCTTTTTTTTTGCCTTACCAGGTTGATGGTTTTGGTTGCTTTGTGTGCTTACCAGGTTGTTGGCGTCAATATTCATGGGGAAACGATGACTTTATACAGGCTATGGAAAAATTGAGGTTGCTCGGAACTTGGCATGGCAACCTACTTGGTCTATAGCCATGCCGGAAGTACCCTGTTTTCCCGGTTTTGTCTCTTGTGTAACCCCAATCTTATTGGGCTTGATTCGCTAAATGGTTGTTGGCATTAATACTGAAGAGGCAATGATGAGTTTATATGGGCTCCGGAAAAACTGCGGTTTTCCGGAACTTGGCATGGCAACCTATTCGGTTTGCAGCCATGCCGGATGTACCCTGTTTATCCGGGTTGATTCCCTGTCTGAGCCTGATATTTTTTTTGATAAAGGATATATGGGAGGGAGGTATCAAATTCTATGGTATTTTATTGTGTCTTTCCTTATAGTGTTGTTGGTGACGCTTTGTGTGCTTTCTTCCCACAGAAGAAAGGTTACCGTTACAGTGTTAGGTGAGCTCTCCAGATTAGATGCTGTGGAAAGAACGAGGTCGTCCAGAACTTGGCACGGTAACCTATTTCGTTCTTGATGGCCTGATAAGTGATACTTTTGCCTTTTTTTTGCCTTACCAGGTTGATGGTTTTGGTTGCTTTGTGTGCTTACCAGGTTGTTGGCGTCAATATTCATGGGGCAACGATGACTTTATACAGGCTATGGAAAAATTGAGGTTGGCTGGAACTTGGCATGGCAACCTACTCTGCAGCCATGCCAGAAGTACCTTGTTTTCCCGGTTTAGTCCCCTGTGTAACCCCAATCTTATTGGGCTTGATTTGCTAAATGGTTGTTGGCATTAATACTGAAGAGGCAATGATGAGTTTATATGGGCTCCGGAAAAACTGAGGTTGTTTGGAACTTGGTATGGCAACCTATTCGGTTTGCAGCCATACAGGCTATGGAAAAATTGTGTCGGCGACTAGAAATTATTTTCCTTGGGCTTTGCTTCGTGGCCTGTCTGTTTTGAAATATTGGGCCCAACATCTATAAGATATATGTTTGTTAATAGTATATATAATTGGGCTCTGTTAGTAGTGGGCTGAATCGTTGCAGGAACTGTTAGTTTAAGGTCGTTGTATGACCACCAAATAATTGTTTATTGCAGTGTCACTGATTGGGATCTTTCCACCTGGTAGAATACTTCAGGCGTCATTTGCTGATATTGATATGGGATGTTTATGATATTACCCTTTTCTGATTCACTCTCTGAAACCCTTTTGGTCCCCATAACGGTCTAGCAAAACGTCTGGTGCAGACCTTTGCATAGTGGCCGTTGGAATGGCAAAAGGAATTCAGTTGGCTGCTACATAGGTATCACTATCTTGAACATCATGTCTCAACATTGGCGACCGACGTTTGAACTGCACTCCCGAGTGGGGGGATCTCAGTCAGTCACGCAACAATATTCAGGTATGCATATAAAGAAACCTTTGGCCACTACAGCCTGTACATGTGTATGCGTGTCAGTATGTTTAGAGTTAGTAGCAATACGGTTCTGGCTACGATATCACTTTTGCATTGTTCATCAATTTGAACATGTTCCGTTCCATTATATGTTATATCAATAACAGTCGACGATGCTTTTTTTGACTTATATTCCTTTGGGCCGTGGTTAACCAAACCTCATATCTTGATGGGGCATCCACATTAAAAATGTGTGTGCAGCCGTGGCGGTTGTTTCATGACAATCCCATACTTGCGTATCTAAGCCTCATTTTTCTATGGTATATTTGTCAAGGCAATGATAAATTCTTTCTGGAAAACATCTTGGCGAGGTAACCGCAGCGCCGCTGCGGTTGCAGCCATGCCAGATCTGAGCCTGTATCTACGGTATTTATATACTTTGTGTTATTGCATATTTGATTAGGTCAGTCTAATCCAGCTAGGTGCTCATGTCATTGACCGAAATCTTTCCAACAGGTACAATATTCAAATTTAAATTTGTTCACATTGATATAGGATGTTCATGGTACTGCTCCGGTCTCATCTTCCCCTCGTATTCCTTTCGTTGTTACAACGGTCTTGCAATACGCCTGGTGCAGACCTTTGCGCAAGGATTCTTGAAACAGCAAAAGGAATTCGAGGAGGCGATTAGACAGATCTGACTATCCTGAACATCATGCGTCAACATTGTTGACTAACTGTTGCAATATACTTCTAATTAAAGAGATTCGAGTCAATTACACGATAATGTTTACATCTAGAACCGAATAAACATTCAAAAAAAATTCCAAAACAACACGGCCTCGAATCAAGAAACCTACTGAACATGGTATCTTTTTTCACATTTTAATATACTTATGTGCGGATGATCAAATAACCATACTTTTTCCTATTGTACTTTAATGTTATTATACTTGGTTTGATAAAAGTTTGTTGCCATCAGTATTGGAAAGGCAATGCTGAGTTTATATGGGTCCCGGAAAACGTGAGGCTGTACGGAACTTGGCACGGCAACATATTCAGTTTGCAGCCATGCTGGATGTGCCCCACTTTTCCCCGTTGCTTCCCAATCTGAGCCTCCTATTTTCTTAAGCCTTAATAGGTAATTTGTATCAAATTCTGACATCAGGTTTGTGACTAAGTTCTTTTGATGTGGAATTTTATCCTACTAAATATTTGTGTCATCGATTGGAATCTTTCCACTCGATAGAATATTCCAATTTTCATATGCTGATATCGATACGTGATATTCATGGTAGCGAACTTTTCTCATCTTCACCTCCATTTCCTTTCGTTGTCACAAAAGTCTAGCAACACGTCTGGTGCAGACCTTTGCAGAAAGGCATTTGAAACAGCAAAAGGAATTTGAGGTGGAGATAAGACGGGTTTCACAATCCTGAACATCACCTATCTATATCACCGACTGATGATTAGGATATACTTCCAAGTGGTGAGATTCGATCCGATGACACGACTATATTTAGACATGGAACAACAGAATGCTTTACTATTTATAAAGGTGATGATGAATATTTTCTGGGCACCATCTTGGTGAGGTAACAACAGCGCAGCTGTCGTTGTAGCCATGCTAGATCTGAGCCTTACTTTTGTATTACTTTTATACTTTATGCCGTCACAGGTTTTCAGAAGGGTGTGCAAGGTATTAAAACTTCCAAAAGGATTTGCGGACGAATTCTTCCAACACACAGCGGGATTGTTTTCAGTTTTGTAAATAAGTTAGTAAAGAATGTAGCCAGAATTTTCAGCTTTGTGTCATTTGCATGGCTAAAAACTGCCGTTACAAATGTCAATTCATTAATGTTTCAACCCATTATGTTCCAATTCTAGAATGTTCACGGTATCGAAAAATCTCGCCACGGAGTGGCGGGTATCGAACACTCGTTTACATAATAATACATAGAGGTTGTTGATTCTGCTTCAAGGGTGAAAGCAGAATGCATATTTAGAAGAAGATCCAGATCAGCTTTTAGGTACATCTCCATGTATTAAACCATTCTTATTACAATAGTATTGCTTTATTTTTGTTAGATTTCATTGTTGATTAAGAGTTTACTTGAATTTCATTAACTACACATTTTATTTTGTAATCAATTTGCAGCCTTTCTAGTAACAAAGGCTTGTGTGGTGTACCTTCTCTACATTGTCTCATGTTTGATTTCTTTCTTTATATTTTATATGACTATTGTTTTGCATTAAACGGGCCTAAGGCTTGAGGGCAAGGTTAAGGTTCACTCACCTTACACATCAGCGCCACATCATCTTTCTCTCACCCCTCTCTTCCACTCACTTCCACTCACCTTTATACGGACAAGGGGCTCACTTCCACTCACTTTAATTTTCTTTACTTAAATGTTTTTTTTAACACTTATTAGAAATTCAAAATTAAAATTTAAATTCAGATACTACAGTGTAACGAATACAAAATTCAAATTCAAATTCAAATTCAAAAATTTCCCTATATATATCCACACTCACAAGCCACACACACAAAATTTCTTACCAAATTCTCTGAATAATGTCTAAAAAAGACTTCGGCCAACAATTTCCCGAACAAAAAGACTTTTCAACCAACAAATTAATGAAGATGAACTTTTAAGAGAATTGGAGGAAGCTACTCTTAATGAGGAAGCAGAAAGGGAGGAAGCAGAAAGAGAACAAGCCGAAAGGGAGGAAGCCGAAATGGAGCGACTTATGCTCCAAGATGAAGAAATATTGATAGAGATGGAGGAAGCTGCTCGTAGGGAGCAAGCAGAAAGGGAGGAAAAGAACGTCGGGACAGAGAATTAGATGCTTTGTATGCAGAGTGGGATGAGAGCATATTTGAAGGTTCGTCTTCATATGCTTACGACGATAGGTACAACTCCAACAACTCTCAAACTTGGGATCACCCGGATTATCATTAGTTGTTTTAATCTATGTCTTTTATTTTACGTATCGCGGTTTAGTTTCCTATGTAATGTAGTCTCCTTTCTTTCTGTAATGAATAAAGGTTGTCCACTACTTTGGTGCTTCATACTCTCAAATTAATATACAAACTATACATACTTTTTTTTTAATAAAAGAAACCGGTAACAATTTTTTGCACACAAATCAACTAGGTGACTTGGTCACCTTAATTTGCCTTGAAATAAGAGACTCGCGCGTGAGGGATGGAGATGGGCAAGGTGAGTCGCGAGTGAGTGAGGGCAAGGTGAGTAACTCACGGAGCCTTGCCTACCAGCCTAATTGATGTTTGGATACGTTGTTTAATTCTAAATCATGATTACTCAAATTTTGAGATTTTTTCCGGTACTATCCCGCTTTGGTACCGATACCGTATTAGTGGTCCCGAATTTTTTTTAGCTCGATTCATGGTACCAGTCCCGTACCGTGTATCCGAATTTGGTACCATTTCGGTACGGTACCGGTATGGTTCTAGTTCGGTGCCAGGATTCGGCTCCAAATGCTCATACCTGTGGGCAACGACTACTTCAAGCTCCTTTCCTTAAGCATTCTTTTTACCTTTAACCTGCGAAATTGAACCTACAAAACATAGTCAACTAAACACATAACAAGCTAACATCGCATCATCCGAAGATCATATCATAAACCAGAGTTGGTTTAACCACTAACTAAGCTAAACTAGTAGAGAAGCACCGCTCGTCCTATTGTTCTAATGCTTGTATATTACTTCTGTTGATTTTATGGATATAAATTAGTAGTCGTGAGTTAGGATCGAACTCGAGGCCACGGGATTGCACACTTTGCGTATGAGAATTAAAGTTAATAATTAAATATTAAATGTTATATGTATTTATTATTTACACGAAATACATAACGAATGTTAAGTTAATTAAACGTAATGGACTAACGGTCATTAAATATTTTAAGGAAGGACTAGAGGTGAAATTAGAGGTTGAGATGGTTCTAGAAACCTTGGGGATGCCTTTTACGATTGGCCAAAGGGGTTTCCTAATCCCAATTCTAACCTAACTTGGACTCTAAGTTTCCTTGGGTATATATACAAGGCCTAGGGTCTTTGTATCATAACTCTTGTACTCATAAACTGAAACCTAAAATTGTTTTGTGTGTATTTTGTTCCAAACTGATCGTACACCCCTAATAGGTGGTCGATCTCTTTGTTTTTCCTAAACAAAAGTTTTCGTATTCTTAAAACTAGCATTACTTTAATTTGTTATAGTACGTGTGTACAAGAACGTGATACTAACACACTATTGTTAGTATCTTAGATTGAATTACAAAACGATAAGGGGTAATTCACATAATCCTTATAAACCCTAATTAGAGTTCATCCACTTGCTAGTTTAAGGAATTGATTCTTGTTGGACTAGAATCAAAAGGTATGCATACTTTATGTTTATGTTAATTAGTTATTCATTATTCGTTCCTATACGCTTCCGCATGTATCTTTGATATTTTATGAGTTTTATATATGATTGTCATGTTATATAATTCCAACAGTGGCATCACGAGCTTTGTTTAATGAGTAATTAATTACTAAACACGTAAAAATTGGATATTGTATGGTGTTTGATATGTTTATTCTAGGGTTTTGGTTTTGATTATGTAAATCCTAATTTTAGGGTTAGGGAATTTGCCCTAATATGTTTTAAAATATAATTTTAACGAGTATGGAAACCCGCGCGATGCAGCGGGATTGGCTTCAAAGGACTTACTTTGTAACGACACTTAAACCTTAGGGACTAGTTTTGCCAAGTTGCTATAGATAGCAATTAATGTTACAGGACATACTTTGCATCGTCACTTAAACGTCAGGGACTGTTTTTGCCATGCTGTGAAACTTTGCATTTAATGTTTGGACTTACTTTGCAACGACACTTAAACCTCAGGGACTGTTTTTGCCAACTTGGGAAACTTTGCATTTAATGTTTGGTTTGCTACAGTAACCTTGTATGTTTGGTTTGCTACAGTAACCTTGTACGCTTTTTAGTATATAAGAAGAATGTGTCGACTCCTAAAAAAAAAATTTGGTCGAACCCTAAATTTTTTTAGTCGATTTTTATAAAATCTTTATTAGGGTTTATAATAATTGTTATGTTATCGGCATCTAAACCTAGAATTATATATATGTTATGTGAATTAATTCATGAATAATTGTTATGTGACATGGAATTATATGCGATCTTGTAAATTACTTGAATAAATGTTATATTATATCCATGATGATACATGCATGTTCGTCATGGATGGTTGCTTGCATTATTAATTGTTAAGTTATTTTATGACATGTATGGTTTGATAATTCTTGAATTGGGGAAGACTCCAATATATATATTAATGAATCAATTATGTGCAATTTGGTATATGTTGACTATGGCTTACGCAATCGAGTTATCGATGTATGTGGTTCACTTGCCATAGTAAGTGAAAGCCCTAGTTAACATATCCATAATTTAACCTAGATATTGATTATTAATAAGTTTTATCAAATAAGTTGCATGTGGCTACTTGTTTACGCATATTAATTGTTAGTTATGTGCGCATTGTTTTAGTTATTTATTTTTTATTGTTACTTGTTTGTTTATTATGTTTGATAAGTTTTAAGCAAATGGTAATTTCTTGAATAGAAAAATAAATTTGACTAAACAATGGTGAAATTTGATTTGTTTTTGAAGAGTTAAATTTTCTTTAAGTTTAATTCAGTGATGAGTTTTTTGTACAAATAGTGAGAACGGCGCATCCAATTTTGACAAACTATAAGAGGGGTTTAAGGAGGGGACCACATTAAATTGTGACCCGAAAGAAGGAGGTTAATTGCTTCGCGCTGACCAAATTCTCCACTCCTTTGTGCGTCAAATTGGAGTTACCAAGTAGGCTATTTTATGTACAAAATCATCTTAAGGGCGAATTAGCTTTGATTCCATGCGCTAATTTGTGGTAATTATCTGAAACACTAAGTCTTTAGACTTATGCAAAAGTACGATATAATGGACGATAATTAAAGGTAAATTCCTTGATTGGCGAAACCAATAACTCAATCAAAATTTTGCTAATTTAGTCTTTATGAATTGGTTAATAAAAATATTTTTTATTAAAATTTATGCTACAAGATGAATGCACGACATCTTTGTACATATTTGATTTGACATTATAAATCAAAACTAGTACCCTTTAAAATTAAGTTAGTGCCATATAGTTAAAGGAATACTCGAAGTTACAATTTGTGTCATGTGGGAACTTGGCGAGATTGTGATGGAAAGGTAAATCTTCATGTTGAGTCAGACCTTGCATGGACACCTTTGCAGTTCTATAAATTAGATGACTTAAATTGAGTAGTAAGTGAGAACTGGACTCAAGGCACAAGATGGGGATAAAACATGTTTACATTTGCAATGTTGTTGGTAATGTAAATCCCATAATGATCTAGGAATTGGAAATTGTTTGCCAATTATTGTTCGACAGATTACCTTATTATGTGCTTTCATTACTAGCGAGATCAAGCGATGTAATGAACCTATGATAATTGGATCCTAGTTTTCGAGAAAAACTATGGTTATATGTTTATATTACCTTGGGTATTTGTATTTTCTGGAAAAATTGTATTATCGAAAATACTAATATTTGAACTTTTTGTCTGTAGAAATGACTCAAAACGATAACACTACACTAAGTTCTGCGTTCAAAACTTTCTTTGAACGAGAAAAGTTGACTGGCTCACAAAATTTCAATGATTCGCTCTCTGAGAATTGTTTGTAGAGTAGCTGATAGAATGGATTATTTGTATAAGGCCTACCCTACTGAACCTACTGCTCAAGCCTCTGATGAGGAAAAAGAGGCGTGGAAAGTTGAATACAAGCGTCATAATGAAGTGGCTTGTTTGATGTTGGGAGTGATGACACTTGCTCTCCAAAAGAAGTTTGAAAATTACTTCCCTTTTGACATGCTCAACAAACTTAGAAAAATGTTTTAGAAACCACAAGCTGTTGAAATCTATGATTTGATTGATGCACTTCACAGCTGTAAGTAGGGAGAAGGTAAACCCGTAAGTGCGCATGTGTTGGAAATTAAAGGTTACATGTACCAACTACAAGCACTTGGCAAAGTTTAGAACAAGACATTGCTGTAAACTTGATCAATAGGTCCCTTAACAAGGATTTTAATGGTTTTGTTCGGAATTTCAATATGCATTGCGTGGGGAAGACAAGAATCGAGTTACACGCATTGCTTATTGATTATGAAAAAAGGGTTACCTCAAAAGTCCCCTACTCCCCATGGTGGTAGGATTAACAAGCCAAAACCTCGTACGAACAACAAGAAGGTTAAAGGAAAGGGTAAAGCTGATAAGGGTAAACAAGTTATGGCCTATCAACCTGAACCAAAGAAGTACCCTCCTCAGAAGAAACAAAATCCTAAAAGGGATTAGGCTTGCCACTAATGCAAAGTAGTTGGTCATTGGAATAGAAACTGTGCTCTCTATCTTGATGAATTACGGAAAAATAAGTTGAAGCATTTTGGGTTCCCGGGCGCCGGTCCTTCATGTAACTTATTTATGATTGAATTATTTACTCTAAATCATAAAATTAATTCCTGGGTGTATGATACTGGATGTGGTATTCACATTTGTAATACACTGCAGGGGTTTAGAGTGGAAAGGATTGTTAATACAAATAAGCCGTAAAAACGTTTATTTATATTTTACGATCTTCTAATGTTTTGTCGATAACAAACGTAAAATCATTTTAACGAAACAAATAAAATACGTAAATGGTTTGAGCCAATAGTTTTCTAACACACTTACGTTTTCACATAAAACACTAAAACAAGTATAAGCAATTTTATGATTTAGTAATACATATGCACAACAACTAGTATTTACATATTGAGCAAATATACACATAACTAGTATGTATTATAATGGGTAAAAACTACAACCCATGGAGCATATCCATAACCCATGGTATTGACCCATATCCATTTGACTAGATGCATTGTACCTATTAGATACATTGTATCTAAAGAAATACCCATAGACCAACCCATAACCCATGACCCATAACCAAAAAACCCATGGGCAAAAGGGCACGTCCCACGGATCCCAGTCAATACACTGGACGGATCCCTTAAGGGAGGGATCCGTGGGATCCGGGGAACAGTAGCTAGTTTTCTTCTATAAATAGTGAGCCATTTCTTCCTTTTGGGTTGCCACTCCCACACATACTTTCCCCAAGTATTGTAACTCTCTAACCACTGATCCTAAGGGATCTTTATATGTAGTTTGTCTTTTGCTTTTGTGTGATTCTCTAGGTTCCTCTTAAAGGCGAGATCACCACTTCTTGAAGTCGAGCAAGCTCAATTCCATGAGTTGCCATGCTTCGTCATCATCAAGACTACTGAAGTTCTCTTGTTGATAGTTCTTTCTTCCTCCATAGAAGTGTTGTGTCGAAGGCATTAGTGAAGGATGCCGAAAGAGTCAAGACGAAAGCATTAGTGAAAGGTGCTTAACGTCCGTGTCAAAAGCATTAGTGAAGAATGCTAAAGGTGTCAAGACGAAGGCATTAGTGAAAGGTTCCAAGAGAATATCAAGGGCATTCGTGAAAGATGCCTAGGAATCAAATCAAGTGGCATTAGTGAAGAATGCCAAGGTCGTATAATCGATGAGGTGCATCGTTATACAAATAGTGATAGTTTGTTTCCAAGGATGTTGATATTCTTGATGGTGTTGTAATAAGGAGTGGGTCTCCTTTGGGATTAGGTGTTGTGTAATGTTGGGTAGTAGTTCCTCCATTGTAATGGAACCGGTACTTAGCCTAGTACCGGATAAAGGGTAGGCAACGTTGTGATAGGTATGGTTCACCTTGGTGAAAGAACCCGGTGGTTAGCCTAGTACCGGAAAAAGAGTAGGCGACGTTGTGAAGGCTTCTCCGCCATAAGGAGTTGGTGTCGTGTAGTGATTATATACTCTTGATTAGGTGACTCGGGGAGTGGAGTAAGGCAAGGAAGGTCTCCTTGTAGCCGAACCACTATAAATACTCGTGTCGTGGTTATGTGCTTCTTACTCTTTATCTTTCATTACACTTTTATATATCTATCTATCAACGTCCAACATACACATCTAAATAGATTGACATAAGTCGATCTAAATATTTTAAAACGAAGTTTTAATTGGTGAAACTATTCAACCCCCCCTTCTAGTTTTCCATAGAAGCTGTCTTATGGAGAGCAATATCATGTGGGCAATGGGGCACCTGCAGCTGTTGAAGCCATAGGAGTTTTTAGTTTAGTATTGCCTTCGGGATCAGGCTTGCCACTACTACAAAGTAGTTGGTCATTGGAAGAGAAATTGTGCTCTCTATCTTGATGAATTACGAAAAAATAAGTTGAAGCATTCTGGGTCCTCGGGCGCCGGTCCTTCAGGTAACTTATTTATGATTGAATTATTTAATCTAAATCATAAAATTAATTCCTGGGTATATGATATTGGATGTGGTATTCACATTTGTAATACACTGCAGGGGTTTAGAGTGGAAGAAAGCTGTCTTATAGAGAGCAATATTTGCATGTGGACAATGGGGCACCTGCAGCTGTTGAAGCCATAGGAGTGTTTAGTTTAGTATTGCCTTCGGGCTTAGTATTGTTATTAAACAATTGTTATTATGCACCTTCTATAATTAGAGGTGTTGTTTCCTTTTCTGTTTTGTTGGATCTTGGTTTTACTCATACTATCACAAGTAATGGAATTTCAGTTTCTTTAAATGGTGTATTTTATTTTAATGCTATTATTGTGAATGGTGTGTTTGAGATTGATATGATTGGGAATGTATCCAACAATAATAATTCGATGTTTAGCATCAATAAGAAAATGAAGTTAGACTTGAATTCTTCTTATGTTTGGCATTGTAGACTTGCTCATATAGGCAAGACTCGCATGAAAAAGCTACGTGAAGGGCTTTTGAAAAATATCAATGATGAATCATTTGATAAATGTGAGTCATGCATATCTGGGAAGATGACGAAGAAACCTTTTCATAACAATATGGAGAGGCGTCGATCTACTTGGTCTTATTCATCTTGATGTGTGTGGACCACTTAGACATGTGTCAAAGAGAGGTGCTAGCTACTTCTTAACCTTCTTGATGATTTCAACCGTTATGGTTATGTTTATTTACTTAAGCATAAATATGAGGTGTTTGAGACATTTAAGGTTTCCAAAGAAGAAGTAGAGCTGCAATTAGGAAAGAAGATTAAGGCTCTTCGATCCGATAGAGGCGATGAATATCTAAGCCAAGAGTTTAAAGATTAATTAGATGAGAATGGAATTGTCCAGAATCTCACATCTCCATATACTCAACAAAAAAATGATGTATCTGAGAGAAGGAATCGTACATTGTTAGACATGGTGCGATCAATGTTTTATCTTACTACTCTACCCTTATCCTTTTGGGATTATGCTTTAGAATCTGCTATTCGTATTCTAAATATGGTTCCCACCAAGAAGGTTGATAAGACATCATATGAAATATAGCATGGTAAAGCTCCTAACTTGTCTTATTTAAAGGTTTGGGGTTGCGAGGCGCATGTTAGACGTGACTCAGCAGATAAACTCCAACAGAGATCTGTAAAGTGTATTTTTGTAGGATACCCTAAGGAAACTATGGGTTACTACTTTTACTATCCAACTGAAAATAAAGTAATTGTTGCTAGGTATGGAGATTTTCTTGAAAAGGATCTCGTATCTCAAGAATTCAGTGAGAGGGTTTATGATCTGGAAGATGATCATGAAGATACATTACCTTCTGAAAACACTAACGTACTTCCGGTAGAACCTGATAGTCTGGGTTCTCCACCAGAAGTTGAAGTGGTTCCCATTTGTAGATCTATAAGGACTACACGTGCACCTGAACGTCTATGTCTTAACGTAGAAGTTGAGGAAACTATATTAGGGGATCTTGGAGAGCCTGCTAATTATAAAGTTGTCATGGCTAGTCCTGAAAAGGATAAATGGCAAGTTTTCATGAATGGGGAAATGCTAGCCATGAAAGATAATGAAGTCTGGGAAGAGGTTGACTTACCTCCAAATGCTAAGGTAGTTGGAAGTAAGTGACTCTATAAGATAAAGACTAGCATGGATGGCAATGTACACATCTATAAAGCTCGTCTAGTTGCTCAAGGTTTTACTCAAACCTTTGGGATAGATTACGAGGAGACTTTTTCTCCTGTAGCCGACATTAGAGCTATTAGAATTCTCATAGTTATAGCGGTACTATGACTATGAGATATGGCGAATGGATGTCAAACCGCTTTCTTGAATGGTCGCTTAGATGAAGACATCTATATGAAGCAACCCGAGGGGTTCGTGAATCCATAATTTCAAACCGTGTATGTAAACTTCAAAGGTCCATTTATGGATTGAAGCAAGCATCAAGGCAATGGAATAAGAGATTTGATGAAGAAATCAAAATGTATGGATTTATTCAAAATCTTGATGAGCCATGTGTATATCACAAAGTTAGTGGGAGTGATGTAATTTTCCTTATCCTTTATGTCGATGACATATTAATTATGGGAAAAGACATTCCAAGTTTGCAAAGTGTTAAGGCGTATCTTGGACAGTGTTTTTCCATGAAGAATTTAGGGGAAACTGCATTTATTCTAGGAATCAAGATCTACAGAGATAGATCAAAGCGGTTAATTGGTTTAAGTCAAAGCGCTTAGATTGATAAAATATTGAAGATATTCAATATGCAAAATTCCATGAAAGGATATTTGCCGATGGAAGTAAAGCATTGCTTATGTAGTTATATGTGTGCTTCAACACCTGCAGAGGTGGCGCGCATGCAGAAAGTTCCTTATGCTTCGGCAGTAGGATCTATCATGTATGCTGTGAGATGCACAAGGCCAGATGTGGCGTTCGCTCAAAATATGACCAGCCGATATCAACAGAATCCAGGTAACTTCACTGGACTGTTGTTAAACATATTTTAAAGTATCTTAGGAATACGAAAGATATGTTTCTAGTGAATGGTGGAAATCCGGATACGAGCTTGGTGTTACGGTGTTTCGTGATGCGTCCCGGCAATGTGATAAAGATGATACGAAGTCTCGACAGGTTATATCTTTGTTATTAATCGAGGCGATGGACTGGAAGAGCAAGCGAGCATAATTGCGATGTCTGACAGAGGCCGAATACATAGTTTCTTCGGAAATTGCAATGGAGGATGTTTAGATTAGGAAATTCATTTCGTGGCTTGGTGTTATGCCTTTAATTGAATCGCCTATTGATATGTATTGTGACAATTCTCGCTGCAACCATATTTGCCAATGAACACGAGTCATGAAGGGCACCGACATTTTCTACTAAGTATCACTATGTTCGGAAACAAGTCCGCGAAGGTGAAATTAATCTATTGAAAGTTCACACAGATGACAACTTAGCTGATCCTTTCACTAAGGCTTTACCTAGAGAAAAGCTTATTGGACTTGCCAATGATATTCGACTTCGTTTGGCTAATAGTTTCATGCATAACTGTGATTAGTATTTGGATAAAGGATATTGTAAACATTTATTATTTTTAATGAAATAAAGTATTGATTATGTTTATTTTCATCTATAATATTGTTGTCCTATATTTGCATGTTTAATTCATGAGTAACTAAGTTATTCTAAAATTGTCCATTGTCAGTTAATGATATGGGAGTATCATTAAAGTAAGACAAATCTAAGTGATGTAGTAGAATATACTTGAAAGTATATTGATGAGAAAGCATACCAATTTTAGATGATATTTAATGAATTGAATATAAGACATATCCCAACTACATTTTACTTTATGGATATTGTTGTTAAGTAAATCATGAACAGTTATCCTCAGACTTGAAATACCAGATAAGTGTCATAAATGTAGTGCATTTCTGTGGAACAACTTCACGCTATACGTAACTGGTAGTCATAAAGGTTGTTTTCAGAAGTGTTGCAAAGTTTGTGAGTTATTCTTGTAGTCAAGATAGAATTTCTTCTTTCAAATTTATTTTGGAGTTTAATACTGATGGGCCCCTCGTAGGGTTGACAAGATGTTTGTGCGGCCGCACATTTAAGATCTCCCCTGAATATGTTCAGAAGATTTGGTAATCTTGCTCAATCACTTAAAACGAGAAACATAATGGTTGAATAAAGAATGACTTAATTTCATATCTTTATTTAACGTGGTATTAGAAACAAAAGGATAATAATGATGAGAAATCATTAAAAAGTTTTTCCAGGAGCCTTACTCGAGTCGCGCTAAAGGCATCGAAGTGTTACTAGACACTAACCGATGTGATCACGCTATTAAGATATATCCAAGTGGGAGCTGTTGGTTTTATGGATATAAATTAGTAGTCGTGAGTTAGGATCGAACTCGAGACCACGGGAATGCACACTTTGCGTATGAGAATTAAAGTTAATAATTAAATATTAAATGTTGTATTTCTTTATTACTTACACGAAATACATAACGAACGTTAAGTTAATTAAACGTAATGTACTAACGGTCGTTAAATGTTTAAAGGAATTACTAGATGTGAAATTAGAGGTCGAGATGGTTCTAGAAACCTTGGGGATGCCTTGTACGAAAATCGGCCAAAGGGGTTTCCTAGTCCCAATTCTAACCTAACTTGGACTCTAAGTTTCCTTGGGTATATATACAAGGCCTAGGGTCTTTGTATCATAACTCTTGTACTCATAAACTAAAACCTAAAATTGTTTTGTGTGTATTTTTTTCCAAACTGATCGTACACCCCTAATAGGTGGTCAATCTCTTTGTTTTTCCTAAACAAAAGTTTCCGTGTTCTTAAAACTAGCATTACTTTAATTTGTTATAGTACGTGTGTACAAGAACGTGGTAATAACACACTATTGTTAGTATCTTAGATTGAATTACAAAACGGTAAGGGGTAATTCACATAATCCTTATAAACCCTAATTAGGGTTCATCCACTTGCTAGTTTAAGGAATTGATTCTTGTTGGGCTAGAATCAAAATGTACGCATACTTTATGTTTATGTTAATTAATTATTCATTATTCATTCCTATACATTTCCGCATGTATCTTTGATGTTTTATGTGTTTTATATATGATTGTCATGTTATATAATTCCAACAACTTCTCATGCCAGTTACTCATATCTTAATCTAGTGGTTTACATGCAACAATTATTCAATAGAAGAATAAATATTGCGAAAATTACCTATTAGGCCTCTGCACGGACCACTTGTCCTGCAGAGGTCCTATTTTTTTCCTCTATCCAAAAAGGCCTACCAATTCGCTTCAAATTGGTAAAGAAGTCGTTATAGGACACGTGTCAACACCCCATTTAATAGAACTGGAAAATAAAAAATAAAAAAAATCACTTCGCCTCAAATTTGAAACGAAATCTTACACAACGGGCCCCCACAACCATTAACTGAAAAAATAAAAATAATAAAAAGTACTTCACAGCAAATTTGAGGAGAAATCTTACACAACGGGCCCCCACCACCATCTTTTATCTAACAAAGTAACATATTACATTAGCCTCAAAATGATTATCTTTTGAATTCATACAATGTTTCTTCATTGTCTAGCAAAAATGCATGCCTTTTTTTTTAACGTAAGACACTACAAATCTTATTGAACTTTTAATAATTATTAATAGAATACGTCATTTTTTTAATTTCATTACCAACAAATAGAGTTAACATGAATGTAATATTGTGTCTCAAAGTGTGTGAAATATTCCACAAAATAATATGAATAAGATACAATGTTTTAAATTGATTGTCAAGTACTTTATTAAATAAATATGACTTGAGTGTGACTGTTCAAGTTCTTTATTAAAGAAAACTTGAATTGTCACTTCCATACAAACATCACTTGTAAAATTCAAACACACAGACAATACAAACATCACTTGGATAATTGAAAATGAAAAGCATGATACTACAACACAATCAGAACATACCAATAGTTGTTAACTAATCACATAGTTGTTATCCAAGTGATGTTTGTATTGTCTATGTGTTTGAATAACTTATTTAAATTTGTTATCCAATTTGTATGCAGGTCATGGATTTTCAGCATCAAGGATATGTATGGACAAAGTTGCAACGTCTCTTGCTCTTAAACATGTACGGTAACTACTTAATAGGGGTGGCACTTTGGACCCATTTAACTTTGAATGTAAGCCCATTTGAAGGAATGTTAATTACATCATTGTTAATTAGAAATTGGATGAAATTTATGTAATCTATATGATATTTAAGTTATTCTTTGATCTGAATTTTATTTATCTATCTTTTAGGAAGATGTTGTCAAGCAATTGTTGGAGGTTATAAGAAAAACCCCTAATTCATGGTTTCACTTATTGCAAAAAGGTTTACAGCATTGCTTACTTATTGCAAAAAAAGCATTGTGCATTGGATTTGCTGATAATGAAATTAAAGACTTGAAAGATACTCATGTCTTGATAGAAGTATGCCTTTATTTGTTGCAGGTAGCGATTAGATAAAAATTAAGAATATGGCTTTATTAAAGTTTATATGAAGTTTTTTGTTCATTGATTAATATATTATTTAATAGGGTTCATTCACTAAAGAGGATCCGCGATCAATATGAGTACAAGATTGCTACGAATGAATAAAGGTTAGAGTTCTTTTTTTCCTATTTACATCAATGTTTTACAACACAACGTTATGTAATGTGTGTGGAACATTAAGTAGTGAATAATTGGGCTTTTAAAACTTGGAACTGAAATTATCTAATGTGGATTTTTTGATAAGGTTTGTGATTCCGCTTTTTTTATAGAATGTAATTTCTTGGGTTATTTTTGGAAAGTTGCAACGAAAATGTGTATGAACCGGATGAGTCTACAACAGTTCTGTAAACCTGGGTATTGACTTACCAGCAATACCCGTTTCAAACGTGGTTTATAGGGCAATGCTACTTGCAGATGTAACTTTAATCCAAAAGGTTTTGATGATGCTGGTCAAGTGTTAGGCTAATTTACTTGAGACTGGCTTTGTAAATTTAGGCTTTGTAAATCTAGGCTAATTGTCAGGTGTAACTTCTTTGGTGTGGAACCATGGACATTTGAACAATACCTTGGTGACACTGTCTTCATTCCTGCGCTACGTGACCACATAAAGTTAGAAAACACAGGTCGGATCATCCTCAACTATAATAAGTTCTACTGCTTTTTAAAAATATGTGTAATGTTAGCTTTGTTTACAAAGATTAGTCGAGATTTCCCATCATGCACATTGTCTTAAGCTTATCATATTGTTTTCATCCTCAACTATAATAAGTTCTACTTCTTTGAGAGTTGAAAGTTCGGTACCTTATTTCTTAATACTTTTATTACAAAATTATAAACTGGTGATTGTGAATTTGTAACTTCATGTCGCATTAGATAAACATCCCTTAAGTTCCCTTGATACAATGACCCACATCGATAATCGACTTTAGTTTCTTGCTTCTCCTCTTAAAATGATCTTTTTACCTTTTAATATTCATTGTTAGACTATCAGTTTTAGCATACTTAAAAGTTAATGTCAAACACCCTTTAAACATGTACTTTATAGATTTTTAGCGTAATCAAAAGTGAATGCCAAACACCCTCTAATTATGTATTTCAAAGTGTAAATGTTGAACCTAATAGTTTAACAGACGGGTCAGGGGATATTGACTCAATAGTTAACCGTACATGTCAAAGAATATATAACACGAATCTACCTAATTCGGCAATGTTTCCAACCGGTTAACAATGGTACATTTTAGGAAAATAGGTCATGTTTGGTTGGAGAAGTAAAGCGTGGAATGATATTAACCTAATTTTATATGTTTTAGATTCTTGCGCTTAGTTTTCTCAATTTCCATGTTGTTTGTATGGTCGATTGTTAAAGAAAAAAGTTGGCTTTTAATGTCTCGGTCTACCGCATTTTTAGTCCGTGGGAGGGAATGAGTCCCAACGCTTGCTCTATTAGAGTCAAGAGCCTCATGAGTGCTAACACGCTTAGAGTAATTATCTACTTTTATTTTTTAATACATATACATTAATACATGATGAGGTCATCTTATTACTGGAATAAAAATAGTTTTTTTTACATACATGAGTTTATACAAGTGAACGTATCTTTGATGTGTCACAAAGTTTAGTCTATTGTTTAATCTTCAATAAGTCTGTTGTATGTCGTTACAAAGATGGAAGGATTGTGTTGTACTACAAAGTAAGAACACAGTAGCCTCCTTTGCAACTTGAGCTTTGATGTTCCAGATGTAAAATGACACTAATGCATAATCTGCTGATCACACCACTCAAAAGAAATCCGTTTTTTGGTCGGTATTTTTGAGAGTTCGAGATAGTGAATGATATACTATGTCGTTGTGTGAATTGCCTAATGATTTTATAACTTTATTATTTGATTATATAGTGCGGGTATCTCGTGAACCGGACGAGGACAACACTAAAGCTTCCGAGGATTAATTGAGGTGAGTTTCATCTTAAATAACCAAGTTTTTAGGGCTTTACTTTGATTATGGATTATGTTAATGAGTTTAGTATGTTTTTGTTTATAAAATTTAGTTTTGATTTTTTTCTATTGTTTATTTTGGAATGAATTTGTTAAATGTGATGTGATTTTGTTTATTGTTATGCTTTTGGAGGAATTGGGTATGGATTAATGGTTGGTTGCGCCCCGTTGGCTTATTTGCATGCTCAAGATTATTTGGGTTTTTAGCAGGTTGTGCAAATTTACAACTAAGAAAATATAGGAAGTTCAAATCACAAGTCGCAAGTTGGAGTCTCAAGTTGTATGGTCACGGGAGGTGTAGATAGAAAAGAAGGTCCCAACTTTAGGTTAGATCGAGAGTCTTTTTTTCGATTGGATCAATACCGAACCAGAGTACAAGTCGAGGAGTGTAGTTACTAAGGGAGAAACACCCTCAAGACCGCTTAGTATTGAACCTAATATCTCAAGTAGCTTATGCCTTTATACCAAAAAATGTAAATTCCGAGTCCTTTGATTTAAAATATTCACAATAATATCTGAACGAGTCAATGGTATTATTCGCAGATTACATTGTGGAACAGTTGAATACGCAACCTATGTCAACCCCTTCAAAGGTATTATTCGCAGACACGCTATGTGACTTTCTATACGACTTTTGCCAATGTAAATTTGATTTGCATGCTGCAAATGAATTGAATAAAACAACGGATGATCTTTTGTTGCAGACAAGAAGAAACTACCTAAGGTCAATTGTAATCTTGCACAACGTCGTATAGAAGATGAGGAATGAAATACACGTGGTACGGCTGCAATGAGACTCGAAGAAGGTGATAGAATGGCTTGTATATATTATACCTTCATCAAAATAGGATGGAATTGAGAGTTTGCATGGTGATCATCACAACCGTAATTTCTTTAACCGTGTTAATATTCTTTTGTATTTTGTTTAAAGTTATTTTGTAAATCAACTTTTTACCGCAGAAGTGAATAGATGGCCCATGGCTCTTGCTTTGTGACGGAGAAGTCTTTTGAAAACGAGTTCCTCATATGTAACTCATCTAATTCTTATGAGTCGCACTTGATCGCAGTATAAACAAGTTGGACCGCCACCACAAAGCCCAATGGCGGGCAGCGCAGATCGGAAAGGCCAGAAAAATCTTATGGGATGCTCTTCAAGAATAAAGTAAGCAATAATGTACATATATGCTTGTATGTTTTTTGTCAATGGTTTGAATGGTGTTATTTTACAACTGATAAAGAGAGTGAAGATCGTGCTATGATGTTTCTTTGGCTTGGTGAGATTTCATTACAAGCTAAACCGAGCGTAGTGGCGGCTAAGCTTTTAAGCTGTAAGTTGGAAATAATTCATAATTATTTGTATGGGCTTAGTAACATTACTTTATCACCGAAAATGGAAGTATGATTTATAATGGGTTGATTTCGCAAGGGATCAAAAATGGTTCGTTAAGAACTTAAGACGACTTAGATTGACCCAAACACTTTAATATCGATGACACTACTTCCAGCTACCTGAAGGTTGGAGTACCTGTTTGGTAGACAAATGTATGCAGGGAGTTGTTGGTAATGTCTAACTTATAACTTTATTTCAAAATTATTTTGGTTTATCCAACAGAACCGCGGGGTTAAGGTTTTGTAGGTTCAAGTATTAGAGTTGGGTATACAGATAACGCCACATAAGGAATTTATGTCAGATTAGTAGGGTTATCGGTTCGTATTGTTTCTAACTATGATTTCACTTTGGTTGCCCTGCTTGTGATGTTAGATTCATTGGGTTTGTTAACGGGTGCACCTAAATGAGTTCTGGTAACGCTTTTCGTGTTCTTTTGTGTCGCCTTTATTATAACCGATAGTTTATTTTCGCTTAAAAGGTATTTGTTATGGTGGATGCATGTGGTTATTGTGGTCTCAGGGTGGGAGAAAGTGTGACTAGATAGTAGATATTGATGCATAAGGTAGCTTCTTCCTTTAAATATAGTTCAAGATTGGTTGCAACTTCGCGCATCGGTTGGGCCCGGTTTTGCAGTGATGACCGCAGTTATTTTGTACGGTGGACCGTGAATCATTCGATTCAACATGAGGTCGGTTCATATGTGTTTAACTTATGAATTGAGCTGGTTGTAATCGGTAACTTCGAGTAACTTATTTTGATAATATAGCGGTCGCTTCGACATCGCGTGGTATTAAAGTTTTGTAGGTACAACAAATTGGGGTGGGTACACCTAACGCTTACTAAGGAATTCATGATGTTAGATTTGGGATTTTGATAAGTAACTTTAGTTGGCAAACTATCCGTATTCTTTTTAAGTCTTATCAACACACGAGGTTCTACATGATGCCCTTTTCACCGGAGATGGCACGTAGTTGATGATTATGCAAAATGGTTTGCAATAGGTCACAAGGAGGTACACATTTGTTTATTATTTGTCGTAAGTTTACCTATTACTCTATTCACTTTTCTACATAGTAAGATATAAATTTCGCTTTGTTAGAGGCTGAAGTGGTGTTTGCAGAGTCATTAGATAGCATGGTATCGTCAAAACCTGGTCATGGAAGTTCAACAACCCATTTTCAACATTGGTTGCTTTGGTAGCTGTTAATCCTTTCATTATGTGTTCTAATTGCATGTATGGAGTTCTCATATTCCCATGATGTAGGTGTTGATAGTAGTGTTTGCTCGAGTCGAGGGTTTAAGTACAAGGGTAATAGAGTCGCAATGATTATCTCGACTTTATTTAATTTGAGATTCAAATTCAAAGAAACTTTTGTTAATGAGATGGGTGTTGGCTAACACGATTTAAAGTCGCTTTACTTAGGATATGAATGTTTTATATGAATATATATACCTTATCTAAAGTGTTCTATATCTATGTTATATATGCATTAAACCAAGAATTCACAATGCCTTTACCCGACTTAAGCATGAAATGTTAATGTATTGTGTCGCTTGCTTATTACATAGGTGTTTCGCTTTGCATTTATAATTTTCTTAATGTTTATTATTAGATTTTCATTCTATCGCTTAATAATGAATAAGATAATTGGTACTTGACCGCTTTGTTACGTAAGATTAATAGTGATGTAATGTAATAATATAATTTTATTGAAAATGGCTTGACGGTCCGACTTTTCTACTCCAAGGTTGAGGATTACTCCGCCGATAAGCATTGCCTCTTAAGATTGTCGTGAACGATATCCGATATCGTGATCTTTGCCATGACAATCAACAAAAGCCAACGGCAATCGCTTAAAGTTGGTTTGTACTTGCCCGTCTGTGTTCACACATGGACAACCGTGACGCTTCCGTATCAAGAGTAAAAAGCAAGCGGGGTTTGAAGGTTTGTCGGTTGTCGATCGATCGGATGGTAATCTCTCCAAAACCACAATAAATGTCGTTTATAAAGAAGTACTTGAAGGTCTTTGAACAAGGTTCACGTTGTATCGTGTATGTATCATTGGTGTAATCACGTTATATTATACTATGGTTCATTATTTTTAATGTTACAAGGTTTGTTAGAACTCAATTGATCATTAAAATCACACATCATTTTATGTTCGAGTCAATCTATTTTAGACGGCAACACGATGGTTGAATCGATCATGACTACACATATTTTAAATTTAACAAATTTACGTTATTACTTTTATTATCATCTCATTTATCTATTTCTTTAAAAAATAACCCGGTGTCAACGGGTCTCTAAGCTAGTTGTACTATATATTGTTATGATTGATTAATGAAAGGCACACAAATTACAAAACTAATAATATGTGGGCGGCCTAACCGAGATCCCCTACTCAGGTTCGAAGTACATGAGATCTCTTGTTTGTCTAAATAAAAATTGTTTTCTCCATTAAGGCCCTGCTTTGGCTAAGCTTTATTTAACATAAGTCGATTTGACTTATTTTTATAAGCTCGATTTTGTGCTATTTTTGAGACTGTTTACTTATATGTTTATTATGATACGATAAACTTATAAAATCCGACAAGTCTTAAAATAAGTCGTAAATCGGCTTAAAAAAATAAGCCGTCAATTTCACTTAAATTTCGCTTATTTTTATATCATAATAAACTTATATGTTCTACGTCTCAAAATAAGCCACAAAATCGGAGCTTATCAAAAATAAGCCAAATCGACTTATGTTAAATAAGTTAAGCCAAACAGGGCCTAATTGACACAATTTATCAAATAGTTGGTATGCATGTGTTCACTAAACAAACTTCTAGTCGAAAGTCATATTAAATCATTCGTTAAAATGAGACAGTCAAATACGTAAAAGCAGTTAAGATTACAGAGATCTCACCAGTTGTTGTGAATTAAGAACAAAGCGAGAATGATCAATGAAGTCGTAGTATACCAAAAGCCCAATAAGCAAAAAAGGTTATTTGAGCTAATCCATATATATATATGATAATAAAAGTGCTTGAAGGTATAAACCAACGATCAAGCAATAATCTTGTGTCATGGAATCCAGTACTTTGCTTTTCTCCATCATCACAAATATACTTAGTCACAAAGTTTAAGCAAGTTTAATGTTTGTTTAAGTAACTAAAATGGTTTTAAATAAAGGAAAATGGTCTGTAACGAGTTATTAAGAGCATAGGGTATAATAACGCTTGGGGTGGCGTTACGGTGACATGGCGGATTTTGAACTCAAGTTATCATACCGTTGATGTTGCGTTATGGTGGGCGTTGGGCTTCACGTTGCCACAACAACGTGGGACGTAACATGCTAGCGGACAAAAATGAAACGAAAATGTTACATATCCAGTCCCTCAACAGCTAGCGAGAGATTTGAAATTCAAAAAAACATAACTAGTCCCTGAACGTTTATTAACGACTTTTTAAAATAATAAATAATAATAATAATAATAATTCAAAACTTTTAATAACTCAATATAAATATCTACTTATACACAACTTTTTTTTTTTTTTTTAATATTTTCACAACTCAAACTCAAATTCATATACTTCCTTTCTAAAAAAACGTGTTTTTTCACAATGGATCCGAATCAAGTGACGAATGAAATATTATTTATGAGATGATGTTATGAATGAAAATTAGTTAAAGGGTTTAAATTATAATTTGTAAGTTTTTAAATAAAGGTGGATCCCAAAAGATGATGTTGAGGTAATGTTATAATAAGGGTATTTTTTTATGTTAATGTTGGAATATTAAAAGCGATGCTACCGACGCGATTTGACTTTTTTCATAACTCAAGTTATTATACCCTATGCTCTAAGGTGATCATGAAATTAGTCCATTGCATCAAACTAGTGGGGATTCAGACGTTCATGCATGCGTATGACCCGCCATGATTATACTTTTGGCGATAGCAAGGTTTTTCTAACGCATTACTTTTAAAGAAGGAAAAAAGAATGTCCAATGAGGTTATTAATCGGAAATTAGTTTGTTTCTTACTTGCGATTTAAGAACATAATAAAAAGCTTTTATAGCAGAGTGCCTACACGATTATATGTTTTTCATGATGCTAACTTAACACATGGCTAATGGAACAACTTTACCGCACAATGTTGCTTTAAAAATGGCAGACTTGCATCACGATGCAACGACGATACAGAAACGATGGTCAACATATAGCTATTCGTTTAGGACATGTAATTTTATATGTCGTTTAAACATACAAGGTGTTTTCAAATAGCGGTTTTAGCACCATATAGTGGTGTCTAGATTGCTAAGTTGTGGTGGTAAATGGTGGTCCGTTGCGTGGTCGAAAAAAGTGATGTCAGAAATTCTAACTACATAAAAGATTGGTTTTTATGATTTGCTTAATGATTTGTAAATTTTATTTAGTATGTGTTTTAAAGAAGAAATATAAGATAAAATGATTTATGCGTTATTATTTTATATCATGCGATATATTAAGTGTACTTTTGAGTGAATAGTATTTTAATAATATCATTATTTAGTGGGTGTTTGAAAGATATAAATGATAAAATGATTTATGCATTATTATTTTGTACCATTTGATATATTAATTGTACTTTTGAGTGATGTGGTATTTTAATTATATTATTAATGATTTGTAAATTTCATTAGTGAGTGTTTTAATGAAAAAGAAAAATTAAATGATTTATGTATTATTGTTTTGTACCAAGATTATATTAATTGTACTTTTGAGTGAGACTATTTTAATGATTTCATTAATTCTGTGCGTAGAATTTTGTGTTGTGTTGAATGGATCGTAGAGAACTAACTCTTTGTCGGATTAAGTTGAGGTCAAAACCAAAATCGTAGTCCTTTGAGTCTATTTAGGTTGTTATGTAGAAAGTTTTGGCTAATTCAGTAGTTAAACTAGTCTAAAATACGATTTAGTGCAGTAAGGCCAAATTCTAAAAAAGTTCAACAAACATAACTTTAAAATTTTATACCGGATCAACCGTAGCTCCGTTTGGGGCGTGTCATACGTTTTCGGAAAGCCAAAAGACTCTACTTTCATGTAAAATTAGCCTCATGAGTTGGTTCAGGGTTTAAGTCAATCAAAAAGGTTAAAGTGCAGGTTGCAGAATTGACATCATGGTTTAACTATGTGCTTTAATGTCTAAGAGTTGTTATGTGTTTTTACAAGTTCGGTAGATTATAGTTTATGTTTCTAGCGTATGTGATCATGTTTATGTGTTAGATATGTGTTAATAGTCTATGTGGGCATCTATCATGATTTAGGTGCTCGTAGCATGTGTGTGGATCGCTGGCTTGCATATTATGTTCTAGGTGAGTAACGGATTTAGTTTCATGTTACAAGATTTGACACGATGTTAGAACATGTATATAGTTCGGATATAGCCGAATACAAACCATGTCTAGGATGCTCACAAGAAGCATCGTTTTTCAAGTTAAGGGTGCCCAAAAAACGCACCAAAAGTCATGTGGTGTGCCTAAGAAGTGCATGATATAGAACTCCCGTAGAAGCATCCTTTGTGGATGACTCGCGCTTATTATTGTGTTTACATCAGATGCGGATGATCTATATTTAGAATTAGCATGTCAAATATATATGATCAAGCATCTTTTATGGATGACCCGAATTTAAAAAACACGATGATAGTTTTGACATTAAAACGCGCGGAATACTACTAAATCAAAATATGGGTGTTATGTCCAACACTCCATTTCTACCCACTTTGCAAAATGTACATTTAACATCATTAGAAACATAACCAAATCTGAAAACCTGGACATAAAACATTTAAGAATACCATTTACAACATTTTTACAAGACACTATAAGGGGGTTTTAACTTATCCGAGCAATGGTATCAAAAGTTTACTTGCCAACTATACACAATACGGGCAAGTAACTATTACTTCAAGCTCCTTTCCTTAAGCATTCTCTTTACCTTTAACATGCGAACTTGAACCTGCAAAACATAGTCAACCAAACACATAATCAATGATGCTTAGTGAGTAAATGGCATAACAAGCTACCATCGCATGATCCAAAGATCATACCATAAACCATAGTTAGTTTAACAACTAAATAAGCTAAACTAGTATAAGAAGCACCGCTCGTCCTATTGTTCTAATGCTTGTACCTTTTACATGCAGCAATTATTCAATAAAAGAATAAATATTTATCGATAGTTATTGAAACTGTTAATCGCACATACATCAAGATAATAGATCAAGGACTCAAATGAACCCAATGAAAAGGTTGCTCTTATAAACATAATCAAACCAATGATGACAACGCCCAGCACTACATACACCATTCATGGTAGATTAATGTTGGTTCACAAGTAACAAAAAGAGACATTTTCGTTATCAACCATCATAAAACCGACATCCAAGGAAACTCATTCCTTCATCCTCTATCCCCCAAAAAGAGAAGAAAAAAAATCACATACTGTATTGAGCTAAAGTTGGCAAATAATACAAGTACATGAGCCAACAAATTTCTTACTGAATATTAACAAATGTGTTTATAACTGAAGGTCTGGAGTTCCATAACAAAAAACATTCATAAACCAAAGTTTATCCACAAACTCGCCTCTGCTAGTGACAACAAAAACCAGACATCGAAAAGAAAAAAAAAAACATAATAAACAAATTAAATACATCCTCATGGAGGTCCTCTTCATCCACATTCACCACAACAAAAGCATAAACTGAACTCCAACTTCAAGCGCAAATTCTGGATTATGTATCCTCAACTCTCGAGTGAAAAACAAAGCTTGGAAATGTCGTCGTGATATCCCTGCAGGTAATTACGAAGCTTAAATGAGTGTAGTCCATCAAAATTCATATTTTACAAGTAAGATAGAAGACTTAACAACTTATTTATTCTTTAGCTAAAAGGGGTAAGAAACAAGAACTAGTCTGTTTCGTTTGTTTGCCAACAGAAGCAACTCTTTCCTATATGCAAATACATTGTATGATTGGCGAGGAAAAACATATAATGGCTTCAAATGCTAATGGCTAACTACTTGTTAAGCCAAATGCCCCTTTTGCAGCATTCATATGGCTGTGTTGCGGGATGAGTCCAGTCGACTCACTAAAAATAATGAATGGGGATTTATGACTTTATAGTTCAGGGCTGTTTGGCATTGCGTATGAAAAGTGATTTTCTGATCATTGCAGGTTTCAAGGGGGTGCAGTCATGCAGATAATGAGTTTCTTGTGTTTGGGTACACTGAAGCTGATTATGATTATGTGAATGCTCAGAGAAAGTCTGTTTCGGATAATCTTTTTTCGAGTAGTTGCAACAGAACTGATTCTGCTCTTTTGATTATCAAGAGGTCATTTTACATGTATGTCTTTACATAAGCAATCTGCCAAACACCCAACAGTTTATTTAAACTGAAGTACTGAATGCTATCTCCTGCTGCCTGTTTGGTTACAGCTGATTATCTGATTTTGATTATTCAATATCACTAATTATCCTTCCGAGAAATGGAAGTATTGCAATTTCTAGAGGACAATGAAAGTATGTGCAAACTGCCAAACATTTACCGAGTAAAAATCAACTATAACATTCTAATAAGCAATGGAACTTACTTGAGGTACTGAAGCGTCATATTCTTCAAAAGCGATGGATGTCGCAATACAAGACTCCTCCATTCTTCCTTGTCAATCTTCCCATCATGTTTTGTATCAGCTTCCTCAAACGTCTAAACAAAGTAAAAACTATTGGTTATTCTGTGGGAAATGTATATTTCTGAAACTAAAACTATGTTATATAGAGAGGACAGATTCATCCCAGTTATCTGAAACGGGCTATATATCATTGATCATGGGTCAAACGGGTAAAATTTAATTTGTTTTGAAATCACGTCAGCAAAAGAATGCTATCATATTTGTCCTGTTTTGGTTTGTATACATTCATTTGGTGTGCTAAATCAATAAAATGGATAGACAAATAGCGTTAGTGAGTTAACCTCCCTTATAAAATGTCTCAAAAAATTACTGTACACATTTGGGAAATAAGCCATAACATGGAATAAACACACTTGTCGTTAGAACCAAAAAACCTGATCAGCTACAGTACCTTGTCAATAATGCTCTCTATGACATCGTCTGAGAGATTCATGCCAGACTCAGCAAGGGTAGCTACCACCATTTGCTTTACCTACATGTTGACAGAATAATGAGCGTGTTGCCTATTACTCAGATATGAGAAATAATTAGACGTGTCAAATTGGCAATTGAACTCAATACTAACAGTATAAAGTCTTCCTACTCCGCGTAAATATTATCCTATTTAATATTAAATTTTTAAATAGTTTCTTTTTATATTCTCCGGACTGTAAAGTGGACCCTTTCTCTAGGGAAAACAAAACAGCAAAATATAAAATTTAATGAGAATTATAGCTCGAATTTGACTTGGCAGGCAGTTGAGTTGGCTCTAATCCATGTCAGGCTTCAACCACTAAGCTGTGATAGGTTTTGTTTATTAATATTTATTCAAAACCATTTACTTTTATTCCTATAACTTAAATCGTATAATAAGCATATCTTGGATAGCTTTGTGAACAGAGCAAATCTTACTTAACACCAGAAAAGCCAACTGTTAAACGGTTGCTGTTGCATGTACAAAAGAACAAATGATTTTACCTCTTGCCTCTCTATGAAACCTTGTTGCTTAAGATCATATAGTTGAAAGGAAACTGCAAATAAAGAAGAAATGAATAAGAGATTCTTAATCATACCATATACCACACACACACATACACACGTATACTCCATCAGAACTCACAAAATTTGCAGCAATCACTTGTGCAGTTATGCAAGTGTTAAACAATTGGCCAAATGTCTAAAATACCTTCAGTTATTTTTCAAACTAAAGTAAATTTTGTGGACCAAACTCAGTAATATATTGCGGGCAAGTTTTAACATTAGCTTAGAAGTTTGCCAACAAAAGGATAACAATGAAATAAGGAATCACAAACTGCAAGCCGAAGTCTACATGACCTTATCTAGTACCAGAAGAAATAAAAATTAACTCACATTCAATCTTATCATCAATCGGGGCATTAGGATGAAATACTGAGAGTGCACGAGCAAACTCCTCAAATCCCAGGATTCCATTATGCTTTGTGTCAAATAGGTCAAACACCTGAGTGGAGCAACAGAAAGAGAGTTTTATAGAACACCTATTTATAATGCTAAATTGTTAATTTAGCACAGTTGTACATCAACGGTACTGTTTTATTTATCTTAAAGAGGACATACCCGATCAGCAAACAAACTTTCTTTTTATTAGTCTTAAACAACGCCAACTGGAACTCTTCCTACAAAGTGTATCAACGTAAGATGAACATCAATGGTAATTTCACAGGGCTGATATTGCACGGATTTAAAAAATACGTAAAAAGGAGAAAAAAAAAAGTACAAACCTTATTTATTAAACCATCATCAATAACTGCGCTGCTAATCTTCTTAAATAACTCATAAAGTGCCTCGATTTCACTTACACTAACTGCATTGAGCAAAACATAGCCTTTTTCAGTATGACGTCAACTTCTTTTCATAAATTATTTTAAAGATAAAATATTGCATGACTTTTTTAGAAAATGACATCGTAGATCATCAACAAATATGAGTGTCTGGCTACATCTAAGACCCTCACACAATTAGTTGGTACAGCGAATGTATATATAACTAAAAAGGTTTACAAAGAAAATGTGTAAAAAAATTTATACACAACAAAAGAATGTGTTTCTAAGAAAAGTAGGTAGTTTAAACTTCATCTAATCAGCAGTTTATATGTTAAAAGTACGATATTTCAAAACTATCAAATTCTGGAATGTAATATGTTAGACTAGTCACATACACACTGTCTCTCTAGCTAAAATTTCAGGATCGTCAAGGCCTCTTGATTGTTTGTACAATTCAAGATCACAGCAGCGCAATATGGAAGCAAGTAAATGCCTGATCCCCTCTAAGCACTGAGTCATGTTATTTGCTGCACATTAAAATGATCCATACTTGATCCTGAATAAAGTAAAAAAGAAAATGAAATATGTCAAACACCTTATAACTAAACGAAATATATGCAAAAAATGTAGCGAATACTCGAAGGATAGAAATAACCTTTTGACCATTTCCTATTGCTGCTATTTTTAAAGTTTGCAAATCACTTGATGAGAGGAGCAATCAAACTATATCTGTTCAAAGTGAAACAATACTTTATCAGAAAATCTCGCTAAAATAGTTGCAAAGAAAAACAGAGAAAATACTGTTATGCTACCAAGTACTAATTTTGTTCAGCAAACATATATTGGTGTTGTTCAAATCTTGTCATAAATATGAACTTGAGAACATTTGCTTGGAGACAAATATCACATGATTTATTAAATCAAACATACTAATATTCTTGAATCACATGAATATACCTATGTGGAACATATGGATGTTGCATAAATTGGTCGGAAATTATCACATGTATATCATGTAAAACATACGAACCTTCTTTAAGCACATGTGACATGACCTATGAATTACAAATTGGTGTTGCATGACTTGTTGTGGGGATTAACGTCACACTTTAATCATGCACAACATACTTATCTTCTTATATGCACGAACGGTTAAGCACACAGAACATGTGTGTTGCCTGAAACTGGCTTGTAGATAGATGTCACACGTTTTATCATATAAAACATGCTAATCTTCTTTAACCACACACGTAATACCTATATAGAACATATGGGAGTTGCACATAGTGATAACTTCAGGAAACTAATATTATTATGTTGTACGTGTATTGAGTAATGATAAAAGCTGAATATAGATAGTAGACATACAAAACATGTGAAGACTTGAACAACTAAACATGAAAATCACATAAGAATATATATTATTTCCTAATTAATGGTTCCAAAACTAAATTATAGGGATAAACATAGAATAGATACTGCTGGAAATGAATTAGACAGATATATATCAGCATAAAATCCTATTTCCTAATTCCATAAAAGGTGTAGATTAGCGAGAACACCTGACCCGGTGCCTTTGGCACCGCCATTGTCCACCCCACAAAGAATAGCTCCGCAACTCTCCGGCCCGCCTAAAGGAGCACCAACTGGAGTGAGCACGAGCCGAGACTCGAACCCATGACCTTTATCTACAAAATCTCTCCGTGGGCCATAAGTTTTTCGAGGTGGGTACCAACCGAGCCAAAGCCCTTTGGTAATCCTATTACCTAAATAATGGTTCCTAAAATCCGAATCTTATATGCGATCTGCCTTTCATCCCAAGTCCTGACATTCATATACACGATTTCTTGCATTACAAAGCAGGCTTATACTATAACTATAGTCTAGAGTAACTAAAAGATTTAGGGCAACTAAATATGGAAATCGTGAAAGAACGAATCCAAGATCGTCAAGAGCTTACTCTACAATCTCAATACTTAAATTAATTTGAAAACTTTGGTCTGTTTTCGGCTCAGGACATAAATTCTTGTCTAAGACATAGATAGACATAGACACGATCGATCACTTTCAACCATAATTAAAACATAAGCCACAAAATGTGAGGTTATAAAACATAAGCCCAAAACCAGATAAGCCATAAGCCAGCTATATACCCTAAAACTGAATATCACATTTCAATATTAACAGCTTAAGTCAACCCAGCAACTCAATAAATGAACAACTTTTAACATAGATCTTAATATATAAAACTAAGCACATAAATTGAGTTATGAAACATTGAAGTAAGGGGATCTGAGATTTAATAACAAACCTTGTACCAAAATGATTGAAGAATTATTTATTTGAAAGAATTTAATGAATAATAATTCAAGTGCAAAAAACAAAACAATTTATGATATGATATGATGTTGTGTCTCTGTTTCAAACAATGTGATGATGGTATATAGGGAGTCTATCATATCACTAATCATAAATAAGGTCATTTTGTCATTTTCTTTATTTTGTTTTTTATTCAGTTTTCTTTTTTTTAAACAATTTTTCTTCTTTTTTTATTCAGTCTCGTCGGACAAATTTGATGTTTGTGCTTAGGAACAACGTTTTGAAACCGGTTCGACTCGGTCGAAAAACTAAATAGGTTTTTCATTTTGAAACTCGCTTAGACTGCTGCGGTTTTGAAGTGGCGATCAATTCGGTTCTCAAGACCCAATCGAATTTTGCTTTTTCATATTTTTTACTAATAAAACAAGTTAATTATATATATTTGCAACTTAATTTTATTTTTACATGTTATATTTGTTAGTAAATGGTTTTAAGATTTACGGAATATTCATGATCTATATATATACTTTTTATCATTTGAAATTAAAAATTTCAAGACGGGTTGACCGATGGTTGAACCCAGAACCTGGTTTCAAAACGTTATCGATCCAAACCGCACATCGCCACTTTCCTTTTATTTTGCTTAGTTGGGTCGCAAAAGCTATCAAATGTTTGCATATGGTTTGTGTGTGAGTGTTTTTTTAATTAACTTTCATGGGTATGTATTTTATTGTGCCCGAGGTTGCTTAGTACAAATATTTAATCGTCTGTTTGGTCTTGAGAGAGTTTGAAGTGACGGTGTTCGGTCACCTTTAAGGTCACCATTACAATTAGTTATATACAAAGGCGAAAAGAAAGAGATTTGGATGAAGGAAAAAATCTTATTGTATACTTAAAAGTTGTGTGGTAAAGGTTTTTAAGATTGGGATTCTAATCGTGATTATTTTCGTGTTTAAGATTGAAATTATACGATCGAGTCGGGATACTAAGATCCTACTATAACGTCATTTTAATAATAATCTTTGTAATATTATTCAAATCGACAAATTATTATATATCATAAACACAAATTATATGAAAGTTTACGAAGATGTTGTCCTAAATTATGAATATGAAATGTTTAAAAAGATTCTCACGCTGTTTTTTAAATTCTATAATACATAATTCATAATTTTGTAATTTTTTAGTTTGCGGTTCGAGAAAAGTAAGATCGGGTCGCATTAGATCTTAAGATCCTATGGTCAAAATCGGGATCTTATAAGATCTTAAGTTTGCTAAGATCCTACGTAAGATCCGGATCGTTTTTGCTTTGTAGTATCTTAAAATCGTAATATCTTAATATTAAGATCGGGATCTTAACAATTATACTAGTTATAGTTTATCACTTTGTATATAAACTAATTCTTTTGATGATGCAATTAACAAAATATTAATATATAAGTTTATGTATAAACTTAGACATTATTCAACTCTATGTTTGCATGTCTATAGAGGTTACCATAAAAAAACATATAGATGGTCATAAGATTGATTAAGAATTTAAGATCAATATAAGGTATCAACACTGAAATTTTAAGAAATTGTATTACGTGCAATTCTGCAAAGATCAAAACAATCGTCAATTAGTAGGATTTCAATCTTGACAGTTGTTATTACTAATTTTTATCATTGAACCCGAAAATATGGTAGAAGTGTAGTTTTGGTCGTCTTACTATACACTTGTGTTTATGCTATGTTCACAAAAAATTACAAAAAGTTCTACGATGATGATGTGCTTAGATCATCCGCTCAATTAAAACAAAATTTTGAAAAAATAAGAAATATATTTAACTGAACAACTGATCTTGCCACATCATTGCGGCGATTTATTGTGGTCCTTGTTTTGTTGGATGTTATTAGGAATTGAGACAATATGCGATCGACATAGGATGGAATGTTGTTGTCTCTTACTTCTTTATGCAAGTTACGTTGTGGTTTGATGACTCAGACGATTTTGCATACTGCAAATGTTTCATTTTAATCATTTTACGTACGATCGTGGTTAATGTGGTCGTTTGTTAGTGAATAATTCATTGTGGTCCTTATCATATTGTTTGTAATTTGGAGTCGAAACAAAATGAGAACGACATAGGATGAAATGTCGTTCTCTTGTACTCTATTTGCAGCTTCCGTCGAGTTTCCTGTTTTTGTTTGCATTTAGGAACTGACACATAGAAGTTTTCTAAATGACTAGTTAAGAGTCTGATTAGCTGGCCTCATTTGTTTATATCAAATGATCTTTTGAGTAAACGATTTTGTTTATTTTAAATGGTAGAGTATCACTGTCAACTCGATTTTTTATTACGAGTAGAGTTGATTTTTCAAGTCAAATAAGAACAGTGGCTAAAAAGGAAATTGATGGGTCAAAACGGGTCGCAACTTCCTCATATTGTATATTTTCAATGCATACTACAATACTACCTCTTAAATTATATAATGGTACTTACTTGACTCGTATATTTTATCAATGTTTTAGGTATTGAATTAGGGTGTTCATCGGTTCGGTTATCTGGTTGTTCGGTTTATTAGGTTCAATTAATTTGGTTAAATTTTTTTACCGAATAACCGAAAACCAATTTGAATAATCCGAATTCCTTCATTTAATTATTTATTTATATAGATTTTTAGCAACAAAACAAATTTTCAAGTTTAAAAATTGTTATATTTATACTATGAAAGAGTTTTAATGGTAATTTTATGTATATAAATATATAAAAAATATATATTTATATGAATTGGTTTCGGTTTAGATTGCAAAACCATATCTGAAACCGAAACCGAATATTTGATTCGGTTTGGTTACAAATTCGGATCACTTTTTTTGTTTGGTTCGGTTCGGTTTGGTTCCTTATTCCCATGGGTATTACCCGATTCGAACACCCCTTAAATTGAATGAACCAAAAATGTATGCAACTAAACCCAGCCAATTCAATTGAACACATACCGACCATCCAAATGGGTCTATGTCAATCTTCACACGAACTCAAACTGAATAAAGCTTTCGACTTTCATAGGGTTGGCGTGACCATTTGAAGTTTGTTTGCACCAAGCAAGATTGAATTTGAGACCACTCTCTTTTTATCGATGATAGTCAAAAACGGTCTACTATCTAGAAACCCGTGTGTGGTTATTTTGACACCTATTTGAGATAGTATATGAATGAACACAATGCATATAAGAACCGTGGGCCTCAATAGCCGGTAACTCTTACTTGATCACAATAAATGGCTAAAAAGCAAGATCGGTTGATGAGTTTGCACCACCAAAATCATGATACCGGATCCCAAGTTTTGATATTCATAGACACGATTTCTTACATTACAAAGCAGGCTTATACTATAACTAGAGTCTAGAGTAACTAAAAGATTTAGGGCAACTAAATATGGAAATCGTGAAAGAACGAATCCAAGATCGTCAAGAGCTTACTCGCAATCTCGACACTTTAATAAAGTTGAAAACTTTGGTGCATTTCGCTCAAGACATAAATTTTGTCTAAGACATAGATAGACACGATCACTTTCAACACAAAGCGGGTGCATACCATAATTAGAGTAACTCAAAACTCTAGCCACCAATTTAACCAAACACTAAACTCATCGAAGAATGAATCGATATCTTCTAGAACTTACTCCGAAAACTTGAATTAAACCAACTAAAGTACAAAATCATTTTAAACACTAACTTTCAAGAGAAACATAGTCATCCTGCTTTGGGCCAAAACTCTTTTTTTTCCCGATAAGAGTGATTTTTTCAATGGCAAGTAAAATAACTAGATACTTAAAATCACCAACGAAGAATCCCACACCTTGTAGAATTCTCAAATCTTGATATGTATTTAATTGAAATAAACCAATTTAAGTAGATGTATCAATGTCAACTCAAAACCTCGGTCGGTTCAGAAGTTACAAACATGAACCTGGTGCAAATGTCTTTCAAAACAATGCACCTATACTATCATTAGAGTAACTATAACTTTGACCAATTAAACATGTTCTAGAACTCGGCCTCGGTTAGTCATATGTAGACATGTAGTTTACACCTTTAGCAAAGACTCGAAATAAACCAATCCAAGCAGGCATCATTTACACATCAATTTCATTTAAAAAATAAATTCTAATCCAATACCGACATAACTATAACTCAAGTTTCGACATTCGTGTCCTGTTTGTTTCATGGTTATGGAATAGAATTAATGAAACCATTCCAAAATTAAGCTGTTTGGTTGATAGTGGGTCCCAACATTAGGAATGAAAAAGTGAAAGCAAACCCATAGATTAAAATATGGCAAGAGAGACTGGTTTCACTTGGTATATCTCTACTAATATAATGGAAAAATGGTCAACTCTTGAAAGTGAAAACTTAAAAATTTGGTCAACACCCAAACAATGCATTAAAACTACAAATACTGAAAAGTTTGGTCAACACATTATAAGGAAATCTCTACTAATATGGAAAGGAAGCTATGAATAATTAACATAATATGCAATCCTTTCTAATATTTAATTGATTCTTTTGTCTTTATATGAAACCAATAAAAAACACTTCATTAAGAAGCCGTCGTCTTTAATATCTTATGTATGTGTTGATTTGAACTAATATGAAACCGAACATTATATAGCACACTAACAATCGAAACGCATGAATGAATCAATCAAACGACATTGAACGTCATTATTTACCTAATCAAAATTATGTTTTCTTTCCTTCGTTATTTTTTGTTTGAATAATGCCATCGAATTATTATATACGTATAAGATGTTGATAATATCATAAGATGTTGATAAGTTATTGATCAACATGGTCAATATGCCAAATTGGTTTTTCAAAAGGATCTTATACGAGTTCCTATAACAAAAAAACTCCATATATCTCTACTAATCATGTAGTTGTATTCAACTAGGTGTTTGCAATTATATAATAGTCTTTTTGTTATGGAAACCAAATCAACTAAATGCCTCCTTCTTCAATCACTTCACTCTCAATGGCGGGAATTTAATTTTTATATGAGATTCAAACTTAATATGGCAAAGGTTTTTCATTGCCTATATAAAGAACCCTAATGTAAACATTCATTTCATATATTCATACTTTTGTTACAGTTAGAATTAGAATTACAAGTAGAAAGAAAGGAAGCATGGAAATCAATAATAAATAAAACGTTGATGATGATCTTGAGGTTGGTTTTCTTATATAATGTGTTGAGTATCTATAATCTCCTTTTACTGTTTTTTTGTTCTAAAATCTCGTTTTACTGTTTTTTTACAGTTGCTTCCCCAAACCCTCCTCCACATCGTAACCCTTTTTTCAACTCTCACTTGATCAATTGGAATTGGGATGACGTCATTGTCATATCAAGTGATGACGAAGATGATGAATAAGAACAAATCCCAACGCCAGCCATTAAGAGTTGAGTGGCCGTGATTGGTCGGAAAAGAGTTTATAGCCTCATTGATGAAAGTGAGATTGATGAAGAGTAGCATTTATGTTATTTGCTCTTTTGTTAAAACATCTTGTTTAACACGCTTTACAAACTATGTCTTGTTTTTCTTAGTATCTTGTCCTATCGAAAATGAATGAATTACTCTTGTGTTGCTCTTTGCTTACATAACTTATATCCTTTTGAATTCTTAAACTCGCTCAATGTGAGCGGATTGCCTCCTCATTACTTACGTTTGAAAATTGGATGCCCGATTATTCTTTTAAGGAATATCGATCCGACAAATTGATTATGTAATGGCATGAGGTTGATATGCAATAGTTTTGATCCTAATGTCATCAATGCTGAGATTGTTGTCGGACAACACGCTAGAGTTAGAGTGCTCTTGCCAAGAATTCCTCTTGCTCCATCTAAAGAAGACATGTTCCCTTTCAAACTAAAGAGAACACATTGTAACCCTTTTTTCAACCCTCACTTGATCAATTGGAATTGGGATGACGTCATTGTCATATCAAGTGATGACGAAGATGATGAAGAAGAACAAATCCCAACGCCAGCCATTGAGAGTCGAGTGGTCGTTATTGGTCGGAAAAGAGTTTAGAGCCTCATTGATGAAAGTGAGATTGATGAATAGTAGCATTTATTTTATTTGCTCTTTTGTTAAAACATCTTGTTTAACACGCTTTACAAACTATGTCTTGTTTTTCTTAGTATCTTGTCCTATCGAAAATGAATGAATTACTCTTGTGTTGCTCTTTGTTTACATAACTTATATCCTTTGGAATTCTTAAACTCGCTCAACGTGAGCGGATTGCCTCCTCATTACTTGCGTTTGAAAATTGGATGCCCGATTATTCTTTTAAGGAATCTCGATCCGCAAATGGATTATGTAATGGCACGAGGTTGATATGCAAACGCTTTGATCCTAATGTCATCAATGCCGAGATTGTTTGTCGCACAACACTGGAGTTAGAGTGCTCTTGCCAAGAATTCCTTTTGCTCCATCTCTAGAAGACATGTTCCCTTTCAAACTAAAGAGAACACAATTTCCTGTGTGACTTAGCTTTGCGATGACTATTAATAAAGCTCAGGGCAAAAAAATTCCAAATGTGGGGTTCTATTTGCCCGATTATGTTTTCTCGCATGGCCAGCTTTATGTGGCATTGTCTAGAGGGATATCTTGTAGAACAACAAAAGTATTGGTTCAACCAGTCAAAGAGTTCCGTTAAGAAGGAATTTATACCTCAAATGTCGTGTTTCAAGAAGTTTTATGTGACGATTAGCGTGTGTTGTTAGTTAGTATTTCATTATTGATGTAATGTTCTTTATATGTTGTTTGATACATGTTAAGAATTTTTGTTACAGTTGAATTATCGCATGTTACAACTATTTGCAATTACATTTTGATTTTTTCACGTTCTATTTTGAATTTATACAAAACACTTACCACAATATCGCATACCGTTAATTGTCTGCCGCTAGGAACCGCTGCCGCCAGGCGCGGGTACTCGCCTAGTATTATCATATGTTTTTATCTTTCCTCTCATTCACACTCTAATTAATAACAAGCATGTTTGCCCGCGCGTTGCTGCGGGTGTGTTTTGTTGCCAAGTCTTTCATATGATAGTGTAATTCATTAACTTATGCGTAATAAGTTACAAAAAAAACACAGTAGATAAAAGAGGCCAACGAACAAATTATACATGCATAATGAATGTGCATTAAGAGTAACCATATTCTATAGGAACATATAAGTATGCTACATGTAACTTCCTTCAATTAATGGTTTCTAGTGGAAGACACTTTTATATCTCACTCTTTCTTGCCATAGCTCTCCTCTCACGCTTGTAGCTATTACATACAATCGAAAACACAAAACAAACGTCATGAAGCATTGCCGCTTCAAATTAAATTCTTGTTGTTAGTCGTCGTTTCAACAAATTGTTTCTTCAATTGTTCACTTGGACTATAAATTATAAGTATATATGTTGTTACCGCCCAAGCATTGCCGCTTCACTTGAATTCTTTCAACTCCCCAATTCGTAACGCCTAACCCGTCAATCATAGTGTGTCAAATGATAAGTTTATTATATCAAAATAAACTCATATGTGTCAAAATAAGTTGAAATATTTGAGCTTATGAAATATAAGTCAAATTAAATAAGAGATGTAATAAGCTTAAACAAACACCAAAAACATTTGTGTGTGTGTGGGGGGTATATATATGACCAAACAAAATCATGACAACCGACGCATTCTTTGTTCATCAAGATGCAACAGTTGTTTGTTGTCATGAGTTTTAGTGGTTCCGCTAATCCATTTTCTCTATACTCTTGCTTGTATAATATTTTTCTTGCCTCCGGTTTCAAACGGAGGTGCAGTCTGCGTCATGTTAGTCACGCACAAAAAAAAATATTAGTATGCTAGAGTCACATGATCCAAGTACTATAATCATAGATATCATGTTGGTACAACATGGAGCTTAAACTTTACAACAATGCTAGTTAAGTACAAATAAGTGGTGTTGCAAATCTCGTCACCAAGAACCCGAAATTAAAATAATAAAGAATATTCAAGATTCAAAAATTTGGTAACATTCTTTCATGTACATTCATGATACCATTTCGATGAATGTTGTGTACTTTGCTCGAGCTACTACATTTAGGCTTTCATTTTAAGAGTACTTAAATAAGATGTTTGCATGCTTTATTGTTTGATTTAACCAACTAATATCCATATGATTTAACCTTTAGCTTGACTTTCTTATGTGATCTACTGCATAAATTACTAAAACCACTTTACATGGTTACACAATTTTTTTAGGAATCATTTTTTTTGTATATAAACACTATAAATCTGTTCTATTTTAGAGGCTAAAAGGTCGAAATTGTCCCGGTGGCCGTTAAGAGGTATATGTTCAAACGGATCATTTACTGTCCAAGGTTAGCGTTAGGGAACTTGGTCCTAACGGTTTCTTCAAACACTTTCCTAACGGCCAGTCACCAACATAAATCGTCTAATTGACGACATATCATATTTATCAACCACCAATGACTTTTTCTAGCTTAAATAGTAATTAAAATACAGTGACCAATTCACCATTGCTAAAAATTTACCTAGTCATCCACTTAAATTCTCATCCAAATTGGCACCTTCGTCATCTTTTCCCTTTGTTTTCGCAATCTCAGCATGCGGCCATTACAGAATCAGCTTCCCTTGCAAATCCAAATCGCAAAAAAATAAATAAGGCTAAAGTTTATGCTTTGTCCAAACAGTCAATATACATGTACATATGGAAACTGGTTCATGTAAATAACCACTTGAAGTTGCAAACAGATTGCGAGAATACCGTATGAAAATAGAAATTAAAAAAAAAAAAAAAAAAAAAAAAAAAAAAAAAAAAGAAAAAAAAAAAAAAAAAAAAAAAAAAAAAAAAAAAAAAAAAAGGTAAATGGCTTACCAAATATGGTGCCGCCATGGTTCATAGCTACCGTTGTTGGCACCTTCACCTCTAAACCGTTTGCCTCAACATAGGCAACAACAAACCATGTTCCTTGATCAAAAATAAACCGACCAACTGTAGCATGTATGGTAAGGTATACATTTTTTACACGGCATGTACATATACAATGAACAGTAACTTTGCAAACACAATTCAGCCAATGGTGTGCTGCCAAAAGAGTTTTCTGTGTGCTACAACTTGTACACAGCCAATCAAATGTCGACAACACCTCGTTTATACATTGTATTTTTATACACTCCCCAACTCCTAATAGTATATATATACCTAAAGTATATAAGGCAAGAGAGCCAAACAATTAGTCCATACCGGCGGGCTCTGTCTACGGTTGAGTCCAAAATCGACCATCCATAATACACAATTGTCATGTGTATAATAAGGATCAGGTCAGTGATCATGGAAGCGGTACCCAAGAACCCGTCATGGTTGCAACGATGTCGTCGCCATGCCAGCATACATGTTTTGGCAAACAACGCTACCACAATGTCAATACTAACAAATCTCATCATTGCCTTCACTATACTCCACACACACATTACATTTTGTTATGAAATAATTGTACCGTCCATTTTGCCTTTTTTATGCTAGCCTTTTCAATATTAGACAACCCAACTTTGATCGTTGTTCAATTAAGCTTATCACTCACCGAAATCGTAATGCTTAAGTTTAGCTTTTATATAATTAGGATCAAACGCTTTAAGTATTTTAAAGGTAAGACTAACAAACCTATGGTTTAGAAGCTTAGTATGAACCGCATATATAAAGGTCAAGTTTGTTGGAGATTTGAGATTTGAACAATATTGTGCTCGTAATAGATGGAGGGTGATTCAATATGCTTTTCAAACCGTTATCAAATAGTTAGAACAGTTCATTAATAGAGATAGATATCTCAACTTTTACCGCGAGCGTTCAAAAAGTAAATTAAGTAGTTAATTTGACGATAAACTTCAGTACGCTATATAACAGCTCAATCTTACTTACCAACATAGTTAAGCAAATTAACTTAGCAATAATAAGTTGCAATGGTCTAAGTTTCTAAAAACACACTATAAAAATTCGAAACCTAAAGTTGTTACCTTTAGCAGCAGGTAGCACCTTTTTCTTCCATCTCTTTCAAGATCTAATTCCAGTTCTAAATTCATTAAAAATCGAGACAAATTAGGATATAAAAATTAAATATATGATAATCAAAAGGAAGTGTAATTACATCAACGGTGTCGGGTCACCCCCATCTATCTTTTATAAACATAAGGATTTGATGAAATTCTTGACATAAGAATTTGTGTTGTGAATATAAGAGCCTTCATCAAGAATTTCATCAAATACTTATGTTTATAAAACAAAAATCCAATAAATAACTATTTCAATAAAGCACAAATTAACCATAAATCAATTAAAACACCCAAATGTTGCTAATTTGTTCCACCTATTTTTCGTATCAAAACACCTTAACTGCTTGTCAAGCCACACTCGGATTACGTAACCAAAATCCTAGCAATACCCAATTAAACTAAACACAAAATAACCACAAATTAGTAAAATAGATAAAGAATTAAATACCTTGATTAAAAAATTCGTGGCGAAGACTTCATCATTGGGGTCGGATCGCATCCTGGGGTCTTTGTGAAAACCTTTAACGAGTTGTATTCAATTGAACGGACACCTATACGCTTTTAACAGAGATTTTGTGTTTTTTTTGTGTTGTCGCAAGCATCCTTGTGTTTTTGTCTGAGTTGTAGGAGATTCGAGATGGAGAAGAAGATCGTATTGCGGTGCATTTTGGGTTTTCATGATGAAATTAGTTTGTGTTTTTGTTGAAGAGATTTTAGTTTGGTGGGTTTTATGAGATTCGATGGAGAAGAAGATTTTAAGAGGCTATGGAATTTTCTAGCAGTTGAAAGAAAGTTGGAAAGGATAGAATGGGGCGGTGGAGTTTATTATTGAGGAGTGTATACATCAGATAAATCGCAAACTTGTATCCAATACGGTGAACAAGAAAAGGGAAACACAATCCAACCAATGGTGTGATGCCAAACAATTTTTATGTGTACTACTCTTTGTATTGGACCAATCACATGTTGACAACACCTCATGTATATATTGTATTTTTATACATCCCCCAACACCTAATAGTATATATATAATGTGTACTACTCTTTGTATTGGACCAATCACATGTTGACAACACCTCATGTATATATTGTATTTTTATACATCCCCCAACACCTAATAGTATATATATATAATGTCTTCTTTCTTCCCGCTTTGAATCTCAAGTCTTTCTACTCAATCAAATTATTATATTTTTGTAAGTTCTATTTATCTCATTGTTAGATGGTTTCTAGTTTTTGATACATTCATATAATCGCACCCGATGTTGCTTCACGAGTAGGATCATCTTCACCGGAATAAGTTGCCGAAGAAGATGACTTTTTCACATATTGTTTTCATAAAATGATTAGAATGACAAACCTGTGAAGATCTTAATTTCAATAATGGATTTATGTTTTGAGTTTAGGTATACCGCAATTTTAAATATATGGGAGAAAGCTTTTGTCATTATATTTTCTTTATAAAGGAAAGAAACATATGTCGCATTGTTTCTTTTGTAAGGATCAAGAAGAAAATCAAATCTTCAAAATATAATATATAGATAGATTGATGATTTTTGCAATTTTCTTCGTAATATAAATAAATTAAAAAAAATGATATCTAAAATTATCAAACCAAATAATATTGTCTACAATGATACCAAATGTAATACCCATTCACATTCCACCCATTAATCAAACTCATACCGATTGTAATTCGAAGACAAACCAAACGGCACCTCAATTCATAAGAAGAACGGATCCAACACCTTCTAGAACTTACCCTCGGATCTTGATATCTATCTACTTAAATAAACAACCTAAAGTAGACGACTCATTTGCACACCAACCTATGTCTTGTTTTTCGTCAATGTCTGTCCAAACGTTAAATGTTAACATCCAAATTATCAAAAAAACGATATCAGTAGCTTCAAAGGGGGTGTTTGTTTCGGCTTATATAGCGAAACTTATGGCATATCTGTTTTGGCTCATTAAACTTTAAACTTGAGTCCGTGATGTGTTGATTAAAATTTAAAGTTTTAAACCATGCAAATAGAATCAACAACAAAAAGTTGTTGAAGAAAGATTTTTAACTTAATTCTACTTGACTTGCTAAACTTGTATGAAACAACAATCCTTTTTTCTTTAAATTAATTTTTCTAAAATATAAATCCCATTTGGCATCAAGAATTTCGATTTAAAACCAATTTTGGATATTGGCTCCATGACTATAGTTTATTATTATGTTGCATACCCTTTTAAATAGTTTCTGATTATATAAAAAGTTAGTGTGATCTTTAGGATTAGATAGTCGTGTTTTATCTGCAGACTTTTGTTTTTTGTTCACTTACAAAGTGTAGAGCCTGCCCATTGTAATTGTGGCTAACTTTTAAATTGTGTACACACACACAAAATTAAATAGATGATTTTTCTTCTATATCGAACCTTTACATTAGATTTCATTTGTATGCTATTAAATGTGTTAGGTGTTCACCAAACATCATTTAAGTGCAATAGATACTTAATATGTGCCTTTTACTCGACATTTGTAACTACCGCATTGGCTTTAATGTTTATCCACTTATCGACATAAATCCATGGTTTAAATTACATCATTGATGACCCATTTGAGGCACCGTTAAACCCGAGGTACATTTGGCCTCAATATTATACTCTATTATTCGAAAAATGTAGTATTTGACTTAGCAAGGTTTACAATCATAGTAAAAAAAACACCTTGTTAGAGTTGCTGTATAAAAGAATTGTAAGTATGTTTAGGCGATCTATACTAAAAAATGGTCTAAATCATCGAAGGGTCTCCTTTTTTGTTCTTGCATCATCTTTGCATAAATAACAATTTCATATTTGTGTTGCAGTGGAGAAACATAACACACCTTCATTAGTGATCTTTCTGTCGATTTGGTAACGGTTAATAGTCAAACCAAGTGTGGTTGTTTCTACAAAGGCCCGGTATTCTCACACGGACAACTTTATGTGGTTGCGGTTGTTTAAAGAGTTAAGACGAAAAAAGAAATTAAGGCTTTTTGTTATGACAAAGACGACACTACACAAACTATACAACAAGCGATGTGTACAAAGAAGTCTTATTTCGTCTATGAATAAGTACCATGTAATTTACATGTTCTCATACTTTTCATTTTCCTTTTACATATAATACATGAAAGCTCTTTTTTATTCCATTTTTTCGTCCTTAAGATATTTTCCGTTATCCAATATTTATTTACATCCAATTAAACTTCCTCAAGTAATACATGAAGCTAGCTCACCCATCCGGGCGGGCTATAAGCTAGTATAATATATAGATAGATTGATGATTTTGCAATTTTCTTTCGAATATAAATAAATTAAAAATAAATGATATCTAAAATTATCAAACCAAACAATATTGTCTACAATGATACCAAAATGTAATACCCATTCACATTCCACCCATTAATCAAACTCATACCGATTGTAATTCCGAAAGACAAACCAAACGGCACCTCAATTCATAGAAGAACGGATCCAACACCTTCTAGAACTTACCCTCGGATCTTGATAACTATCTACTTAAATAAACAACCTAAAGTAGACGACTCATTTGCACACCAACCTATGTCTTGTTTTTCGGCCAATGTCTGTCCAAACGTTAAATGTTAACATCCAAATTATCAAAAAAACGATATCAGTAGCTTCTAAGGGGGTGTTTGTTTCGGCTTATATAGCCGGCTTATGGCATATCTGGTTTGGGCTTATGTTTCATAAGCTCACATTTTGTGGCTTATTTTGAAACTTTTCGGCTCATATAAATTTATTATGTTATAATAAACTTATGTAAGTTTCAGAATAAGCCACAAATGTGAGGTTATAAAACATAAGCCCAAAACCAGATAAGCCATAAGCCAGCTATATAAGCTGAAACAAACACCCCCTAAAACTCACAATCACATTTCAATATATAAAAACTTTTAAGATACAAACTAATAATCAGATCGTAATATATAAAACTAAACATAATTGAGTTATGAATAACTGAAGTGAGGGATCTGAGATTTAATAACTAACCTTAGTTACCAAAATGATTGAAGATTTATTTTGAAAGAATTTAATGAATGAATAATAATAATTCAAGTGCAAAAATGTAAGAATTTATGATGTGATGTTGTGTCTCGTTTCAAACAATGTGATGATGAGGAGTCTATCACTAATCAATAAGGCCATTTGTCATTTTCTTTATTTTATTTTTTCATAAATTTTGTACTTAGGACCGATGTTTAGAAACTCGGTTTGACTCGGCCGGTTCAACATGTTGAACTGGTTTTGGTCGAAAAAACAGTCAAACTAAATTCGGTTTTCATTTTGAAACTCGTTTAGACCTGTTGGGTATGAAGCGACCCGAGTCAATTCGGTTTATTTAGATCCAATCGGGTTTTGTTTTTTCCATATTTTTTCCGAATAAAGCAAGTTAATAATAAATCTTTGTGACTTAATTTTATTTTTACATGTTATATTTCTTAGTAAATGATTTTAGGATCTATGGAATAGTCATGATTTATTAACTTTTTTATCATTGGACATAATCATTGGCACCGGGTTGATTCGGTGATCAAACCGTAACACGATGATTCGGTCACTGACCGAGTCGATTAGAGACCCGGTTTATAAAACATTTCTTAGGACCAACCCCGAGGTCGATCTACTCTCTACCCCCCTCCCCCCCCCACACCCACCAACAACGATAATCCAAACCGTACATGTCACCCTTCCCTTTATTTTGCTTGGTTGGGTTGCAAAAGCAACCAAATGTTTGCATATGGTTAATGGTTTGTATGTGAGAGTGTTTTTTTAATTAATTTTCATGGGGTATGTATATGATAAGGGTTGACATGCATAATTTAGCCAGTCCGTGATGAGTCAATATAGCGTTTTTCTTTAATATTTTATTGTGGTCACCGGTCATCAAGTTTCCTTGGTTTTAGCTAGTCTTAAGCATGTTGTTCCATTATGGAAGTTGCATGCACGTATGCTCTGCTTACATGCACATTTTCCTTTTCTTAAGCTTAGTGGGTTAAGTAGTTATTATATTAGGTTTGTGTTCGCCTATTTATATGTAATCTTTGAACTCGCTTAAGGTATGAATGAATGAAAAGTAACGCCTAGTTTCTCTCTTGTTTTCTTGGAGTCTTTCCGCTCTAAGGTCCCTATCATCTCATCTCTTAATCTACTTCTTGGGAGATTGACCATCTCAAATCGGTCTTATAACAATGGTGCTTTCATTGACTTACTCACCTTCCCTACGAGAATCCATGGCTATCTTGGCCGACAACATATCCAACCTCGAAGGCGTCATGTCCAAATACCTTGCCACTTCCATCCCCACTGCCTCCCATTTTGACACCATCTCGAAACACCTTCCTGTCACCAAAAATCCTTTTACTGCCATCGCTAAAACTCCCATCGTTCAAACTAATCAATGTGATACCAACACACCAACCATCGCCACATCAAAGACAGCCTCACGACGACTTATCACACCACCACTAAATACCATGAAACCGAAATCACCTCGAAGACATTGTCACCCAACATATCGAGATACCAGTCAACATTACTACACCCATCACCAAGACCAACATCGAGGACACAACCTACACTCCTCCCGTATTGCTGCCAATAATCCAACGTGATATGATCACCTTCCATTCAACCAAGCTTCATCAAACCTGTGACTTTTCCACACTGGAGGACTAGTTAGAATCCAAACGAGTTCGGTTTTCGTCCTCACTCTTCATCAACTTTGGTTTTCGATGCATAAAGACATGTCATTCTGGTCACCAATGTCATCCACCAAAGTTTGTTTTTCTTGAATCCGAACACGAGCCACCTTGGAATCCATTCACCATGGACTATGGCAACCTCGGCCTTGAGGACAAGGTCGTTCTTCAAGATGGGAATATTGATACGGGTTGACATGCATAATTTAGCCAAGTCCAGGATGAGTCAATATAGCAGTTTTGCTTTAATATTTTATTGTGGTCACTGGCCATCAAGTTTCCTTGGTTTTAGCTAGTCTAAAACATGTTGTTCCATTATGGAGGTTACATGCACGTATGCTCCTGTTTACATGCACATTTTCCTTTTCTTAAGCTTAGTGGGTTAAGTAGTTATTATATTGCGGTTTGTGTTTTGCCTACTTATATGTAATCTTTGAACTCGCTTAAGGTATGAATGAATGAAAAGTAACGCCTAGTTTCTCTTATTTTCTTGAGTCTTGCCCATCTAAGGCCCTATCATCTCATCTCTTAATCTACTTCTTGGGAGATTGACCATCTCAAATCGGTCTTATAACAATGGTGCTTTCATCGACTTACTCACCTTCCCTATGAGAATCGACAACATATCCAAACTCGAAGCCGTCATGGCCAAATACCTTGCCACTTCCATCCCCACTGCATCCCATTTCGATACCATCTCGAAACACCTTTCTGTCACCAAAAATCCTTTTACCGTCATCGCTAAAACTCCCATCGTTCAAACTAATCAACGTGATACCAACACACCAACCATCGCCACATCAAAGACAGTCTCACAACAACTTATCACACCACCACTAAATACCATGAAACCTGAAATCACCTCGAAAGACATTGTCACCCAACATATCAGTATTACCGTCAACATTACTACACCCATCACCAAGACCAACATCGAGGACACCACCTACACTCCTCCCGTGTTGCTGCCAATAATCCAACGTGATATGGTCACCTTCCATTCAACCAAGCTTCATCAAACCTGTGACTTTTCCACACAGGAGGACAAGTTAGAAGCCAAACGAGTTCGGTTTTCACCCTCACTCTTCATCAACATTGGTTTTCGATGCGTGAAGACATGTCATTCTGGTCACCAATGTCATCCACCAAAGTTTGTTTTTCTTAAATCCGAGCCACATTGGAAGCCATTCACCGTAGACTATGGCAACCTCGGCCTCGAGGACAAGGTCGTTCTTGAATGGGATTATTGACATGGGTTGACATGCATAATTTAGCCAAGTCCAGATGAGTCAATATAGCGCTTTGCTTTAATATTTTATTGTGGTCACCGGTCATCAAGTTTCCTTGGTTTTAGCTAGTCTTAAGCATGTTGTTCCATTATGGAGGTTACATGCACGTATGCTCTGCTTACATGCACATTTTCCTTTTCTTAAGCTTAGTGGGTTAAGTAGTTATTATATTGCGGTTTGTGTTACGCTTATTTATATGTAATCTTTGAACTCGCTTAAGGTATGAATGCATGAAAAGTAACGCCTAGTTTCTCTTATTTTCTTGAGTCTTGCCCACTCTAAGGCCCCTATCATCTCATCTCTTAATCTACTTCTTGGGAGATTGACCATCTCAAATCGGTCTTATAACAATGGTGCTTTCATCGACTTACTCACCTTCCCTACGAGAATCCATGGCTATCCTGGCCGACAACATATCCAAACTCGAAGCCGTTACGGCCAAATACCTTGCCACTTCCATCCCCACTACATCCCATTTCGACACCATCTTGAAACACCTTCCTGTCACCAAAAATCCTTTTACCGCCATCACTAAAACTCCCATTGTTCAAACTAATCAACGTGATACCAACACACCAACCATCGCCACATCAAAGACAATCTCACAACAACTTACCACACCACCACTAAATACCATGAAACCTGAAATCACCTCGAAAGACATTGCCACCCAACATATCAGTATTACCGTCAACATTACTACACCCATCACCAAGACCAACATCGAGGACACCACCTACACTTCTCCCGTGTTGCTGCCAATAATCCAACGTGATATGGTCACCTTCCATTCAACCAAGCTTTATCAAACCTATGACTTTTCCACACTGGAGGACAAGTTAGAAGCCAAACGAGTTCGGTTTTCACCCTCACTCATCATCATCATTGGTTTTCAATGCGTGAAGACATGTCATTCTGGTCACCAATGTCATCCACCAAAGTTTGTTTTTCTTGAATCCGAACACGAGCCACCTTGGAAGCCATTCACCGTGGACTATGGCAACCTCGGCCTTGAGGACAAGGCCGTTTTTTAGGATGGGAGTATTGATACGGTGACATGCATAATTTAGCCAAGCCGGTGATGAACAATATAGCGCTTTGCTTTAGTATTTTATTGTGGTCACTGTGGAAAACTAGAAGGGGGTGAATAGTTTCACCAATTAAAACTTCCTTTTAAGCTATTTCGATCAACTTATGTCAATCTATTTGGATGTGTGTTGGATGTTGATAAACAAGCATATAAAGTATGTAATGAAAAGATAAGAGTAAGAAGCACAAAACCACAACGCGAGTATTTATAGTGGTTCGCTACAAGGACACCTTCCTTGCCTACTCCACTCCCGAGTCACCTACTCGAGAGTTCGTAATCACTACACGACACCAACTCCTTATGGTGGAGAAACCTTCACAACGTTGCCTACTCTTTTCCGGTACTAGGCTAACCATCGGGTTCTTTCACTCCAAGGTGAACCACACCTAACACAACGTCGCCTACCCTTTATCGGTATTAGGCTAGATACCGAGTTCCATTAACATGGAGGAACTACTACCCAACACTACACCAACGACTAATCCCAAGGAGATCAACTCCTTTTACAACATCATCAAGGATATCAATATCCTTGGATCTAATGTTAATCTATCTTGTACATCGAAACACACCATATCGAATGTACATCTAAGGCACCTTTCACTAATGCCTTTAGTTAGATCTTCAAGTCACTCTTCACCAATGTCTTGTGACTTGACTTCTAAGCACCCTTCACTAATGCCTATAGTATGGATGATCGACACCTTTCACTAATGTCTTCGTCTTGACACTTGAGACATCTTTCACTAATGTCTCCAACACTACACTTCTTAGAAGAAAGAAAAGAAGCATCAACAAGAGGACTTGATGTAGTCATGATGATGAGGAAGCATGGCAACTCATGGACTTGAGCTTGCTCGACTTCAAAGGTGGTGATCTTGCCTTTAAGAGGAACCTAGAAGATCACATAAAAACAAAACTACAAACATAGATCTCTTGTTTATGAGGTAAGAGAGTTTTTAACTCAAGGGGAAAGTATGTTAGAAAGGGGTGAGAAACAATGAAGAAATGGCTCACTATTTATAGAGGAGAAAATCTCTCGTTCCCGGATCCCACGGATCCCTCCCACAAAGGATTCGTCTAGCGTAAAGCTAGGGATCCGTGGGATGCTCCTCTTTACCCATGGGTATTTTGGTTATGGGTCATGGGTCATGGGTTGATCCATGGGTCTTTAGCTAGATACAATGTATCTCTTGAGTGCAATGCACCTAGTCACATGGGTATGGGTCAATACCATGGGTTATGGATATTATCCATATATGATATAAGCATGATGTCATGTAATGGGTTATGGTCAAGCTCCATGGGTCATGGACTTTGGGTTGTACCCAACTACATTCAATGTATTTTGTCAATGGGTTGTGATACTTAAGTTTCTACCCATTTATATTACCCAATATACTACATACTAGTTATATGTATATTTTACCCAAATATGTAAACACTAGTTGTTGTACATATGTAATATTAAATCATAAAATCACTTATACTTGTTTTTGTGTTTTATGTGAAAATGTGAATATGTTAGAAACTATTAGTTCAAACCATTTACGTATTTTATTTGTTTCGTTAAAATAATTTTACGTTTGTTATCGACAAAACATTGAAGATCGTAAAATATAAATAAACGCTTTACGGTTTATTTGTATTAACAATCTCCCTTTTGTTGATGACAAAACATAAAATTATTTTAAGGAAAAGCTAAAATTGTAAAAGTTTGAATTTGTAGTTTTACTTTCTTCTCCCCTTTTGTCGAAACAAAAAGAGCTTGAAGGAAACTAACACATTGTTTTGGAAAACATGTGAAAGAAATAAAATTAGAGAGCAACTAACGGAAAGGATCTCGTCTTTACTCCCCTTGACTAGTCCATCCATATGTAAGGTCGTCAAGAGAATAATACTAGCTAGTACATTTGCAACTATGTTTGCAAAAGATTTCGCCTAAGTGACGAATGTGCTCCCTTGATGATTGCAATTTTGCAGCGGGATGTCATGAAGTGTAATCCTAATATTACAACTAATTTGAAATGTATTGCTTTGACACAAAGCTTTCCTAGCTTTAGGGTGTCAAAGTCTTCATGTGTAAATTGAATAACTACAAAACAAAGGTTAAAAAACAAGTATAATGTACAATTTCCTGCAAATATGATCCAAGTTAGTGGAAAAATAGTTTTCTGTATCACGGATCCCACGGTTCCCTCTTTTTAGGGATCCGTCTAGGCAAATATGAGGGATCCGTCTGGCTGATGATCAATTTCAAAGAATGGTGATATAACATATTATGTTAATATCAAAGTGAGATATGTATTATACAACATAATCATATACTCAAAATATAGCAAGTAGCATGTATTTTCATTTAATAAAACTAGAGATATGATATACATGACTCTAAAAACTAAGAAAATGATCGATACATGACTTGGAATTACTAGACTTAACTAAGTAACGCTTGAAACTAGGACACCACTAAAAATCCTCTAGCTCAAGTTTGTTTAGGTTTAATCTCGTCAAACGCTCGAGGAGGTGATAGAACATGAAACTTTGGTCTTCTCGCACTTCATGTATCAAACTTTCAACATGTTGACAATTATAACAATCTTTGTCATGGCTAGGTAGTGGTGGTGGAAGAAATGAAATTGCTTGATGCGAAGGATCAAGTGAAGCGGCTTAATGGAGCTTCAAACGACGGAGGATTGGTGGAGGCACATTTGAAGATGGCTCAACCAAGAATGATGGTGGTGGTAGAAGTGTCAACTTCCATATGGTCGGGTGGTTGACTTTGATGATTTCTCATAATCCAAATGGGATTATATGATGGAAACGGCGAAAAGGAAGCCGGGCTAATGTTGACTCAACACCTTGATTTTGTACCATTATTCCTCCTAATGAGGAGAATGTTGCGGTGGAGGAGGATGAGGCGGCCTAGAGGTAAATCCTCTAAATTGTAGAGGTGTGGTGATGATAGTGGAGATGTAAACGAGATAGCTCTAGGAACCAATGGTGATGGTTTAGTGGAGATGATATTGTTTGGCCTAGGAGGTATGGTGGTGTTTGGCATAGGTAGTTTTGTGGGTACTATCCTTTTAGGAATTGGTTAGATTGGTTGAGAATAAATCCTTGCATTTGTTGGCTTGACCGGAGATGATTCGGTTGAAGAAATTTTGTGTACAACACGAGCAATTTTCTTGGGTGGTTCTTTAGTGGATAAGTTGCTACTTGGAGTTTTCCTCATGATGAGATCAAGAGGTTTTGTAAAGGTTTCTTAAGTGCTCAAAATGAAGATGAAGTTGATGACTTTAGAAGTCCTAACAATGTAGTTTATAAAGCAAGAGATTTGGCAAGTGCATTCAAGCCTTAAGCCACTAAAATTCATTGGAATGTGATGATTAACATGCACAAGAGTCAACTTCGAGTTTGTCTTGATCTAGGAACTCATTTAAGATGAGATGGAGTGTTTAAGTTAGGAAGATGAGCTTGAAATGATTTTTTCAGCTAGAGTTGACATAATCTGTCACCCGATCCCACGGTTCCTCCTCGAGAGGGATCCGCTCAGGCTAATCTTAGGATTCGCTCTCGATCTATGAAAGAGTAGAAGTGATGTTTCTAAGGTCTAAGATCTATATCATCTTGAGTGTTCCAGTCCTCCTAAGTGTCTTAAATGAAGGAGTGCTTAAGTACTTGAAGGTAATGAGTGATGTAGCTAATGATTGCCTTTTATGGAAGAAATTGGAACTTTTATGAGTACCAATGAATGAACAAGGATGACACTAAAGATTTTGAGAGTGTCAAGTGAAGCTAAATGACCCTAGAGATCAGATAGTGACTTAGAGTAATGCTTTGGAGAATATCCTAAAGGCCTAAGATGGAAAAACTAGAATTTGATCAATTTTGACGTAAGGATGATTATGATCAATTTTGCTATAAAAGATTTCGGGTTAGATATGAGGATCATGTGAAAAATTATGTGTGAGTTTGAGAGCGGAAGAGTAATGGATTTAGTGAGACGATAGATCTACAAGCGTCTTTGAGTGTGATCTATGTGTGAGTGGGAAGGATCTTCTTAACTTGATAAGGACTTAATTTGCCTTAAGACACTATGTCTAGCTTAGTGTGAGGTGTTCTAAGGACATGTTTGAAATACAATGTTTGTAATTGCATTTTCATTTCTTGTGGATCCCACGGTTCCCTAAGTGTAGGGATCCGTCTAGCACAACCTTTGGGATCCGTCTATCGCTAAGCGTAACCTTTACTAAAGATATGCAATGATCTTGACAATGCATTATATTCCAAGGTTAGTTAAAGGGGTTCTAACACTAAGATATCAATCTGTAAGATGTTTTATTTCATGAAGGAAATTGAATTACATTGATAAAGCACAGTACAAAAGGATTTGATCCTATTTGAAATACTACTAAGTTCCTTGAGCATTTTCGCTAGAAGGATCATCAAGTGGTTGATGAGTGTTGGTGGAATCAAGAATGAAGAAAGTCTTCATGAGAGATATGTTTAGCGGTTCCATCATCTTGTTCACAAGTACGCATAACGGACTTTGAAATTGAGGATGAAAATGCATGACGTTATGATAGAGGCGTCAAGAACATTCCATAAGGGATGAGTTTATTCTTGGAGCCTTGAAGATTTACAATTCCTTGCAAAGAAGTAGGCGAGATTGTATGGTTTTTGTGTTAGCAAACAATACATTATGTGAGCACAACAAGCGGGAAGGATTTCTCGATTTCCTAGGACTCAAACATTTTCACGTAGAATGAGTGCAAGAGGTTTGTACTCTTCTCGAATGTCCCGTGTGAAGATAATGTTTGGATCAGAGTAATATGGTCGAGGTTTGCATATTATGCGATTCAAATCCTCCGGGGAGGGTATGTGTGAACAATATGGACTATTTTCTTCACGAAAGTTGAATAGAGAATCAAGAGACCAATCTTCGGTGAAGGCACATTGTCCATGATTTGGAATCCGGAGGATGTGAGCAAAGTGCCCAAGGGTTAAAACAAACATTTGGTTTTTGATATAAAACCAAATGGATAGAGAGCGATCCTCGTTACGAACGAGTTCAACTTGACGGAAGAGTTCCATTATGAACCTTGGACATATCTTCTCGTTGATTTCAAGAAGACATTCTAGTCCTATGGCTCGGAAGGAGGTATTGATACCTTCTTCGAATTATAGAGAGGTGTTCACAACACGTCCTTCGTGGAAGTGACGGTTTCGATATTATTGAACCCACGGACATGATTGCGGTGTGTTGGGCTCAAGAGAGATGTTCGGAGTGTAGACGCTAGTGGTGAAAAATCAAACTCATATTCATGCGTCATAGTTGAACCTATAGAAAAGATGAGTTAATAGAAGGTGATGTTGGTCAACCGCTTTATCTAACGCTTTTTACTAGATTTTTATTAACAATGGTTTTAACACTAATGACACTTAACTCACTTATGGTTTTGTCATTCTAGTGGGATATTACTTTAGAAAGAAACTAGTTTTTATTTTGCATGAAAAGCAGTTGTCGGTGTATGGATCCCACGGTTCCCTTTCATAAGGGATCCGACTAGACTAACTTTTGGGATCCGTGGATCTGGAAAAACCAGAAACAAATTTCTTAATAAAAACATAGGTTTTTAGATCTTATAGTTTTATACCAAGATATGTGTTTTAGCCTACATTATCATTTAGCATGCATACATGGCTTTCTAATGTATCACGATAGAATGAAATAAATCAAAAAGAAATGATAAACACATTATGATAATAATAACCAAGATAAACTAGACTATTAGTAATATTTCATTTCAATGCTAAGAATGATACAAAGGATTGGGTATATAACCCCAATGTAGATTAACAAAACAAAGTAAATGTCTCCGTATGAGAACTTCATCATAGGGAACACAAGAGCGATGAGTGTTAAGGCGATGAGCACGAGGGCGATGTAAACCATGTTGAAGACTAACCTTCTTGGTTTTGGTTTGAGATGAGATGAGATGAGATGGGAGGAAGATGAAGTTTTGAATGAGAGGTAATTTTTTTGAAATGAAAGATTTGAAAAGTGGGATTTGATAAATTGGGCAACGAGTGGTTTATTTATGGGAAGGAGGAATTTTGAAAATTTTGTTTTGTTTTATTATTAGAAAATATGATTTTGGATTAAATAAAACACAAGTTTTATATACCACGACTTTAGATGGGGAAAAAATTAACACGTATGTGAAAAAGGCTTCCTAATGAAGCTTCATGTAATATATGTATATGCACAAAAGATAATCATATAAATACCTATGTAGGCATACTTAATTATCAAGCTAATGTCATTTTAGAGATGAGTAGAAAATCATACCTCTAACGCACTTAGGAATGTCTTTACAAATGACACAACGAATGTCACTAGACAATTCCGGCTCCTTTGTGTTTAAGATACCTTCTTAGGGAAGGTATTCTTGTTACCAAGATATTCCTATGGCTTGGTAGGTATGAGCTTTGACTAATCAACATAACAAAGAAGATTAGTGCATTTAAATAAAAAGTAATAAATAAAAAAAATGTTGTCATGTAATCAACATCCAAACAAAAGAGTTTTAAAAAACATGGTGTTTGTTTTTATGAAAAACCTTCTTTGTAGTTTTCAATTAACCATGGATCGTGTCAAGTTTTTAAAGTACAATATACTTCAAGAAACTTGGTAACGAAGCTCTGATGCCAATTGTGGAAAACTAGAAGGGGGTTGAATAGTTTTACCAATTAAAACTTCCTTTTAAACTATTTAGATCAACTTATGTCAATTTATTTGGATGTGTGTTGGATGTTGATAAACAAGCATATAAAGTATGTAATGAAAAGATAAGAGTAAGAAGCACAAAACCACAACGCGAGTATTTATAGTGGTTCGGCTACAAGGACACCTTTCTTGCCCTACTCCACTCCCTGAGTCACCTACTCGAGAGTTCGTAATCATTACACGACACCAACTCCTTATGGTGGAGAAACCTTCACAACGTTGCCTACTCTTTTTCGGTACTAGGCTAACCATCGGGTTCTTTCACCCAAGGTGAACCACACCTAACACAACGTCGCCTACCCTTTATCCTAGTATTAGGCTAGATACCGAGTTCCATTAACATGGAGGAACTACTACCCAACACTACACCAACGACTAATCCCGAAGGAGATCAACTCCTTTTACAACATCATCAAGGATATCAATATCCTTGGATCTAATGTTAATCTATCTTGTACATCGAAACATACCATATCGAATGTACATCTAAGGCACCTTCACTAATGCCTTTAGTTAGATCTTCAAGTCACTCTTCACCAATGTCTTGTGACTTGACTTCTATGCACCCTTCACTAATGCCTATAGTATGGACGATCGACACCTTTCACTAATGTCATCGTCTTGACACTGAGACATCTTTCACTAATGTCTCCAACACTACACTTAGAAGAAAGAAAGAATCATCAACAAGAGGACTTGATGAGTCTTGATGATGAGGAAGCATGGCAACTCATGGACTTGAGCTTGCTCGACTTTAAAGGTGGTGATCTTGCCTTTAAGAGGAACTTAGAAGATCACACAAAAACAAAACTACAAACATAGATCTCTTGGATCTGAGGTTAGAGAGTTTTTAACTCAAGGGGAAAGTATGTTAGAAAGGGGTGAGAAACAATGAAGAAATGGCTCACTATTTATAGAGGAGAAAATCTATTGTTCCCCGGATCCCACGGATCCCTCCCACAAGGGATCCGTCTAGCGTAAAGCTAGGGATCCGTGGGACGCTTCTCTTTACCCATGGGTATTTTGGTTATGGGTCATGGGTCATGGGTCATGGGTTGATCCATGGGTCTTTAGCTAGATACAATGTATCTCTTGAGTGCAATGCACCTAGTCACATGGGTATGGGTCAATACCATGGGTTAAGGATATTATCCATATATGATACTCCTCAGGTGGCATAATAATTGTCCACTATGACTTTTTAGTCTTTGTTGTTTAACTTTGACTATTAATATTTTTAGTTGTGTTATATAATACTTGATAAAATTATATCAAATGAAAATACATTTAATAACCAATCTATTCATATATTTTTATCAAGTATTATATTATGCAAATAAAAATATTTATGGTCAAAGTTGAATGAAAAAGACTTCAAAAAGTCAAAGTGGACAATTATTATGGGACGGAGGTAGTATAAGCATGATGTCATGCAATGGGTTATAGGTCAAGCTCCATGGGTCATGGACTTTGGGTTGTACCCAACTACATTCAATGTATTTGGTCAATGGGTTGTGATACTTAAGTTTCTACCCATTTATATTACCCAATATACTACATACTAGTTATGTGTATATTTTACCCAAATATGTAAACACTAGTTGTTGTACATATGTAATATTAAATCATAAAATCACTTATACTTGTTTTAGTGTTTTATGTGAAAATGTGAATATGTTAGAAACTATTAGTTCAAACCATTTACGTATTTTATTTGTTTCGTTAAAATGATTTTACGTTTGTTATCGACAAAACATTAGAAGATCGTAAAATATAAATAAACGTTTTTACGGTTTATTTGTATTATCACACTGGTCATCAAGTTTCCTTGGTTTTAGCTAGTCTTAAGCATGTTGTTCCATTATGGAAGTTACAGGCACGTATGCTCCTATTTACATGCACATTTTCCTTTTCTAAAGCTTAGTGGGTTAAGTTGTTATTATATTGCGGTTTTTGTTCTGCCTATTTATATGTAATCTTTGAACTCGGTTAAGGTATGAATGAATGAAAAGTAACGCCTAGTTTCTCTCTTGTTTTCTTGGAGTCTTGCCCGCCTAAGGCCCCTATCATCTCATCTCTTAATCTACTTCTTGGGAGATTGACCATCTCAAATCGGTCTTATAACAATGGTGCTTTCATTGACTTACTTACCTTCCCTACGAGAATCCATGGCTATCCTGGCCGACAACATATCCAAACTCGAAGCCGTCATGGCCAAATACCTTGCCACTTCCATCCCCACTGCCTCCCATTTCGACACCATCTCGAAACACCTTCCTGTCACCAAAAATCCTTTTACCGCCATCGCTAAAACTCTCATCGTTCAAACTAATTAACGTGATACCAACACACCAACCATCGCTACATCAAAGACATTCTCACAACAACTTATCACACCACCACTAAATACCATGAAACCAGAAATCACCTCGAAAGACATTGTGATGCGCATATAACGCGTTCGGGGTCAAAGGAACTTTCTTTTAAATCGAGCAAGTTTTCAACACCCTAGGCGATGAACCTAATCGTCGAGCAAGTTTTCAACACCCTAGGCGGTGAACCTAGATACTATTACTCCCTAGTTATCTTTTATTGGTGGTTGAATTGTCACGTCCTTATTCTTAAGGCGTTGTGTTTTCTAAAGTCGTAGGGTATGCTTTTATCCCTAACTCTTTGAGAATACCTTAAGGTTATTGCCTACGAGATCTCTAGAATTCATAAACTAACATTAAGGTTATCTTTGGATATTTAGCCTACAATTACGCTAGGTGGTTATAAACTAAGGTTCATAAAGATTACTCAAGCATTAAAAACATAACGATATCCTAGTGCAATCCTAAGCCAATTACAATTAAGATTAGAGACAACCAATCAATAATTAATAACTAGGTTTCATAGATCTAACCAAACACACAAGAAATTTAGCGGGACATGGTAAACATGCAAGCATACACACATACAATTGAAGACATAATGAAATCAATGAAGTAAATAACTTATCTTGATGTAAAATAGGTTATGAGAACCCTAAGATATCATCAAACCGGACCAAAATCATTTTAGGTTTTACTCCACAAATCTACCTCCTTAAAATCGAAAATTCGATTTCTATATATAATTTTACAAGCTGCGACGACGCCTTTATAGTTGGGACGCCGATCGCCGTCATTAGGGTTTCGTCTTGGCCAAGTCATCATTGGGACGACGTCACATTGTGGTTGTAACGCCGCTAGTATTCGATGGTGACGTCGTGCGAATCGGATCTAGGCCGCTCGAGAAGAAAAGTCTTCGTGACGCCTTACTCTTCAAAGCCTCACGCCGTCGGTGAAAATTAGCAAAATCGCCACCGAGTCGTCACAAATTCAATTACACAAAGAGGACGATACGCCTCTCTTTGGGACGCCGTCGGTGTAATTCAAAGACTTGAGTGTCTTTATCTTGACTTAGCCATTTTCTTCATATATTCACCTTTTCGTCCAAAAATGCATCATTCCAAGATTTTGCTTCCAAGAGACCTAAAAATTGAAAAGGAACGAAATTAAGCGATGAACGGATATAAAAGTGGGCGATTAAGGGCTTAAATGACCCCTTAAAAGTGTACGTTTTAAATCCTTATCAAATATCCCTACACTTGGTATTTGCTTGTCCTCAAGCAAATGTGTTTTAACCAATTCAATTTATAAGTTAGGGGCATAAAGCATTGGTTTAACATAATTCACAACAAGTAAAAGCACCGTAATAGTCATAACAAGCACGGAAATTATATACAAGCACCTCACAAGTGGTGTTTGGATTCTCTCATCTCTCGGGTGTATATGAAATATAGTAAATGGAAATGGAAGATAAACACTCATTAACCGGTCATAGTACATAGATTACCATAGGCTTGAGACTAGATCAAACCTCCACCGCTTTGGCGTAAGCACCTAGGAACAACTATCTAAGAGGTCTTTTAAAGGGTTGTAACGTTAGGCTTACAGTAGGGAAACAAAGGGTTTGGTTGGATAGGCGATTTAGTGGTGGCAAGTCAAAAATCTTATGTTACAAGCATGAAAAGAATGGCGTTGCTAAGCTAAGACTCGACTCTCTAAACTCTAGATAAATTGAAACAAACAAACATATATATAAAGATAGATGTAGGACGGTAGCCTTTTTTTTTTTTTTTTTTTTTTTTTTTTTGCATACACTTTTACTCTACCATCCTCTACGATAACATCAAAATATAAGGGATTTATAGGCACATCCCTACACTTGAGTTTTTATTACTCTAACACTAATTTGACCCGAATTGAAAAGATCAAAACACTTGGAGTACATTATTACGTAAATAAAGGGAATTGAATTTAACGTTCTTTCCCGTCACTCCATAAAATTTAACTTTTCCCATGAGTCCCAATCATCCCAAAACTATGTACAAAAGATATGATTCGACTTAGCAACCATGCAAGTAACTAGATAATTGAACTAAGGGTTTAGTATGATAACAATAATGCACTAAAAGTGAGTGCATACAAGGTAGGCTAAGGCGATTTGGGTGTACATTTGGGGTGGATTGTAAACAATGCTCTTCATTGATATTAGGAAAACCGAAACATCACGAGAACCGCGAAAAGGATGGGCTCGAGGGGTTAACTAGGGGTATCGTGTACTAAAGATGAGTACATCGCAGGGTGTGGGGAATTACTCAACCGATGTGGAAGAAGTAATTATAATACTGGTATCAAATAAGGGTTATCCTAATGCCTCTTATCATTTAGTTATTCCTAACTACACAAGTGTAGTCTCACTAGCGATATAGGAATGCATCACAAAACAAGTTCTAGAATCTATTATACTACCGGTATACTCTCAAAGCATTAAAGGGGAATGCTTTAATTCCTATAGATCTAGGGGCGAACCTCACATTTTTGGGGTGAAATTTGAGTGGTAAAGGGTTTTTGTGCTAGTCATATAACTCCTATCCATGAGACGCTTTATTAAGACTAAAGTCCCACCCGTACATGTCATGAAAATTTTTAAATTTGGCGCTAAAATTTCCCTAACAAATATCTCTCATGGTTTATTACACAAATGAAATAGGACAAGACAAATGATCGGGGATAAGCATATTTTCAAAGTTCCCATTTTATTCTCCTCCCTACACTTAAACCGAACATTGTCCCCAATGTTTCCGAAAGTGTCAAAGTTATGATAATGAAGGTAATTAAAGAAAAGAAACTAGTACTCCCGATTAGCTCGGTAGGATCCGTGTGAAGTAGTGGTTAAATTCTTTCCAAGAAGAATGTATACGTGAAAAGCTTCATCCAATCTTATGTTTCTTCTTCTTGATAAATAAAACCCGCACACTTTAAGAAAATAGACGAAACCTTCACGTAAAATCGGTAGAACTATATATGACTCTACTAAACTAGGATATAATGCTTGTGGAATGGATGTTTGCGATTTTCGGAAAATTAAGACCGAGAATTTCCAAAATTTATAAGTAGCACGAAAACGAGAGAAAGTAATAAGTCGCTTCGCTCCTCCCGAAGTCGTCGGTTGTAATCTGACGTTTGTCGTTATCTGAAAGAAACGCGTATCTTTGCGTTTTCGGAAAAATTACACCTATAAAATCTGGAAAAATTCCTACAAAATATCCTTTATGACTCGATACAAGCATTTGACTCTAACAAACACACATATATATCAATTACAATAATCGTAGTTCTCACGTTCACGTTCTTTTGAAAACGTGTGTAATCTTCCCTACACTTATCCTTTTTGTAAAATACCTTTATATGTAATTAAGACGAGGTTAAAGACAAAATAAAGCATTTTCACAAATTCAAACATGAGAACATACAAGAATGAAAAGATATATGACACGCAAACAAACAAACAATTAAGCATGGGTTGCGTCCCATAAATCGCTTGTTTTTGTTCGAGTCACGAGCTTGACTCTACCCATATTTAACGGATAAAGGGGAAGTTTTTCCTACACTTAAGATTAAGTGCGGGTGATAGTAGCGATACACACCCTTAGGGTGGAAATTTACTACGTGAGGAGAGGGTGATAGGTGATACTTGTGCTCAAAGGGGTGTGCTCCTATCATACTAGCCTTACCTAATTCAATTGGTGTAGTGGGTGAATCAAATCTTTCTCCTAGAAATGGATCATCTTCTATCAACTTCAAAAGATTCTTAGTTAAGGATCCATCTTGACCTAATAAACCCGGTTTAAACCCATAATGTTTTTTGTTATCAACCATGAATGGGTGATGTAAGTGTGTAAGGTCATGGGTTACTCCTATATTAGCTTCCACTCTACATGGCCTAGAGTCTACTACCTTTATCAAGCAACTACCCGGACTATTTATTTTGATGGGTGGATTGGGGCCTAATTCAATTCCTAGATTTACATCTAAAGACGGAAAATTGGGTAAGGTTGGTTGAGGCTCCGGTTCATCAAAATTAGGAACTTCCCTAGGACTAAGAGAGAGGTCATGACAACAAGCATCTAAACCTACATTCTCCAGTGGCGTTTGGTCCAAAGGTTCTATATCAATCGGGGTTCCTATAGTCTCTTCTACTTCTTCCGGGTAAGTTATAGGCGGTGTGTGTTCCTCAAGTGATGGTAGGGCTTGTGGGCTTGGAGTTTCCACCTCATTCTCCATTATATCTAGATCTCCTATATGTTCATCATGTGTTTTAGTATGATCTAACCCAAATACACTCCTAAGCATCTCAAATCCTTCTTTAGCCATTTCAAATTCTTGATCCGATTTATAAGAATTGTTCTCAAAAACTTGACTACTATGTTCTATTTGCCTAAAGGATTCCTTACGCGTGTCATATGTTTTGGTGAAATATATGCCACGCATGCAACTAGGTAGTTCAACTATAACCATCTCACAATCTTGTTCGGATTTCAGTTCCATGTTCTTAAAATCTAGGTCTTTTTGTTCATGGTGCCTAAGGTTGGATAAATCCTCCTTATCTATTTCCTCAAGTTGTGATGTAGACAACAACTGATGGTTTATGCTTTGAGGCTTTTCTTAAAAAAATTCCAGAGGGTCTCACTAAAAAGAGTTGATCCTAACAATGATTGTTGAATAGAAGCCACACAAGCACAAAATTATTCAAATTTATCTAACCTTACACCCGTCTCCTTTTGGATATCTCTAAGATCACTCACAAATTTATTAGAACAATAAAAGCAATCCAATCATGAAATTCAATTGTTAATCATTTGTTAATGATTCAAATGCAACTTCACTTGCCATAGCGACAAATGAAAAGGGTTTTACTGAACACAAAAACAAAGAAGGGATAGACTACAAGGAAGCTAAAATGAGAAAAATCTTACTTGATAGGAATCAAGCAAGGGAACCTAAACGAGATAAAAATCTAACTAGCTATTCTATTCCCGGCGTGGCGCCAAAACCTTGATGCGCGTATAACGCGTTCGGGGTCAAAGGAACTTCCTTTTAGTCGAGTAAGTTTTCAACACCCTAGGCGGTGAACCTAATCGTTGTAGTGTAGTATTGGGTAAGCCTCGTATTGATATCGTTCTCTGGGGAATAGGAATGCTAGTAAGAAATGTACTACGCTAAGGTTTGATGTTGAGGAAGATTATTTTTATCTTTTATATTTTTATAAAGCTAAGGGTAAAATCTTGGGGTTTGGTACTTCACCGATTACTTCTACTATCTAATTATCTAAACTAAGGGTAGTCTATGTCTATTGATGTGTGCTCGATGATGATTAAAATGTGTCTACCTAGATACTATTACTCCTAGTTATCTTTTATTGGTGGTTGAATTGTCACGTCCTTATTCTTAACGCGTTGTGTTTTCTAAAGTCGTAGGGTATGCTTTTATCCCTAACTCTTTGAGAATACCTTAAGGTTATTGCCTACGAGATCTCTAGGATTCATAAACTAACACTAAGGTTATCTTTAGATATTTAGCCTACAATTACGCTAGGTGGTTATAAACTAAGGTTCACAAAGATTACTCAAGCATTAAAAACACAATGATAGCCTAGTGCAATCTTAAGTTAATTACAATTAAGATAAGAGACAACCAATCAATAATTAATAACTAGGTTTCATAAATCTAAGAAAATACACAAGAAATTTAGCCGGACATGGTAAACATGCAAGCATACACATATACAATCGAAGACATAATGAAATCAATGAAGTAAATAACTTATCTTGATGTAAAATAGGTATGAGAACCCTAAGATATTGTCCAAACCGGACCAAAATTATTTTAGGTTTTACTCCACAAATATACCTCCTTAAAATCGAAAATTCGATTTCTACATATAATTTTACAAGCTGTGACGCCGCGCTTTATAGTTGGGACGCCGTTATATCGCCGTCATTAGGGTTTCGTCTTGACCAAGTCATCATTGGGACGGCGTCACGTTGTGGTTGTGACGCCGGTAGATTCGATGAGTGACGTTGTGCGAATCGGATCTAGGCCGTCCGAGAAGAAAAGTCTTCGTGACGCCTTACTCTTCAAAGCTTGACGCGTCAGTGCAAATTAGCAAAATCGCCACCGATTAGTCACAAATTCAATTACAAAAGAGGTGCAGGCGTTACCCTACTGTTTGGGACGCCGTCGGTGTAATTCCAATGACTTGAGTGTCTTTATCTTGACTTAGCCATTTTCTTCATATATTCACTCATTTTCGGTCCAAAATGCATCATTCCAAAGATTTTGCTTCCAAGAGACATAAAAGGTGAAAAGGAGCGAAATTAAGCGAGAATTGACATTGTCACCCAACATTTCAGTATTACCGTCAACATTACTACACCCATCACCAAGACCAACATCGAGGATACCACCTACACTTCTCCCGTGTTGCTGCCAATAATCCAACATGATATGGTCACCTTCCATTCAACCAAGCTTCATCAAACCTGTGACTTTTCCACACTGGAGGACAAATTAGAAGCCAAACGAGTTCGGTTTTCACCCTCACTCTTCATCAACATTGGTTTTCGATGCGTGAAGACATGTCACTCTGGTCACCAATGTCATCCACCAAAGTTTGTTTTTCTTGAATCCGAACACAGCCACCTTGAAGCCATTCACCGTGGACTATGGCAACCTCGGCCTTGAGGACAAGGCCGTTTTTCAGGATGGGAGTATTGATACGGATTGACATGCATAATTTAGCCAAGTCTAGGATGAGTCAATATAGTAGTTTTGCTTTAATATTTTATTGTGGTCACTGGTCATCAAGTTTCCTTGGTTTTAGCTAGTCTTAAGCATGTTGTTCCATTATGGAAGTTACATGCACGTATGCTCCTGTTTACATGCACATTTTCCTTTTCTTAAGCTTAGTGGGTTAAGTAGTTATTATATTGCGGTTTGTGTTCTGCCTATTTACATGTAATCTTTGAACTCAGTTAAGGTATGAATGAATGAAAAGTAACGTCTAGTTTCTCTCTTGTTTTCTTGGAGTCTTGCCCGCTCTAAGGGCTCTATCATTTCATCTCTTAATCTACTTCTTGGGAGATTGACCATCTCAACTCGGTCTTATAACAATGGTGTTTTCATTGACTTACTCACCTTCCCTACGAGAATCCATGGCTATCCTAGCCGACAACATATCCAAACTCGAAGCCATCATGGCCAAATACCTTGCCACTTCCATCCCCATTGCCTCCCACTTCCATCTTTTAATAAAATCTTTTGTTTGTTTATAAGATTGTGTGCAGGTGATGATTTCTCTAGTGGGCGCCAGAATGAAGAAAGAATTTTAAGTCGATAAACTCGTTGACATATCTGGTTTCATCTCTATTTTCCTATTTCTATACTTTTAAGTTCGTTTTCATTGAGGACAATGTCTAACTTAAGTGTGGGGGTGAATAGGAAAATTAGAGTTTTCATGCTTAAAATTAAAATTTTGTTTGCCACTTGTGATCTAGTTGTTTTCACACTTTTAGGATTATCTATTAGAATAATTGGATCATTCCAATCGTAAAACCGGTAATATTTGAAACTTCGAGATGTGTTCAGATTACTATTGCAATCCATTTTGGATCGATAAACATTTGCTAACACATATTATACCCTTTCCACTAAAATGTGAGGATTTAAGCCTATTTCTTATTAGCATACACCTTTTATGCTTAGATCTTTTGCTATGAGTGTGCCGGGTGATTTTATTTATTCTAGAACTTGTGCTTGTAAATCATTACTAGACCGCAGGTGAGATTGCATTCGTGCGATATAAGTGAATTAGTGTGATAAAGAGGCAACTTAGGATTTAACCCAAATGGCCTTCCATTTTACATCTAATGATATATTAGCTAACCTCATCGGTTAGTTAACCACCCACATGGACCCATTTGTAGTGCTCATTTTAGCACTAGATACCCTAGTTACACCTTCCGAGCCATCCCTTTCATTTTTGCTTCACCCGAAAATACAAAAGATTTTACACTTTAAACCTTAGCCTACCCTTATCAATGTCTAACGGTTGGTTGCTAGTTTCATGGAAAGTGAAGATTGTTCAAATGATTATGAGTACCACATCCTATGTGATTGATTGAGCCATGCGTTGGGTTTATGTTCAAAAAAAAAAAAAAAAAAAAAAAAAAAAATTGTGTTGAAAGTATGGAAATAATAGCCAATGTGCTATGGTCAAGAATAATTATCATGGCAAAGCAAAAAGTGGGAAAGTGAAAAGAAGAAAGCAAAGCTATAATCGTTTATTTGGTTCGTGGAATGTTTGATAGCTAGCAACACGGGTATTAGACTTGATTTCATTTTTATTTTAACACCAATTTCATTAAACATTCCCATGCCTTATCCATACCCTTAACCCTTAGCCTATCATTATAACCCGAATAAAAGCCCTCTTTAGATGTTTTACTTGGTGCTCAGCATCGGTGGAGTTTTGTTTCTTGTACAAGCTTATGGTAATAATCTAATCATGGTTGAGTGTGATTTATCTTGTTACTCCACTAAAATGAGTGATTGAGTGAATTATATTCCATTATTTTTCGTGAGGTGTTTTGAAATGTTAATCATGCAAGAAAATCGTTGGATATTGTCAAACATCTTGATGTTTCACCTTTATAAGCATAATTGATGAATCTATTTATACTTGGTTGATTTGCATCACATTTTTCATAATCACGATCTTATCCCATGGATGTTTGTCCTAGATTTGCTTGAAATTTAAGTGTGGGGAATTTGATAACACTCGGAATGTTTTAGTAGCATTGTGTGTACTTTTATATCATTATTTGGTTATATTTGTGTGATTTTAGCACTTAATCGTATCTAGATATGTTTGTCTAGCATTCATAACCAAGTGCGTGGAAATGGAGGAAAATGTGGAAATATGCGCTTAATCGAAGATTCCGTCTCGAAGAAAGCTAAATCCCAAGTACCTTTGAAGACCTTAGTGATTGAAGAACCAAGTTCTACAAGTCGAGTGAAGAGAGAAAGATCAAGTTTCTTTTCTCGAAGATCCAACCGGATCCGGTTACACCTTCACCGGATCGGTTGGCATTTGGTCGAATACATGTTTTGCCATGACCGACCGATCGGTGCATGACCCGCAACCGGATCGGTCGGTGTGTTATTATTGAAGACCAACCGGATCGGTTGGTCGTATGACCGATCCGGTTGGAGAAGCTGCAGCTTGTCAAATCTTCATCACTAAGCTTCCCTTTGCATCCAAACGATTCTAGGTCCTTCTCTTGGTGTATTCTAGTTCCTTCCTTACTCCTTGGAGGCCAAGTCAAGCATTTAACACCCTAGGCCTTGGAATTAGTATAAATAGAGGCTAATTGTGAACATATTAGATACACTTCAATTACAAAGCTCTCTACTCATCAAACCAAGCCTTAACCTCCGAAATTCGTCCTTAGAAATCCGAGAAGTTTGGAGTTCCGAAGTTCCACCGTTGGAAGCCAAAACACTAAGAAGTCCACCACGATCCTTTGGGAATCATTACTTCATCATTTGTAATCTTATTCCAAGCATTGTAAGACTTTTAATCATGTTTTCTAATGATCAAAGTTATGAGTTTATGTTCATGTTTGCTATGAGTGGCTAGTTTCTTTATACACTTGCTTAAATGATGTTGATTATTATATGATTAGTTAGTGATTGTGTTAACATGTTTTAATTCAATTTCAAGTTGATTCTAAGATCCAATTGTGCTAAAGTTTCATAGTGACATTTGTTAATCAAGTTTGGCTAATTGGTAACTATCGTTGGGGTCGAAAGAACTTCGTATTATTCAACTAGTCATAATCATTTTGTCTATGGATGATTGTTTTACCCATTATTCTTGATTATACAAAGGAACTAAGGTGTGGTTGTAATAGAAACGCTTTTTGATTATCAAATTGGATTAGTTGGAAACATCTAAATGGTCGTAAGATTAGTTGTGGAAAATTAATTGTAGCCTTTTGTCTATGATCGGGTACCTTTTGTATTGACCATTTCTTAAGCAATTTGATGAACTAGTGGATGTTTTTGTGTTTAAGTTTATGAAAGTAGACTTATGAAACTTGAATTGATCTTGAATTGATTGGTTAAACTTAAAGCTTGTTTTTATGAACTAAAATCTTGACGAAGGTTTATCTTGTAAGAACAATAGATTAGTTTTCAACTAGTTATCACAACCAACATGTTAAGTAGTTAATACAATCACATTAATCTATGATATGATACTAGTTTAAGCAAGTGTAGTTTTTAATCATCCGAATTTCATTATATCTATTTGCTTTGTTATATGTTTTGATCGACTCAGTTAATTCAAACTTGTGCTCGATTCACTCAAATCCGAACGATCCCGACTTACCTTCATAATCTTGCTATAACGGACGAGTATACTTGCTCGTATGTGTTATTGGTAAAATTGGTAATTCACCTTTATAAATTTAAAACTTGCACCTACCGGGCACATCAAGTTTTTAGGCGCCACTTCCGGGATTTGATTGTGTTTCAACAAGTTTTGAATTTCCTCACCGATTCTAAAAAAAAAAATTTTTTCACGAAACCTTAACGGATCCGGTTGCCCTCAACCGAATCGGTTACGAGTTTACCATCATTCAGCAGTCGACCGATCGGTCGCATCCATAACCGATCCGGTTACCTTCCTCTGCTCCATATAAACTGTTTTGTTGTTTGTCCGTGTGTTTAGATATTGCCCGGATTCTCTAGGACATTGTATGAACACTCGAGCAGAGAATAGAACCAATTACACCTCTTACCAACCCGAACGTTTGATTCGAAGAAGAAGAAGAACACGTTTCATACCATTGGAAAATCGTGTACCAAGAATACCAAACCCACCATTTGATAACCTCATTGAAGCCAAAGTTGTTTACAACCCTTTCACCAATTTACCTTTTCCCATGGCGGACGATCAACCTATGTGGGAACAAACCGAACAGTAGCACCAACACCGAAAGTGCTATTGTTGCTATTAACCTTGGTGACAACTTCACCGTGAAGGGACATCACCTTTCTATGATCAAAGACCGACAATTCGATGGCGTGCGTGGCCGATCCGCATAAGCACATTGCCGAATTCATCGAAATTTGCGGCATGTTTCGTTATGGCGACACCGATGTCAATGCCATCAAACTCAAACTTTTCCCATCATCACTCGCGGAGATGCTAAAGTATGGTACAATGAATTAACCCCAAGAATCATCAATACTTGGGAGGAGATGAGGCAAGCTTTGTGTCGATTCTTTCCACCGCCATGTTTGATCGATTAATGGGAGAAATTCGTGCTTTCAACCAAAACCCAAACGAATCACTTGTCGAAGCTTGGCTTCGAATGAAAGATTTGCCGTGTTGTCATGGACATGGATTATCAAAAGGAACCATTATCCAAATCTTTTACCATGGACTAGATGAAATCTCTCAAGGCATCCTTGATCTTGGAGGAATTTTCTCTATAAAACTCCCAACGATGCACATCAATTGCTCGAAGATCGAGTACTTCTCAAACTTGATTGGTCCAAAGATTCCAAAACCAAACCTCTCCGAAAACCGTTGCTTTTGTCGAAAACACCGATACCTCAAAACTCATGGAGAAGATGGAAGCGTTAACCTCACAAATCAACTCGCAATACAAGGATATCAAAGATGAAATGAAAGAAATGCGAGATGGATGCAACAATTGTGGAGGAAATCACCCATCATCCGAGTGCGACGATAAACCTATGGGTGGACCAAAAGAAGGAGAAGCAAATTACGTTCAAGGAGGATACCGTGGAGGCGGATATCGTAGTAACTATTACGGTCGAAATTCTGGAAATTGGCAAGATCGCCGACCAAGGGATGACAACCGTGATTCTCAACCACGAACTGACGATCCACCACACCAAACTTCCGACAAAAAGACAGAAGAAACTGAATTCGAAAAAACCATGAGAGAATTCGTGGTGGTCAAAATCCGCAAATGATTTTATCAAAATCAATTTTTCAATCTTAAAGCCAAAGTTGAGCAAGGACAGAAAAATCATCAAGCATCTATCCAAGATCTTGAAAACAAGCTTGGCAGACTTTCTGACCAACATTCTTCTAGACCATCTGGTTCATTGCCAAGTAACACTCAATCCAATCCAAAACCATCAAATGATAAGACATACCGTCCACCTCAAACACGAAATGAACATATCAATGCTGTTTTCACAAGAAGTGGTCTCTCGTACGATCCACCACCTAATCCTAATCCTCCTATCACCGTTGATAGTGAAGATGAAAACGAAGAACCAAACACAACTCAAACCACCAAAAAGAAAGACATTCCACCAGTCAAGGCGTATACACCGAAAATTCCTTATCCTCAACGCCTAAAGAAAGAAAAGATGGAAGAGCGTTATAAGAAGTTTATCGAAATAATCAAAGAGGTTAGACTCAATGTTCCTCTCGTTGATGTTATAGCCGGAATGCCCAATTACGGAAATTTTGAAAGAACTTCTTAATAACAAAAGCAAGCTTGAGCAAATATCGACAACTTTTCTTAACGAAGAATGCTCACCATAGTTCAAAACAAAATTCCACCAAAGCTCGGAGATCCCGGGAGCTTTCTTATTCCATGTACTTTCGAATAACGTTAAATGTGATGCTTTAGCCGATCTTGGCGCAAGTATCAATTTGATGCCTTATTCACTCTATTCCAAGTTGTGCAACAACGACTGAAACCAACAAAATGAGCATTCGATTGGCAAACCATTCCTATCAATATCCTGGGAATTGCCGAGAATATGCTTGTTCAAGTCGGTAAATTCATATTTCCGTGGACTTTGTAATTTTGGAAATGGAAGAAGATAGTAAAGTCCCACTCATTTTAGGAAGACCTTTCCTAAACACCGACGCAATCATCAAAGTTAAAGGAAAAGAACTCAACCTTGGAGTTGGGAAGATCGAATCACTTTTCTTATCGATAAAGCAATGCGCTACCCACATTCCGGTGATGACACTTGTTTTAACGTCGATGTTATTGATGAAGTCACCGATGAGGAATTAGATGCATTCTTGAACGAATCCGATCCATTCATGACTACTTCGAAAAATCAATGAAACAGATTTTGACAAAGAATTTGATGATTTCATGAAAGTAGAATTTGAAGAAGATAACTCAGAAGAAGAAGAAATAGAGGAAAAGGAAGAAAATTTTGAGGAAATCACTTTCAATGAAAAAATGCGAATAAAATCCTCTATCGAAGAACCACCCACAGATCTCGAACTCAAACCTCTTCCAAATCATCTTGAATATGCTTATTTGGAGGAAAACTCACTTCTTCCAGTAGTCATATCTTCATTACTCGAGGATGATGAGAAAGAAAGTTTAGTTTCCGTACTCAAAAATCACAAACAAGCTTTTGCTTGGAAAACATCTGATATCCCAGGAATTAGTCCTAATTTTTGCAAACACAAAATCAATTTCGAAGAAGGATTAAACCGTGGTAGAACGTCAACGTAGACTCAATCCCAACATGAAAGAAGTTGTTAAAAAGGAAATCATTAAACTTCTTGATCTTGGAATCATTTACCCAATTGAGGATAGTCCTTGGGTAAGCCACATTCATTGTGTTCCAAAGAAAGGAGGAATGACGGTTGTAACTAATGAGAGAAATGAGCTAGTTCCAACTAGAACTGTCACCGGTTGGCGTGTTTGTATTGACTATCGTAAGTTAAACAAAGCCACCGAGAAGGATCATTTTCCACTCCCATTCATGGATCAAATGCTTGAAAGACTAGCGGAAATAAATTCTTTTGTTTCCTCGACGGATTTTCGGGATATTTCCAAATTCCATCGATCCTAACGATCAAGAAAAGACCACCTTTACTTGTCCTTTTGGAACTTACGCATATCGGCGTATGCCTTTTGGTCTTTGTAATGCACCAAAGAACTTTTCAAAGGTGTATGATCGCCATCTTCCAAGACATGCTTGAAACCTCCATGGAAGTTTTCATGGATGATTTTTCGATCTTTGGAGAGTCATTCAAACTTGCCTTTCTAATCTCGATAAAATGCTCGAAAGATGCGGTTGCACATCTTGTTCTCAATCGGGAGAAATGCCACTTTATGGTAACCGAAGGAATTGTGCTTGCCACAAAATCTCTAGTGCCGGAATGGAAGTCGACAAAGCAAAGGTCGATGTCATCTCAAAACTTCCACCACCAACCAACGTCAAAGCCGTTAGAAGTTTTTAGGACATCTTTGGTTTTACCGCAGATTCATCAAAGATTTTTCCAAAATATCTCGTCCAATGACAAAACTTCTTGAGAAAGAATCTATCTTTGACTTCGATCTTGATTGCATAAAAGCTTTGAATCACCGAAATCTCAACTTACTAGTGCTCCGATCATGGTTTCACCTAATTGGTCACTACCTTCGAACTTATGTGTGACGCAAGCGATTTTGCTGTTGGAGCTGTCTTAGGACAACGCGAAGGGAAACACTTTCGGCCTATATATTTTGCAAGCAAGACACTGAATAGTGCCCAGCAAAATTATACCGTCACCGAAAAGGAATTACTAGCTGTCGTTTTTGCCTTTGACAAATTCCGATCATATCTTGTGCTCTCAAAAACAGTCGTTTTTACCGATCATTCAGCACTCAAATATCTATTCAACAAGCAAGACGCTAAACCACGCCTTATTCGATGGATTTTGTTACTCCAAGAATTTGACATCGAAATCAAAGACAAGAAAGGAGCAGAGAATCTTGCTGCTGATCACTTATCTCGTCTCGAAAATCCTAATCTTGAGGAGTTAAAAGAGGAAGAAATCGATGATTATTTTCCCGATGAAACTCTCATGACCATCGACGGAAATGACGATCCTTGGTTTGCTGACTTTGCAAACTACCTCGCCGGAGGAATTCTCAGAAAAGGACTAACTCATGCTCAAAGAAGTAAATTCTTTTCAGAACTTAAATACTATTTTGGGAAGAGCCATATCTTTTCAAAATGTGTCCGATGGGATGATCCAAGATGTATTTTGGTTCCGAAACTCGTAAAATTCTTGACGAATGTCACCATGGCCCAACTGGGGACATTATGGTCCTTCCACCACAGCCTAAGAAAGTTTTGATGCTGGATTCTATTGGCCAACAATATTCAAAGAAGCACATACACTTGTTCAAAATCGTGACGCTTGTCAAAGAACCACCAATCTCTCGAAGGGATGAAATGCCGTTAACAAGCATTCAAGTGTGTGAAATATTCGATATTTGGGAATAGATTTCATGGGACCTTTCCTAAATCCCACAAATTCGAATACATTCTCGTTGCTATAGATTACGTGTCCAAATGGGCGGTGAAGCTTTACCAACAAACGATGCTCGTGTCGTCGTTAATTTTCTCAAAAGCTTTTAGCTCGTTATGGAATTCCCAAAGCACTCATAGCGATCGTGGAACTCATTTCGCAATCAACAAATGGAAAAAACCATGAAAAGATATGGAGTTCATCATCGATTTGCAACGCTTATCATCCACAAACTAGTGGTCAAGTCGAAAATACCAACAGAGCTCTCAAAAGAATCTTGGAAAAACCGTAAAGACAATCCGTCTTTATGGGCAAGGAAACTTGATGATGCTCGTGGGCATTTCGTCGGCTTATAAAACACCAATTGGTACAACTCCGTGCACTCTGTATGGGAAGACTTGTCATTTGCCGTTCGAAGTTGAACATCGTGCTTATTGGGCGCCGAGACAATGTAACACCGATCTCAAAATAGTGGAGAAAAGATTTACGCAATTGCACGAACTAGATGAATTAAGACTCCAAGCTTATGAAAACTCCAAAGCGTATAAAGCCGAACAAAAGCCTATCATGATAAAAAGCTACGAATTCAAAAGAATTCAAAGTCGGAGATAAAGTTCGCTTTTAACATGAAATTCAAATTCAAAGCTCTAAGTTACAACCGAAATGGTTTGGACCATACGTCGTTAAACATGGATATCCATCCGGGTATGTCGAACTCTATGACAAACAAGGTGGAAGTTTCATTGTTAATGGACACGAATCAAGTTATACTACGATAAGGAGCAAACGAATGAAGTTTCGATTCGGCGGTGTCTCGAGACACCATGAGAATGAATTCAAACTATCACCTTTGTAGCACCATTTCTGGAAGAATTCCACAAACTATTCCGTGGAAACCAAGCTACGAATTAAATGCGGAACGATATTGAAGATCTTGGTGAAGAATTCATGTACATCCCGAACTCTATAAAATATTCAAAGCTGCCTTGCAATGAATAAATCGGGAATAATCGAGTCGGTGATGACTCAAGAATAAAACAAGCGCTCCTCGGGAGGCAACCCGTGTGTTTCATATTTTGATTTTCGTGGTCACTCCCAAAGTCTTAACCTTTGGTTAAACTTAAGTGTGGGGTGCCATCCTTTAATAAAATCTTTGTTTGTTTATAAGATTGTGTGCGGTGATGATTTCTCTAGTGGGCGCCAGAATGAAGAAAGAATTTTAAGTCGATAAACTCGTTGACATATCTGGTTTCATCTCTATTTTCCCTATTTCTATACTTTTAAGTTCGTTTTCATTGAGGACAATGTCTAACTTAAGTGTGGGGGTGAATAGGAAAATTAGAGTTTTCATGCTTAAAATTAAAATTTTGTTTGCCCTTGTGATCTAGTTGTTTTCACACTTTTAGGATTATCTATTAGAATAACTGGATCATTCCACCGGTAAAACGGTAATATTTGAAACTTGAGATGTGTTCCGATTACTATTGCAATCCATTTTTGGATCGATAAACATTTGCTAACACATATTATACCCTTTCCACTAAAATGTGAGGATTTAAGCCTATTTCTTATTAGCATACACCTTTTATGCTTAGATCTTTTGCTATGAGTGTGCCGGTGATTTTATTTATTCTAGAACTTGTGCTTGTAAATCATTACTAGACCGCAGTGAGATTGCATTCGTGCGATATAAGTGAATTCGTGTGATAAAGAGGCAACTTAGGATTTAACCCAAATGGCCTTCCATTTTACATCTAATGATATATTAGCTAACCTCATCGGTTAGTTAACCACCCACATGGACCCATTTGTAGTGCTCATTTTAGCACTAGATACCCCTAGTTACACCTTCTCGAGCCATCCCTTTCATTTTGCTTCACCCGAAAATACAAAAGATTTTACACTTTAAACCTTAGCCTACCCCTTATCAATGTCTAACGGTTGGTTGCTAGTTTCATGGAAAGTGAAGATTGTTCAAATGATTATGAGTACCACATCCTATGTGATTGATTGAGCCATGCGTTGGGTTTATGTTCAAAAAAAAAAAAAAAAAAAAAAAAATTTGTGTTGAAAGTATGGAAATAATAGCCAATGTGCTATGGTCGAAGAATAATTATCATGGCAAAGCAAAAAGCTGTGGAAAGTGAAAAAGAAGAAAGCAAAGCTATAATCGTTTATTTGGTTCGTGGAATGTTTGATAGCTAGCAACACGGGTATTAGACTTGATTTCATTTTTATTTTAACACCAATTTCATTAAACATTCCCATGCCTTATCCATACCCTTAACCCTTAGCCTATCATTATAACCCGAATAAAAGCCCTCTTTAGATGTTTTTACTTGGTGCTCACGCCACGTCGGTGGAGTTTTGTTTCTTGTACAAGCTTATGGTAATAATCTAATCATGACTGAGCAATGAGTGTGATTTATCTTGTTACTCCACTAAAATGAGTGATTGAGTGAATTATATTCCATTATTTTTCGTGAGGTGTTTTGAAATGTTAATCATGCAAGAAAATCGTTGGATATTGTCAAACATCTTGATGTTTCACCTTTATAAGCATAATTGATGAATCTTCTCTCGTATTTATACTTGGTTGATTTGCATCACATTTTTCATAATCACGATCTTATCCCAGTGGATGTTTGTCCTAGATTTGCTTGAGGGCAAGCAAAGTTTAAGTGTGGGGGAATTTGATAACACTCAGATTGTGCATGTTTTTAGTAGCATTGTGTGTACTTTTATATCTGTTATTTGGTTATATTTGTGTGATTTTAGCACTTAATCGTATCTAGATATGTTTGTCTAGCATTCATAACCAAGTGCAGGGAAATGGAGGAAAATGTGGAAATATGCGCTAATCGAAGATTCCGTCTCGATAAAGCTAAATCCCAAGTACCTTTGAAGACCTTAGTGATTGAAGAACCAAGTTCTACAAGTCGAGTGAAGAGAAAAGATCAAGTTTCTTTCTCGGAAGATCCAACCGGATCCGGTTACACCTTCACCGGATCGGTTGGCATTTGGTCGGAATACATGTTTTGCCATGACCGACCGATCGGTCGCAACCCGCAACCGGATCGGTCGGTGTGTTATTATTGAAGACCAACCGGATCGGTTGGTCGTATGACCGATCCGGTTGGAGAAGCTGCAGTTGTCAAATCTTCATCACTAAGCTTCCCCTTTGCATCCAAACGATTCTAGGTCCTTCTCTTGGTGTATTCTAGTTCCTTCCTTACTCCTTGGAGGCCAAGTCAAGCATTTAACACCCTAGGCCTTGGAATTAGTATAAATAGAGGCTAATTGTGAACATATTAGATACACTTCAATTACAAAGCTCTCTACTCATCAAACCAAGCCTTAACCTCCTGAAATTCGTCCTTAGAAATCCAGAGAAGTTTGGAGTTCCAGAAGTTCCATCGTTGGAAGCCGAAACACTAAGAAGTCCACCACGATCCTTTGGGAATCATTACTTCATCATTTGTAATCTTATTCCAAGCATTGTAAGACTTTTAATCATGTTTTCTAATGATCAAAGTTATGAGTTTATGTTCATGTTTGCTATGAGTGGCTAGTTTCTTTATACACTTGCTTAAATGATGTTGATTATTATATGATTAGTTAGTGATTGTGTTAACATGTTTTAATTCAATTTCAAGTTGATTCTAAGATCCAATTGTGCTAAAGTTTCATAGTGACATTTGTTAATCAAGTTTGGCTAATTGGTAACTATCGTTGGGGTCGAAAGAACTTCGTATTATTCAACTAGTCATAATCATTTTGTCTATGGATGATTGTTTTACCCATTATTCTTGATTATACAAAGGAACTAAGGTGTGGTTGTAATAGAAACGCTTTTGATTATCAAATTGGATTAGTTGGAAACATCTAAATGGTCGTAAGATTAGTTGTGGAAAATTAATTGTAGCCTTTTGTCTATGATCGGGTACCTTTTGTATTGACCATTTCTTAAGCAATTTGATGAACTAGTGGATGTTTTTGTGTTTAAGTTTATGAAAGTAGACTTATGAAACTTGAATTGATCTTGAATTGATTGGTTAAACTTAAAGCTTGTTTTTATGAACTAAAATCTTGACGAAGGTTTATCTTGTAAGAACAATAGATTAGTTTTCAACTAGTTATCACAACCAACATGTTAAGTAGTTAATACAATCACATTAATCTATGATATGATACTAGTTTAAGCAAGTGTAGTTTTTAATCATCTGAATTTCATTATATCTATTTGCTTTGTTATATGTTTTGATCGACTCAGTTAATTCAAACTTGTGCTCGATTCACTCAAATCCTATGAATCGATCCCGACTTACCTTCATAATCTTGCTATAACGGACGAGTATACTTGCTCGTATGTGTTATTGGTAAAATTGGTAATTCACCTTTATAAATTTAAAACTTGCACCTACCGGCACATCATCGTCAAATTTGTGAAAACAAAACTTAAAAAAGGAGGTAATTTATAAAACTTTAGTGGTTGAATTTTAAAAATTATATAGAGTTAAGTATAATATTATAATGAGTAAAGTCTAAAATACATCCCCGTGGTTTGTCCTTTGTCTCGCTTTACATCCATAAACTTTTTTGGTACAAAACCATCCTCCGTTAGTAAAGTTGGCACAAATATATCCTCTCATAGTAAATTCGGTTAATAAGACTAACGGTGCAAATATTTCTCCGCTATCTCCTAACGGAAGAGAAAATATTTGCCGTTAGTCTAAGACCAACGATGCAATAAAATAAATTGCATCGTTAGTCTTAAGGACTAATGGTGCACTCCACCGCCACCTACCACCCAACGCCACCACCCACCGCCACCCACCGCCCACCGCCACCTCTACCCACCACCACCAACGCCACCACCCCCACCTCCACCGCCGCCACCACCACCACACCACCCACCGCCACACGCCACCACCACACCACCACACCCACCACCACACCCTAACGCCACTTTCCACCCACCACCGCCGCCACCTCCACCCATCACGACCAATGCCACCACTCACCTCACCGCCACACCCACCACCACTCAGGCCACTCTCCACCCACCATCACCTGAGACACCACCTCCACCATCGCCATCTACCGCCACTCGCCACTACCAACCACCCTGATGCCACCACCATCATCGCCACCACCTCCACCACCACCATCAACAAAAATAAGTGGTTGTGGTGTGGTGGCGCGTGGTGGTGGGTGAGGGTGGTGCAATGGTGGCGGTGGTGGGTGGAGGCGCGGCGTTAAGTAGTGGTGGGTAAAGGGCGCAGCGCGGGCGCCAAGCGCGGAGTGGGGGTGCCGCATCAGTGGTGGTAGGTGGAGGTGGTGTGAGCGTGGCGGTGGTGGTGGAGGTGAGGTGACGGCGTGCGTGGTGCGCGTGAAGGTGTGTGTAAGGGTGGTGGCGGCGGAAAGGGGGTGGTGGCGTTAGTGGAGGTGGTGGTGTAGTGGTGGCGTAGTGGCGGTGTGGTGGTGGTGGCGGTGGAGGTGGGGGTGGTGGCGTTGGTTGGTGGTGGGTGGAGGTGGCGTTGGAGGTGGTAGGTGGCGGTGGGTGGTGGCGTTGGGGGGTAGGTGGCGATGGATTGCACCGTTAGTCCTTAGAACTAACGATGCAATTTATTTTATTGCATTGTTAGTCTTAAGGACTAACGGTGCAAATATTTTCTCTTTCGTTAAGAGATAACGGAGAAATATTTTCACTGTTAGTCCTTATTAACTGAATTTACTAACAGAGGGATGTATTTGTGCCAACTTTACTAACGGAGGATGATTTTGTGCCAAAAAATAGTTTAGGGATGTAAAGCGAGACAAAGGATAAACCACAGGGATGTATTTTGGACTTTACACTCCATGTTTTTTAATAACTTTGAATTATAAACAAATACCCCCTTATACTTTATACCCTTTATACTTTATATCTTAAAAAATACAATGTATATGTTGTTTTAAAATAACAACATATAAATTTGCATAAGATTATAAGATCAATTTTTTTTACTATGTACGTTCAATAGGGACTCATTTATTTCATTTTTAAAAGTTAACTTATGTGGACACGAGTTTACATTTTAAATACGGCTAAATTACTGAAAACGTACTTATCAAATTGTAGGCACATGTTACTTTAATATAAAAATAAATATACGCTGATTGTACTTATAACAATGACTCATGTAATTTTATTTATTTATATAAGGATATCTAGAAAACATTTTTAAAAATTTTAAAGAGTATACTTTAACTTTATCAACGCTATTATGTGCTATTAAACTTTCATCATGTGTACAACATAATATCAAGAATGAAATTTAAATAACAACATCAACATCAACATCTTTGTCACTAAATAAAATTAAATCTTGAGTTACCTAATGTAATTTTTATAAAAGTTTACCAAATTCTAATGGATATTAATGCATAATGAAAACTCGTGCATAAGTATTAGTTGTACTTATATCACAATTTTCATGGGCAAATTCTTATATGTGTATATACCGAATTAAAATGTTAAAATAAATTTGATTTATGTGTAAACTTCGTGCATGCACAAAACTTATAACTGTATAATTATATGCAATTACCTTTAAAGACACAATATTCAATATTAATATAGAATAATTTTTTTTTGTCAAAAACCACGTGCGTGCACGGGTATTATAACTAGTATAAACATACCGGAATAACACAATCACAATTCTACTAATCTAGAAAACATGACTAGCTAGCTATCGCTACAAGTTGAGATCAAATTTATGATTCAAAGAAGCATCCACCATAACCGGGTCATGCAGTTGATATGGTGCTCGCTCGCTTGCCCTATCATTCCTCTTGCCAAAAACTTGTTTAGCGATGCTCGCCTTGCAACCGTAAATCCAACCCTACTTGTTCTCGCTTCAAAAGCCTCACAGGAGAAGTTGAAGTTGAAGCCATTTGAACTCGATTTTCGACATGATTATTAGAGCTAGAAGCACCACTAGATGCTAACATCATTTCCCTTGCTTTATCAGCCGAAGCACCATCAAACACTATAACTTGTCCATCATAGATAACAGTCATTTGTTCGGTTTTGGACTCATTTGTATCAATAGATTTTCTTACACCATCTTTTAGTTTTATGGATATAAATTAGTAGTCGTGAGTTAGGATCGAACTTGAGACCACGGGATTGCACGCTTTACGTATGAGAATTAAAGTTAATAATTAAATGTAAATGTTATATTTATTTATTAGTTACACGAAATAATATAACGGACGTTAAGTTAATTAAGTGTATTGGACTAACGATCGTTAAATGTAATTGGAAGGACTAGATTGCAAAATAAAGATTGGGAAGGTTCCGGAATCCCCTTGGGGATGTATAACCGATCGGCCAAGGAGGAAACCCAACCCAACCCATACTCAACTTGTTCACCAAGTTATGTTGAGTATATATACAAGGCTTAGGGTCTTGGTTTTGCATCTCTTGTACTCATAAGCTAAAACCTAAAAGTGTTTTTGTGTGTTTTTGCTTGAATTCGGTCGACTACCTCCTCTGGGTGTCGATACACTTGTTTTCCAAAACCAAGTTATTTTGTTTGATTAAAACTAGCATTACTTTAATTTGATTTAGTACGTGTGTACAAGAAATTGGTACTAACACATTTTTGTTGGTATCTTGGATTGAATTACAAAATCGGTAAGGGGTAATTCTTATAATCTTATAAACCCTAATTAGGGTTCATCACTTGCTAGTTTTGTGGATTTGATTCTTGTTCGACTAGAATCAATAAAGGTATGCATACTTTTATTTACGTTAATTAATTATTTATTAATCTTTCCTATACGCTTCCGCATGTTTTCTTTGATGTATATGTGTTTTATATATGATTGTCATGTTATATAATTCAACAGTGGCATCACGAGTCATTGGTTTAATAAGTAATTAATTACGAAACACGTAAAAAACGAATATTGTATGTTGTTTGATATGATTGTTATATGGTTTTGGTTATGATTATGTAAACCCTTGTTTTAGGGTTAGGGCTTTTTCCCTAATTTGGTTTAAATTTTTTTATATGGATCGACCAAAATTTTTTATGGGTCGAAACCCTAAAAAAAAATTTAGTCGGTTTTTATTTTAAATTGGTTAGGGTTTATATTGATTGTTTTGTTAACCATATCGAAACCTAGAATTAATATATTTGTTACGTGATATATTCATGAATAATGTGTTATGTGACATGGAATAGTATGCGATCTTGTGACTTAATTGAATAATTGTTATGTTATATCCATGATGATACATGCATGTTCGTCATGGATGGTTGCTTGAATTTGTTTAATTGTTAAGACATTTTACCACATGTTTGTTTTGATAAATATTGAATTGGGGAAGACTCCAATAATATATTAATGAATCAATTATGTGCAATTTGGTATATTTTTAATTATGGCTTACGCAATCGATTCGTCGATGTATGTGGCTCACTTTCAATTGGGAAAGTGAAATCCCTAGTTAATATATACGTTAATTAACCTAGACATTGATTATTAATAGGTTTTATCAAATAAGTTGCATGTGGCTACTTGTTTACACGTATTAATTGTTAGTTATGTGCGCATTGTTTTTAGTTATTTATTTTTTATTTGTTACTTGTTTGTTTATTATGTGTGACAAGTTTTAAGCAAAGGGTAATTTTGAATAGAAAAATAAATCGGACTAAACAATGGTGAAATTTGATTTGTTTTTTAAGAGTTAAGTTTTTAAAATTTTAGTTGATTGATGATTTTGGTACGAATAGTGAGAACGGCTCACCCAATTTGACGGACTGTGTGGGGGTACAAGGAGGGGAGCGCATTAAATTGTGAATCCGAAGAAGGAGGTTATTGATTCAAATGACCAAATTCTCCGCTTCTTGCGAGTCAAATTGGAGTTACCAAGTAGGCTATGCGTACAAAATCATCTTAAGGGCGAATTAGCTTTAATTCCATGCGCTACTTTTGTGGTAATTATCCGAAACACTAAGTCCTTAGACTTATGCAAAAGTACGATATAATGGACGATAATTAAAGGTAAATTCCTTGATTGGCGAAACCAATACCTCAATCAAAACTTTGATAATTTGATCTTTATGAATTGGTTAATAAAAAAAAATTTATTAAAATTTATGCTACAAGATAAATGCATGACATCTTTGTACATAGTTGATTTGACACCATAAATCAATACTAGTACCCTTTATAAATTAAGTTTGTGCCATCTAGTTAAAGGAACACTTGAAGTTGCAATTTACGTCATGTGGGAACTTGGCGAGATTGTGATGAAAAGGTAAATCTTTATGTAAAGTTAGACCTTGCATAAACATATTTGCAGTTCTTTAAGTTAGACGACTTAAATTGAGTAGTAAGTGAGACCTGGACTCAAGGCACAAGATGGGGATAAAACATGTTTATATTTGAAATAGCGTTGGAAAATATAAATCCCATAATGATCTAGGAATTGGAAAATGTTTGCCAATTATTGTTCGACAGATTACCTTATTATATGTTTTCGTTACTAGCAGATCAACTGATGTAATGAATCTATGATAATTTGGATCCTAGTTTTCGAGAAAACTATATGGTTATATGTTTATATGTTTATATTACCTTGGGTATATTTTATTTTCTTGAAAAATTGTATTATCGAAAATACTAATACTTAAACTTTTTCTGTAGAAATGGCTCAAAACAACGATAACACACTGCACTAAGTTATGCGTTCAAAAGCTTTTTTGATCGAGAAAAGCTGATTGGCTCTAAGAATTTCAATGATTGGCACCGCTCATTGAGAATTATCTGTAGAGTTGCTGATCGATTGGATTATCTGTACACGCCTTGCCCTGTTGAACCACAACCTGACGCCTCTAACGAGGAAAAGGCTGCGTGGAAGGTTGAGTATAAGCGTCACAATAATGTGGCTTGCTTGATGTTGGGAACGATGGAACCTGCTCTCCAAAAGCAGTTCGAAAACTACTTCCCATACAACATGCTCAATGAACTCCGAACTATGTTTGAGAAACCTGCGGCTGTCGAAATTTATGATTTGATCGATGCATTACACAGCTGCAAGCATGGAGAGGGTATGTATTGGAGATGAAAGGATACATGGACCAATTACTAGCACTTGGCAAAGTTTATGAAAATGACATTGCTGTGAACTTGATCAACAGATCCCTTAACAAGGATTTCAATGGTTTTGTTCGGAACTTCAATATGCACTGCGTAGGGAAGACAGCATTTACCTACACGCATTGCTAATTGATTATGAAAAGGGTTACCTCAAAAGCTCCTACTCCCGTACTTGCTATTCAGGTGGAAGGATAAATAAGCCAAACCAAGCGAACAACAAAAGGGAAAGGGCAAAGGAAAGTTGATAAGGGTAAACAAGTTATGGCCTATCAACCGTAACCCAAGAAGTACCCTACTCCTAGGAAGGAAAATCCTAAAAGGATCAAGCATGCCACCACCGCAAGGTCGTTGGGCATTGGAAGAAAACTGCGTTTCTATCTTGATGAATTGCGGAAAGATAAGATGAAGTATGCCGGGTCCTCGGGCGCCGGTCCTTCAGGTAACTTCTTTGTAATTGAATTATTTACTCTAAATCATAAAAATTCCTGGGTATATGATATTGGATGTGGTATTCACATTTGTAATACACTATAGGGATTTAGAATGGAGAGGAAGCTGGCCTATGGGGAGCAATATCTGCATGTGGGCAATGGGGCACCTGCAGTTGTTGAAGCCACAGGAGTGTTTAGTTTAGTATTGCCTACGGGCTTAGTATTGTTATTAAACAATTGTTATTATGCACCTTCTATAATTAGAGGTGTTATTTCATTTTCAGTATTGTTGGATGATGGTTTTACTCATACTATTCCACGTAATGGAATTTCTGTTTCTTTAAATGGTGTATTTTATTTTAATGATGTAACATATTGGATTTCACAAACACACTAAACCAATAATCAAAGAGGCGTATACAAGAGGTTTTAGAGAGAGAAAGTTAGAGGTTGGGAACTTTAGTGAGAGAAAGAAAAATCTTATTATGAGCTTCAACTCTCTGCCTTGGGAGGTAGAGAGTATTTATAGTACTTACATAAGTCGCCACCTACGGCCGTGGATCGTGCATACAGTGGGTAAAGACCCGTCCGTCCTCCACGGTGTTACATAACTAAATACTACTAAACATTAAATAAACTACGACTACGAGCTTTCTACGATTACATATACTTAAGGTGACCGAGTCTTTAATAACCTGGATTTACTAAATCCTAACAATCTCCCTAAGGAGGTCACCTCAAGATCACCTCAAGATTACATTGAACACAAATAGATATTACATTTAAAATTGTTCTTGCATTCTTGATGTAGTTCTTTGCTCGAGAGCTCGTAGTCATTGATTCTTCATTATTGAATGCTTGGATAATCAATGTGGAGGTCTTTAACCGATCCACGTGATAATCGAAGTTTGAGCCACCTTTGAGATCATCACTATCATAAATCTCGACTCTTCCATTGTGGTGTTGGTATTATGTGATGTTGTGACATTTGGACCGACATGCTCACATTCGGATCATGATATATTCTCATCGAGTAGCGGAAGCTTTCGTTGATTCATGATATTGGCGCAGCAGTAATGAAGCATGGAGTGAAAATATAAGAGTCATTGATGCACTAATCATGATTTCTTTAGAAATGAATGTGTTGAGTGAGCATGCGGCTATGGATTGACCGCTTCATTCTCGATCACCGCAAACGCGGGCGCCTCGCATAAAACAGCAATAAAGCGCACGAAAGTGTCTTTGATCACTTCGTTGAATTGAGGTACACGCCCACGGTTCCCTGCTGATCAAGACAAGCACGCTCGTGATCGGTAAAATTCAAGAATTTCCTTGACAGGTTTCACAATGCTCTAGTCGTTTCAAACCGGAACATCTCAAAGAAGACAACACGGAGTGAGTGAACCAAAGATGAATAGAGATACACCGATTGATGAAAAGAGATTTGAAAACAATCGTGTATCGCTTCAATTGAAATTGTTTTTGCAATACAACGAAGGTTTTAATGAAAATCAATTATCAATCATAAACACCTTTATTTTGAAATATTTGTACACGATCGATGTGCTAAAGAAAAGAGTTTTAAGCACAACGACCGGTTTTTCAAAGGTATCCGTTAATCCATAACCTAAGATTGAATCGCCCCATTGTTTCATTAGGCTTGTCACATGGTTGATCTATTGATAGATCTCACATGCCACCCACCGTGAGCTTGTTTGATGTTGGCTCGTAAGGCTTTCCATCTTCATTGTGAATATGTTTGCATATCACTCGGATGTTCCGCAATACCACAAGGATAATGCGTGGGACTCATAAGATATAATCTCTCTTTCCACATTGTGTGAAAGAGAGTCTTCAATCGAAAGTGTCTTAATGAGATTTATAGATGATCTCGTGGCTCTAGACTCAATTTTGCATATTTGGATCCTATTTCGAAGACTAGGGAGAGGGTCTCCTTCTTCAATATCAACAGTCTCTAAGAGAAAGTCGATAGATTATGTCGGTTCTCCGTGAGAATGAAACAAGTCCTTTTAAGAGGAACTTGAGTGGTTTGGGAAGTTGAAGTGCAGTGCGTCACTGGGTCCATGATGTCTTGTCTTCAATATCGATGTTACCTTGGTAACCACTAGTAGCATATGAATTGAACCCGGTATCTGCCCTAAGGTTGAATAATTAGAGGGCTATTTATTTTCACCCTTTTCTCATTCAATTCTTTTTCATTCTTCAACCCTTCAAGCTTACCGAGACTTCATAACTAGAGCCTTGTTGGGTTTATTCCAAGACTAGCTCGCCTTAGTCTCGACTCTTCCCATATCTCATTTTCTCCATTTTTCAATATACCTAAGGACTTCTACACTATCTAGTGGATTGTCCTCGTAGATCCCTCCGGCTCGGGCGGATCATGGGAACAAATACCTAACCTTATCGTCCTTATATCACCATACATAAATTAAAATTGGTCGGTCTATTTAGCATTGTTCATCCGCCATTGGAACCAATTGAAAACCATTTGAAAATCAATCCGGATACTTGTGATATATTATCAAAGCATTTTGTACCGAATTGTTTTTGATATTTTAGAACAAGATCTCCCCTCAACATGTGCATCAAGCATCATTTTGTAATAGAAATAATTTTCATCTTTGAGGGGTTGGCTTGCATCTAAGAGTAGTTATATAAAGAATGTGGTTTTCAAAATAGTTGCTCCCCATCAATATGTGCATAGATATTTGAAAATGTTTTGCACATATTAGGAAAAGACTACACATTGAAATAAATTGATCACGTTTCAAATCTTTGTGGTTTAAGATAGATGCTCCCCTCAACATGTGCATGGAAAATTTGAAATCGTTTGGCACATGTGGGAAGGAGAGCTTGTACATCCTTATGAAACCATTTACCGAATTATCGCTTTAAATCCAATTTAAATCACAAATTCTCCCCGATCACAATTATCAAATCTTTTGAGATTTGTGATCTCTGAGATTTAAATTGATTTTGAAAGCTTTAAGGAGAATTGTGACTTGATTATGAAAACATTTTAACCGATAAGGATCGGATTTTGAGACTTTAAACTCCATTGATTAAACATGCATGATTATCTTTTGAAAACAATTTTATGACAAATAACCTTTTGATTTAATTGAAATCATTCTCCCCTCAATCAATGACATAAGTTGTTGATTGAGAGATAGGTATTTTGACAAACGTTAAGTCCGGATGATTTTCAAAAGTAGAGTCCGAGTTATTTTCAAAACAATTAGTTTTCATGAGATAGTAAGTAATTGTTTATAGAATCGAGCATGAGTTTTGAAAACAAGATAAAGCATGGCTCTGTTCTTTCTTTGAAAAACGGGTTATTGCCCGAAATGACAATAAACCATTGTTTCACTTTCTCCCAAAAATATTTTTTGATTTTTGATTTTTTTAAATATATATATATATATATATATATATATATATATATATATATATATATATATTTTAAATATTTTTTTAATATTCGAACAACATCTAAAGTCCGTGTCATTCTTTGAATGATCGCACAAAGATCGTAGATATTTATCGAATCGAGAAAATCATGACAAAACGACAATATTTTTGGAATTTTTCAAGATTTTTCAAATTTTTATGGATTTTGAAAGTTTTATATTTTCTACTTTCTTTTGAAGGTTTTGTAATTTTGTATTTTGCTTTTCGAAAAGATATTTACAAGAGATGGATGAAGAAAGACCTTTACTCCTCGCCTTTCTCTTGAAGACGTTTGAGTGTTTCCGGTTGTAGACTCTTTAGACCAAGTCGGGAGGATAAACTCAAACGTTCTCTAGGAAGAGCTTTGGTGAAGATGTTCGCTAACCGATATTCAATCCTCACAAAATAGAGTTCCACCACACCGCTTTCTACTTGCTCCCTGATGAAATGATGTCGAATGTCGATGTGCTTTGCTCTTGAGTGTTGTACGTTGTTGCATGAGAGAGCAATAACACTTTTATTATCACAATACAGAGGATTTTGTTGAATTCAAAGCCATAGTAAGATAATTGGGATCTCATCCATAAGATTTGAGCACAACAAGATGACATGGCTATATATTCAGCCTCTGAGAGAAATAGAAGTACTCATTTGCTTTTTTGAAGACCACCACAAGCTTATCACCCAAAACCGAGCACCTCCGGGCGTGCTTGACGTGTATCTTGACATCCCGCATGATCAACATCCGTGATAGGTCGTTAGTGACATACCGGTGTCCTTCGGTACCAAAGTCCCATATTGATGGTTCCTTGGAGATATCGAAGACCCGCTTAACCGCTTCAAGGTGCTTTTTGGTAGGCTTAGCTCGATATCTAGCACACATGCAAACAATGAATGTATGTCTGGCCCATCGGCCGCGAGGTACATCGTGATCCAATCATACTACGATATTTTGTTTGGTCTACCATGATCCCGATTGGTCCTCATCCGGTTTAGTACGCTCTATCATGTGAGTGTCAACAGGTCACTAGAATCAAATCCAAATTTCTTTAAAATCTCATTTGCATATTTAGATTGATGTATAAAAATGCCTCCGGACTTTGTGAAATTTGTAATCCCAAGAAAATGACATTTGTCCCATCATTGACATTTGAAATTTAGAACCCATTTCACTTAAAAAGCGGTCACATTCATTGGGGTCACGAGACAAAATGATATCATCAACATATATTTGAACGTGAATTAAATGTTTGCACGACTTTACGGTGAACAATGTCGGATCAATCGCTCCTTTGTTTGAATCCGAGGATAGAAGAAACTTTGATAGCGTATTATACCAAGCCCTCGAGCTTGCTTCAAGTCAGAAGAGCCTTCTTCAAATGATAGACGTGAGTAGGATGCACCGATTCACAAAGCCTTCAGTTGGGTCGACGATACGACTCTTTAAGATCTTCATTAAGAAAAGCCGTTTTACATCCATCTAATATACTACCATGTTCTTACTTGCAAGATTAGCCAAGAACATTCGATTGCCTCGATACAAGCAACTGGAGCAAATGATTCTTCAAAGTCAATACCTCCTCTTGACGGTATCCTTTGCAACCAATCGAGCCTTGTTCTTTAAAACATCACCATGCTCATCAAGTTTCACTTTGAAGATCCACTTTAGAGCAATAATCATAGCACAACTGGAGCGGTACTAATTCCCATACATCTAGTCGATCAAACTCATGAATTTCTTCTTGCATGGCATTGAACCAAATTGTCTTCATTCATGGCGCCACGCGTCTTTTGGTTCGATCTTAGAGAGTACGGAGTTGAAGAAGCACCATAAGGCATCGGTTGCAAGTTGTTTCCGTGTGGATACCGGACGAGAAAGGTTTCCAATGATGTTGTCCAATGGATGATCATGTGTCCATTTTCTAAGGTGTTCATGTGGTTGTTGTTGAGGAACCAAGTAGTAGAGTTGATATCTCATGAAGAAGATGGTTCGATGATGACTCGTGAGCAAATATGTTTTCAAAGGGTTCATCTTCCGGAGGAGCAAAAGGGTTTTCATCATCGTAACAGAAGAACATTTCCATTGTTTACACTGATGATTGATAATTTGTTGATGAGACAGAGTGATCGAAGACGGCGCTTGACTTAATGACATTGAAACCAAGGGTTAACTTCATTGACAGGGGATGAGGCGCCTGCTTGAAGGAACGACATATCATTAGCACTTGGCTCATAGTGTTCATCAAACATTTGATCAAATAATTTCTTCAAATCATCTTCTCAAGGAGGTACATACGGAGTTCTTTGGTGAGGATTAGAAACAAGAGTAGAACTGATAGGACTCTCGGATAAAGGTTGAAATGCGGGTCCGAATCGGATTGTCCCGAGCCATTTGACCGTCACTCATCGAACGTAACGTGAATTGTTTCCATGATATTTCGGGTTCTCTTGTTGTAGATTCTGTATCCTTTTACTGCTTTGGTGCATAACCTACAAATACTCCAATGTCCGCTTTAGCTCTTAACTTACCTAAATCTTGACCGTCATTTGTCGGATAGCACAACGCACCAAACACACGAAGGTAGGATAGATCAAGCTTTCGTTTATAGACAAGTTCATATGGAGTTTTCCATGAGAGGTATGAATAAGGAACGATTTTGGGTGTAGCAAGCAAAGGCAATGGCTTGACCAGGAGAAACATTGGAACCTTTGAGTAAATAAGCATTGTTCTAGCGGCTTCCACAAGAGTTCGATTTCGTCTTTCAACTACACCGCTCGCTGAGGGTTCGTGGAACACTTCTTTGATGACCGATTCCAACACTTTCATAAAATGGATTAAATCTTTGTTAACGAACTATGTGCCATTGTCTGCTCGAACAATTCTAACAAGATTGTTAAGTCGAACTTGAAGTTGCTTGATAAGTTTAATGATGACATCACGAGTTTCATCCTTTGTCCTCAAAAACTTTACCCAAGAGAATCGAGAGTAGTCATCGACAACGACTAAAATATATTTCTTCCCATTAATAGTTTGCACTCTCATTGGTCCGCATAAATCCATATGAAGGGTATGAAGAACTTCCATTATCGAGTTTGTGGGTTTTGGTTTGTGGGCATATTTTGTGCTTTTTCCCAATTGGCAAGTGAACAAAGATGATCTTTTCATACTTTAACTGGGTAATCCTCTTACTAAGTCCTTTCTAGAAAGATTGTTTATGGTACCAAAGTTCAAGTGATTTAGACGACGGTGCCATAGCCATGACTTAGTTTTGGAAGCCTTTGACAAAGCGCGATGGGTAAAGATTTCATCATATCTTCGATAGAGATGGTGTATAGGTTTGAACCACGAGTTCCTCCGAGAAGTTCCACACCATCAAGTTCTCTAACAAAGCAAGTATGTTTTATGAAGGCCACTTCTAAACCGAGTCACGCAATTGTCCGACGTAAAATAGATTATGTCCAAGACCTTCAACATAATATACCCCGGAAATCACACTATCTCCAACCACGTAATCTCCATAACCCATAATAGCACCAAAATGATCGCTTCCGAATCTCACAGCTCCGATGAATTTACTCACGAAGTTCATGAGCCGTGACCGGTCTCCAAATATATGCTTGGAACGACTGAGTCCGTGTACCACGTAACGATTTGAACGATCCGCAGTTGAACACGCATAAGAATGGATAATGGATAATTGGGATCCCATGCAAGAATGGGTTCCATTTGGTTAGTAATGATGATTGGAACACCCACATCGTAGATAGAAACAATGGACTCATTAGAAATAGATGCGTGCTAGTGTCCATATTTGACCTATTCAAAGTATGTTCACTTCTTAAGGAATAGTTCTACCAAGAGGCATCCATTTTCTAGTGGGCATTGACTTAGCAACTTTAGGGCAAGACTCATTAACCTTACGCCCGGTGGGTATCCATTGATAACATATATTACTAAATTTTCTTTCCGTGGTTTCCACTGCTTTTCTAACTTTCTTTTCGCTTTTGCCTTTTAGCCTTCTTAGCATGATTTTTAACATTAACAATTTTAACTGGGCATTTGACAAGATTAGACAAAATATTCACACCACATTCATGATTAGTAATGCAATTCGAGCAATCATCATTACATGGTTTGCAGATAGTATCGAACTCGAATTAATTACAAGACGCTTATGGCTAATACTAGAATCAACACGATTCGCTTTATTCAACTCAAACTTAAAGTTCCTAGGTTGGTCTTCTACTCTCTTCCAATGCACATTCTTAGCTTGCGAGGTCCTATCTTGCTTGGTATTGCCCGGAGGCTTTGACCCGCTTGCTTTAATGTCACCGATTACTCCCGTAAAGGGAATTATGGAACATTAGTTGGTTGATCTACTTTTGCATTCCCGAATTAGACGTGCAGGATCCGAACTACTTGAAGGCACATTAGTGTTCACTTTCTTAAAAGCTGGCATAGAATGGTTTGTATGCTTGGCACTAGGCATAGCACAAGGCATCATGCCTTTTCCTTTCGTACATAAGGATTTAGGACATGTTGCAATTAAACATTCTAGCAGATCTTGAGATTGTTTGGCCCGAATGCAAGCAAACCTAATTTCTATCAAGAGGCTTATTTAAGAAATCCTCTTCCACGATCTCACGAGACATTCTAGACTATCCTTAAGGTGAGCACAATAGTTGTGAAACACAGGTTCATTATTCCTAAGATGAGGAGGAATGTATTTAATATCATGATATATTTGCGATCCGAGGATGACTTTGATGCAACATTCTCATTAAAACACGTGGCGCTTCCTTTTTCCCGACTCGATTCTCAATTTCTTTTTGTAAAGACGTTATTTTTCGTTGTTTTTGTCACGAGTGACTTTCATTGAATCATATAACTCTTTAAAGTGTCGTTAACTTTTTATTTTCTTCTAGAAAACTTTCGCTTTCTTTTGTAAAGCATTAACTAAGTTTTGAAGATGAAAAGTTTGAGAATACCGAGAATCTAAAGGAGGAGGCATTTGGGAGCCAATACATTGTTCTTTTCACCCTTTAATTGAGAGATTTGGGCTTTCAACTTTCTCGATCGTGTTACAATGAGCTTGAATTTGTTCGCCACGTTTGTTTATTTGAAAAATTGCATCAAACTCGGAACATCTGAGGATGTCTTGATATTTGAGGTTTTGACATTTTCTTTAAGATGTTGATATTTTAGTTGTAAATCAAAATGTTCAACTTCTAGTTTAGAAAGATGTTTTACCAAATTATCGTAATCATCCTGATCATGTGAGCAGTCTGAATGGTATTCCCTTGTACGTACAACTTATTTTCAATCTTGTTTTTCAAGGTTTTTAGATTAGAAAAATCATTCAAAAGTTTTGATTCCTTAGCAATCGAATTCTTGCTTAAGCATTTTAACATTTTCTTGAAGTTCTTGTTTTTGCTTAGCGCTTTAGAAAGCTTTTCTTGTAAGGAGTTTAACTCTTGTTTTAATACTTCTTCTCTAAACTTACTTTTTCTAAGTTATGCGCATTTGGTCCTCCATTTTCCGCTCACGGGTGGTTAACTCAAACTTAGCACGTTGTTCATAAATAACTACTTGTTCTTTATAGGCATTCGCCTCGTAGATAATGAATCATCGAGGCACATGCGGTGTATTCATCAAAACATAGTCATCATTGATGCAGAAGATGCATCACTTGGTACAATCTCACTTTCACTTTGTTTCACATATTGATCATATGGGACAACATTGATATTACCCATATTTTCAATATCCGACTCAAAAGTTTTAGTTGATTGTACTTTGTCATGTATCTTTGCTCATCAACATCATCGTATAGTTTTAATACCTACGAGATGATTGATTCTTTGGATGGACTAGCTTGTCGTGGTGAGGGACCTTTAGAGAGGCCATTGGAGAAATGCTAGCCATGAAAATTGTCTGCGATGGGTTCATCATCGACGCCGAGTTGTATGCATCACGATCGGCGACTTGAAAGGCATTCGATGATTATGACCTATCTCCTGAATTGGTTGCTCATCCACATCTTCATCATATGTCTTGGCATTACCCTCAACAAGAAACAACAACTCCTCTTCATCCAACATGACTCTATTATCCCGAGCTTGCACAAGTAACATCTTGTCTTTGAAGTACTCGCATTTTGAGGCGTTTTGGAGAAGTGCGCTTCCTTGCTATGTGTCCATCACCACCACAGTTGTAGCACTTAATGGCTTAGCTTGACCCCGATTTGGATTCCTTCCACGATTATGATTTGCCACATATCCTCTACCAACTCCACCTCTTCCTGCTCATACTACCTTTCTTGAACTGGTTTGCACCATAACCTTCCCATCTCGACAGTAGCTTGATTGTGTGGATTGGATGCGCCTTAGAGGTTATTGTTGGTGTGTGGAGAGAGTTCATGTTTTGACTAACCATGAGAGACAGTTGAGTGATGAAGTTTTCCATGAATGTGTTTGGGTCGGGAGGCTTATATCTTGGATCGTGGATGAGCTTGTAATTACCATTACCCATGGGTATGACTTGAGAAGCTTTGGTGGTAATTCCAACATTTGTGTAAAAGGTGTTGAATCATTTGAAGAACTTGTTTCTCCTGGTTGGTTTTGAATTGTTCAAGAATCCTTTTTCAAACATAGCATGTCTCTCATTCTCAAGAAGAAAGGCATACTGATTGCTCATAGTTTGTATTCTTCAATCCTTTGGTTAGCTTCACAATGTGACAAATTTGTGCCATTCGAGATTCATGTTGTTCACAAACTTTGAGTTCAAATGAATGTTTGGCATGGTCATTTTGATGTTCCTCATGTCATTCACAAGCTTATGGAATCTTACGTAGTACTCATAGACACTCTCATCTGGTTTCATCTTGAAGTGCTCGAACTCATCATACAGCTTGTGATTCCCTATCTTCCTTTGTTAATTCGAACCCGAGAAGCATCTTGACATTATCCCAAACCGCCTTGGCTTCAGGTGTTGTGATTGATAAGCTTGTAGATGTCTTTGGAAGACCACAAGTATAATGTCGAGGCCCCGATGTCGACATCGAATCTCTTTTCTCCTTATCATTGAGCTCATCATACGTCTTTGGTCCATCAATTCCATAGATCATTGTTCCATCTGCACAGATCAATTAAGTCTCTTGTAGTCTCAATCGATAAGGTCCTTCATCAATAGACTTGAGAATGTTGACTCGCTTTTCCTTTCCAAGATAGTACAATCGATTCGTTGTGCCCAAGAGTCGTAGTCGATTCACGAGCATGGGTGGATTTAGTATCTCGAACCATTTGCTTGAACATCCTCAAGAATATGGAGATGATTGTAGGTACGTTGGTAGACATGTTAACAGATTACACGGATTTTATAACTCTATGATTAAACCGGAAATAGATTCTTTCACGGATTTTACTAAATCAAGAGAACAATCAGACACTAACAAAATCAACCAAGTCGCTACGAATTCTTGAACCAAGTCGCTAACACCAAGTCGCTAAGCACCAAGTCGCTAGTGCACCAAGTCGCTACACGGTCAAGTCGCTAAAGAGCAACTCGCTAAGGTCCAAGTCGCTAACACCAAGTCGCTAAGCACCAAGTCGCTAGACACAGTTAAATTGCTAAAGAACAACTCGCTAGTATCAAGTCGCTAACAATTTACACAACAACTCGCTAACAATTTCTAAAGCAAGTCGCTAACCTCACCAAGTCGCTAGCCGTAGTGGAGAATCCACTAACTTATACTATTTGTCGGCTTGTCTCAATAGACAAGTCGCTAGGACCAAGTCGCTACCAAAACGCACTACAACTCGCTACCTTTTTCTCAAGCAAGTCGCATGATGAAATTCACTACGAGAACCAAGTCGCTACCAAGAAAAACTTCAAAACACACTTTTCAATCCAAAACAAGCTCAACCACGTTGATTCAAGCTTACCAAATCAAAACCCAAGCACATACAATGATTCTAAACACAAAAGTACACCCAAAATTCAAACTTTAACACTAGAAATGAACCAAATGATGCAAAATCCACTAAACTTTTCAACCTCAAAACCATCTAAAACCACTAGAAATCCAAGTATATGTAAGAGAGATGATCAAACCATGGCTCTTGATACCATTTGTAACATATTGGATTTCACAAACACACTAAACCTATAATCAAAGAGGCGTATACAAGAGGTTTTAGAGAGAAAGTTAGAGGTTGGGAACTTTAGTGAGAGAAAGAAAACCTTATTATGAGCTCCAACTTTCTACCTTGGGAGGTAGAGTATTTATAGTACTTACATAAGTCGCCACCTACGGCCGTGATCGGGCATACAGCTGGGTAAAGACCCGTCCAGTCCTCCACGGTGTTATATAACTAAATACTACTAAACATTAAATAATCTACAACTACGCTTTTAACGATTACATATACTTGAGGTGACCGAGTCTTTAATAACCGGATTTACTAAATCTTAACAAATGCGACATCTTGTGAATGGTGTGTTTGAAATTGATGTGATTGGAAATGAATCTAACAAATATAATAATCCGATGTTTAGCATCAATAAGAAAATGAAGTTGGACTTGAATTCTTCTTATCTTTGGCATTGTAGACTTGCTCATATAGGCAAGGCTCGCATGCAAAAGCTACAACACGATGGGCTGCAAAATATCAATGATGAATCATTTGATAAATGGTCATGCACTCATGCATATCTGGGAAGATGACGAAGAAAACTTTTCATAGCAATATGGAGAGGGCGTCTGATCTACTTGGTCTTATTCATACTGATGTGTGTGGACCACTTAGACATGTGTCAAAGAGAGGTGCTAGCTACTTCTTAACCTTTATTGATGATTTCAGCCGTTATGGTTATGTTTATTTACTTAAGCATAACCATGAGGTATTTGAAACATTTAAGGTTTTCAAAGCAGAAGTAGAGCTGCAATTGGGAAAGAAGATTAAAGCTCTTTGATCCGATAGAGGAGGCGAGTATCTAAGCCAAGAGTTTAAAGATTACTTAGCTGAGAATGGAATTGTCCAGAATCTCACATCTCCATATACTCCACAACAAAATGGTGTATCTGAGAGAAGAAATTGTACATTGTTGGACATGATACGATCAATGTTTAATCTTACTACTCTACCTTTATCCTTTTGGGATTATGCTTTAGAATCAATTGTTCGCATTCTAAATATGGTTCCCACAAATATGGTTGATAAGACACCATATGAAATATGGCATGGTAAAGCTCCTAACTTGTCTTATTTAAAGGTCTGGGGTTGCGAGGCATATGTTAGACGTCACTCAGCAGATAAACTCCAACAAAGATATGTAAAGTGTATTTTGTAGGATACCCTAAGGAAACTATGGGTTACTACTTTACTATCCAACCGAAAATAAAGTAATTGTTGCTAGGTATGGAGATTTTCTTGAAAAAGATCTCGTATCTCAAGAATTCATGGGAGAGTTTATTATCCGGAAGATGATCATGAAGATACATTACCTTTTGAAAACACTAACGTTATTTCGGTAGAACACGATAGTCCGGGTCCTCCACCGAGTTGAAGTGATTCCGGTCAGATGATCTGTAAGGACTACGCGTGCACTGAACGCCTATGTCTTAACGTAGAGGTTGAGGAAACTATTTTAGGAGATCTTGGAGGCACACTAATTATAGAGCTGCCATGGCAAGTCTTGAAAAGGACAAATGGCAAGTCGCAATGAATGGGGAAATGCAATCCATGAGAGATAATGAAGTGCTGGAAGAGGTTGACTTACCTCCAAACGCCAAGGTGGTTGGAAGTAAGTGGCTCTATAAAATAAACACCGACATGGATGGCAATATACACATCTATAAAGCTCGTCTAGTTGCGCAAGGTTTTACTTAAACTTATGGCATAGATTACGAGGAGACCTTTTCTCCTATAGCGGACATTAGAGTTATTAGAATTCTCATAGCTATAGCAACAGACTATGACTATGAGATATGGCGATGGATGTCCTTCTTGAATGGTCACTTAGATGAAGACATCTATATGAAGCAACCGAGGGTTCGTGAATCCACAATTTCCAAATCATGTATGTATACTTCAAAGGTCCATTTATGGATTGAAGCAAGCATCGAGGCAATGGAATAAGAGATTTGATGAAGAAATCAAAAGGTATGGATTTATTCAAAATCTTGATGAGCCATGTGTATATCACAAAGTTAGTGGAGTGATGTAATTTTCCTTATCCTTTATGTCGACGATATATTAATTATGGGAAAAGACATTCCAAGTTTGCAAAGTGTTAAGGCATATCTTGGACAATGCTTTTCCATGAAGGATTTAGGAGAAGTTGCATACATTATGGGAATCAAGATCTACCGAGATAGATCAAAGCGGTTAATTGGTTTAAGTCAAAGCGCTTACATTGATAAAATATTGAAGAGATTCAATATGCAAAATTCCAAGAAAGGATATTTGGCGAAGGAAGTAAAGCATGGCTTATGTAGCGATATATGTGCTCCAACACCTTGAAGTGGCACGCATGCGAAAGTTCCTTATGCTTCGCGAGGGATCTATTATGTATGTTGTGAGATGCACAAGGCCGATGTGGCGTTCGCTCGTAACATGACCAATCGATATCAACGTAATCCGAGTGAACTTCATCGATCCGCCGTTAAACATATTCTAAAGTATCTTAGAAATACGAAAGATATGTTTTAGTGTATGGTGGAAATATGATACGAGCTTGGTGTTACAGTGTTTCTTGTGATGCGTCTGGCGCAAAGGATAAAGATGATAATAAGTCTCAGACGGGTTATGTCTTTGTCATCAATAGAGGAGCAGTTGACTTGAAGAGCAAGCAAGCAGAGTATTTATCATGATGTCTCATGACAGAGGCCAAATACATAGTCGCTTTTAAGCTGCAATTGAGGTCGTTTTGATTAGGAAATTCATTTCGTGGCTTGGTAATATGCCTTCAATTGAATCACCTATTGATATGTATTGTGACAATTCTGCGCAATCATATTTGCCAACGAACCCGGAGTCATGACGGGCACCGACATTTTCTACTAAGTATCACTATGTTCGGGAACAAGTCCGAAGGTGAAATTAATCTATTGAAACTTCACACGATGACAACTTAGTGATCCTTTCACTAGGGCTTTACCTAGAGAAAAGCTTATTGGATTTGCCAATGGCATTGGACTCGCTTAGCTAATAGTTTCATGCAAGACCGTGATTAGTATTTGGATAAAGGATATTGTAAACATTTATTATTTTGATGAAATAAAATTTTGATTATGTTTATTTTCATTTATAATATTGTTGTACTATATTTGCATGTTTAATCCATGAGTAACTAAGTTATTCTAAATTGTCCGTTGTCGATTAATGATACGGGAGTATTATTAAATTAAGACAAATCGAGAGATGTCGTAGAATATACTTGAAAGTATATTGATGAGAAAGCATACCAATTTCAGATGATATTCAATGAATTGAATATAGGACTTATCCCAACTACATAATTTACTTTGTGGATATTGTTATAAGTAAAATTGTGAATAGTTATCCTCAGACTTGAGATACCAGATAAGTGTCATAAATGTAGTGCATTTCTGTGGGGCAACTTAATGCTATACGTAACTGGTAGTCATAAGGGTTGTTTTCAGAAGTGTTACAAAGTTTATGGGTTAGTCTCGTAGTCAAGATAGAATTTGTTCCTTAAAATTTATTTTGAGTTTAATACTGCTGGGCCTCTCGTAGGGTTGACAAGATGTTTGTGCAGCCGCACCCAAAATCTCCCCTGAATATGTTCAGAAGATTTGGTAATCTTGGTCAGTCACTTAAAACGAGAAACATAATAGTTGAATAAAGAATGACTTAATTCCATATCTTTATTTAACGTGGTATTAGAAACAAAAGGATAATAATAACGAGAAATCATTAAAAGGTTTTCTAGGAGCCTTACTCGAGTTGTAATAGAGGCATCGAAGTGTTGCTAGACGCTAACCGATGTGATCACTCTATTAAGATATATCCAAGTGGGAGCTGTTAGTTTTATGGATAAAAATTAGTAGTCGTGAGTTAGGATCGAACACGAGACCACGGGATTGCACGCTTTACGTATGTGAATTAAAGTTAATAATTAAATGTAAATGTTATATTTATTTATAAATTACACGAAATAATATAATGGACGTTAAGTTAATTAAGTGTATTGGACTAACGATCGTTAAATGTAATTGGAAGGACTAGATTGCAAAATAAAGATTGAAGGTTCCTAATCCCTTGGGATGCATAACCGATCGGCCAGGAGGAAACCCAACCCAACCCATACTCAACTTGTTCACCAAGTTATGTTGAGTATATATACAAGGCTTAGGGTCTTGGTTTTGCATCTCTTGTACTCATAAGCTAAAACCTAAAAGTGTTTGTGTGTGTTTTTGCTTGAATTCGGTCGACTACCTCCCTTGGGTGTCGATACACTTGTTTTCCAAAACCAAGTTATTTTGTGTGATTAAAACTAGCATTACTTTAATTTGATTTAGTATGTGTGTACAAGAAAGCGGTACTAACACATTTTGTTGGTATCTTGGATTGAATTACAAAATCGGTGAGGGTAATTTTATAATCCTATAAACCCTAATTAGGGTTCATCACTTGATAGTTTTGTGGATTTGATTCTTGTTCGGCTATAATCAATAAAGGTACGCATACTTTTATTTACGTTAATTAATTATTAACTAATCTTTCCTATACGCTTTAGCATGTTTTCTTTGATGTATATGCAGGCGGATCTAGTTAGTAAGAATGGGGCAAGTGCCCCATGCATATAGAAAAGTCTAGATTTTAGTGTAATTTTTTTATAATTTTGACCTTTTTCTAAAAGTGCCTCCACCCAAAACTCAAATTGCCTCCACCCACATACTAAAACCCAACATTCAACACACTAAAACTTTATAAATCCATCATTTCAAAGTAAAATACTCGATTTATCATTACGATCCTAGTTTTTCTTCCGCATTTTGTTGTTGTTGTCAAAAAATTGCCCCCACATCCTCATTTCTGGTTCCATACATCAGATATACCAGATCATCAAGATTTGCATGGATTCAAGGTTCTTAGACTTCCTTTTGCTTTAAGAAACGAACTCAATCGATTACAAGTCGTGGCAAAGCTAGAGTTCTCCATTGGTAACTTTCCTTTGTCGTTAAAAAAGTTTCTAGCCATTGACATATATGTAAATATGAAAAGCAATGAAATGAGGAAATTAAGTGGTGAAGAAAAATTGAATGAGAATAAAATGAGGGTTTTGAAAGTTTTATATATGAATTATGATTAGAATTGTGATGTTGAAGATGGCGTATTTTAAGAATAAAAACAAAAGCACGCTTTTATTTGTGTTCAAGAATAATATTATTAAAAGTTGTGCAACCTGTATTGGGTGGAGTAATAAGAGGGAAGGTATGGCTCGCCGCCGACCCACGCGGCCGTTCGCCTCCGCCACACCGCCCCCGCCGTCGTCGTCACGTGAGCCACTTCGCCATTCGACTACGAGCTAAACATTCTGACAAATCACACTTTATTCAACGAATATAAATTGAGAAATCAAATTTAAATCTGTTTAATAATGAATAGTTTTTTTTTTAAACTCACCACCCCTATAAATAACATATCATATCTACAATTTTATCATCTTCATCTCCTCCATCTTCAATCAAAATACTAAACCATTTCAAACTTCTTTGAAACATGAGTTACACGAGTGAATCATCTTATTCCTGAAAGTGCCATCAAGAGTTAACGGAACTAGAAATGTTTATTCAAGAGTTCGAGGCGAGCAAACGTTGCTAGAACAAGAAGTCGGTCCTTCAAACATCGCCGATCGTCCTCGTGAACGTGAAGTTCTTGCACGCCTACTTGTCGACTATTTTGGTAACAACCCAAAATATACGGACGATAATTTTAGGCGTCGATTTCAGATGAAGCGATCGTCTATTTTTACAAATAGTACAAGGTATTGAAACATATATTGAAACTCATCATCCTCTTCCTAAGCATTTTGATTTCTTTAGATTGCGACTAGATTGTAGGGGTGTAATGAGTTTTAGTGTGATTATGAAATGCACATGTGCCCTACGCCAATTGGCTTACGGGGTAGCACCTGATGCGTTCGATGAGTATTTACAAATAGGTGAACATTGTGCACGCGATTGCCTAGATTTTTTTACTATGTGCATAATCCATCTATATATTAAGGAGTTTTTAAGAAAACCAGATGAGGATGACATTCGTCACTTATACCATGCACATAACATTGTTCATGGGCTTCCGGGAATGTTGGGGAGCATCGATTGTATGCACTGGGAATGGAAAAACTATCCGAAAGAATGGCAAGGCCAATTTCATAGAGGTGATAAAAAATATCCAACTATAATGCTTGAAGCCATTTATTCATACGATTTGTGGATTTGGCATGCATTTTTTGGGGTAGCGGGTGCGAATAACAATCTAATGGTTTTAAATAATTCTACATTATTCGACGATTTGCTTGATGACATCGCCTCGAGGTTGAGTTTGAAGTATATGGTGTAAATTTAAGCAAGGGTATTATCTAGTGACGAATTTACCCGAGTGGGCCTCTTTGTCAAGTCATTTACAGCTGAACTAACCCAAAAATGCCGCATTCAAAGCGAAACAAGAAAGTGCTCGAAAAGATATCGAAAGAGCTTTTGGTGTCCTCCAGGACGTTGGCATACCATTGCCCAACCGGGCGCGACAATTTACTATTGGCAAGTTACTTGAGAATCATGTACTCGTCATCATATTGCATAACATGATTTTGAAATATCAACAATTTGCGATATCCGACATTGCTAAAACGTATATTTCTCCGACACCAAATTTACAACAGACATGGATTGAACGTTGCAAATTGCAAAGGAAAAAAGTCAAAGAACTACATGATAAACTCAAACACGCAAAGCTTCAACGATGTCTCATCGAGCATGTTTGGCAACAAATTCAATGGGGACAATTTCAACAACAGAATCCAAATAATTAGTTTCGTTATAAATTGATGTATTTCTTGCGTGTGTTTTTTTTTTCGTATCTTTATTTTACGTTTCGTATGTTTTTTTATTATGTTATGTATTGTATTTTTATTTTGAATGAAATGAATTTAGTTTATTTGGAAATGAAATTGAATAAAAAAAATAAAGTTGTATTGGTGGGCCCTAAATAAAGAGGTTAAGGTTTGTTATGAGAGAGGGGGAGTTTGTTGTGGTCAGTTGTGGAGAAGTGAGATGCTGATGTGATGCTGATGTGACGCTGATGTGACACTGATGAAGAGAGTGAGGCTTGTCACCACACCTTCCACTCTAATATCCATGGAGCCGAACACGAGTTTCACTCTGTATTCACTAATGTCATGCTTACCGCACTTTAAGATAGTATTCATGTGTTTTCCTTTTTCTACGTAACTTTTTCTCTTATACATATAGAGGTATTTAAATCTAGTCTTATTATATCTACTTTCCATGGCTTTGTCGACAACTCGATCGACATCATGTTCGTGTGTCTTGATGTATGTGTATATAATTATATATACTTGTAAACAGGGGTGGAAATGAATGGTAGGCGTGGGCTGTCGTATACTTGAGCTCGCCTCGTTTCGAGCCTCATTTTTTAAGCTCGAGCTAAGCTCGTGGTATGTTATACAGGCTCGGGCTTGACTCGTTTATACGATTTGACAATGAAATTTAAAGTTTTGATTCGAACTGACGTAATATATATATCTATTTTGAACTCATTAATAAAACTTTCGCTATTGAGCTCATTTATAAGCTCGCATATAATACAAATGCATAACATTTTATATAAGTTTTATACTTCAAATATCATATTGTTGTTTAGGTTCGTTTAAGCTTGCAAGTCCAATCAAACTTAATATGTAAAAATATCATAGAGCAATTCATTAATCATTGATCGAAACTAAAAATAACTATAACTAAATTTAAACTATGACACTTTCACATATATATTAGCAAAACCCTAAACAAATTAAATTTCATTCATTTAAATAAAAATACCAATAAAATTTTATAAAAATTACATTAAATACTAAAAAGTTACTATAATTTAAAAAAAAAAAAAAAAAAAAAAAAAAAAATACATTGAAAAACCCATCATCCCTCCTCCAAAAAAAAAGGAAAAAAAGTACTGTATCTTCTTCATTCCTTTCATACGCACACTCAAAACATACACTACACATTAAAACAAAACACACACTAAAACATAACATACACTAATAAACGCACTTTTAATCTTTTATATACTTTTTTTCTTTCTTCGACAAACTCACGCAAGCCACTAAACTCACTCAATCACTCGCACATAGGGGGTGTGGGGGCATGGTGGCTTGACACTCGTGGCGCCAATTTGCTTGCCACCTCGGACTGGCGTGCATCGCCACGGTTTCCAGGGCTCTTATAAATATTTTGTTCAAAGACCAATATGCCATTTTAAAAGTTTTGACAATAACAACCAAATGACATATATGTAATTTGAATAAGTTATTTTCTTTTTCTTGCATTTTAAAAACATGAGTGAATGTTACTTTCATTTATCTCAAGAAAATATGAATTAACACTTTCTTTAATTTTCCATTTCGTTTCCCTTTTCAATTATTTTTCTTTTTCTATGTTTTAAAACCGAGAACAAAGTGTTACAATATCGCGACGGTCAACCACTACTTAAATCACAAAAAGAGTTGTAAGAAAAAGAAAAAAAACTAAGAATTAATTGTTATAGCTGCCTTAACCTTGATAACTGACATATTGGCAAGGTCCTTGGTTTCCTCACAAAAGGTTAAGGATTCAAATTTCGTTAGGTGTGTACAATTGAGGTGGTCAAGAAAGGGTCGGAAACGATCCCAGGTCAAGGGTCTTAGTTTCCTCACAAGAGGTCAAAGATAGTTACTTTAATATAAAAATAAATATACGCGATTGTACTTATAAGAATGACTCGTGTAATTCTTATTTATTTATATAAGGATATCTAGAAAAACATTTTAAAAAACTTTCAGAGATACTTTAACTTTATCAACGTTCATTATATGCTATTAAACTTGTATCGTGTATGCAACATAATATCGGTAATAAAATTTAAATAACAACATCAACATCTGTGTTAGGTTAAATAAAAATCTTGGAGTTACCTAACGAAATTTTCACATATATTTTACCAAATTTAATGGATATTAATGCGTAATGAAAAAGTAAGATAAGTATTAACAGTCTTATATCACAATTTTCATGGGCAATTAGTCGGCCGATTATCAATCCTATTCAAGCTAAGCTTGGCCCGACATAAATCCAAACCCAATCAGTTATAAAAACACTGACATTTGATAACCCTAGCATCTTATAACCGCCCCCATCACTCACTTTCTCTCGTTGTCAACACCTCAAGATGACATCATCATCATCATCATCATATTGCGTTTTTGATAAAAACCTCGCTGAACGAACTTTGGAGAGGATATCATCATCGTTTGTAGTTGATGAAGATATTGCAAAAGGACTTTTGGAGAAGGCACCTTTCGTGGTGGATAAAAATGATTTGCGAGAGAGAGTGTTCAAACATTTGGACAATTTGAAAAATCTTGTGATAGAGAGGGAGTTTTCAGACCCCCCCACAGCTGAGGATGTTGAGTTTTCTAAAACTGTCTCTAAAATTCTCGAGTTTATGAACCAGCTCTACGAGACGTTTGTATACGGGGTATCTATCTATATATCCATTTTTTTTTTTTTTTCATTGTTTAAAAAAAAAAAAAAAAAAAAAAAAAGAACTTACAAAATTGTTTGATTAATTTTCATTTTATGCAGCCCCTTGACTCAAGACTCAGCAGCTCTGGTATATATTATATCTCTCTTTTCAATGTTGGCAGTGTTATTTTTTTGCGTACCAATATTTTTTTTTGTGTTTGTGTTTGTGTGTAGAACATGTTCTTTTTGTCATATATCTGATGCAATAGTTGTTTTGCTTTTGGTTGAAATCATTTGGTGAAAATAAGGTGTTTGAAATTATTTGGCAAGTAGGTTTAATAAGAAAACGAAGCACAATTAAGCATTGATAGGCCTTTTGTCTTTTTACTGTGAATACATAGCCAAATTTAGTCACTGACTTTTTCTCTGCTTGTAGTTCATAGTTGTAGTTTTCTTTTTAGTTAATAATGATACATTCTTACGATTCATTATTAACTCATGGTACTGAAATTACTTGGGGTTAATCACTGCCCTTGTGGCATTCTGATGCAATAGTTTGTGATTCCTTTTGGATGAAATGATTGCGGTTTGAAATTATTTGGTAACCAGGTTTAATAAGAAATCCGAAGCACATTAAGTATTGATAGTGTTTTAAGTCGTTTTTAGTGTTGGTCTTGAAAGTGTTTGTGAATTTTGGTTTTCCAGAAGCAATTCTTATTTTCTTGATGTTAGCCGAGCAGTGGCAACTTGATGTGTGCCTATAATTCTAATGTTATGGGTTTTGTTTTTGTGTACAAACATCCTTCACTTTATAAATATATCATGCTCATGTCTAGCACTAAAGGGTGTTTTGTGTACAAAGCAGGGACCAATTGTGAGATGCTCCAAGGTTAAGTTAAAGGCTGGTGAAGAAGGTGCAAATGGATGAGTTAACAGGCACTGGTGGTTGCAAGTGGGACTTTAAGATCACAAAATGGATGAGTTAACATGCACTGATGTTGAGAGGCCTGCATAGATCCACATTCATTCCTAAGCATGTTTTTTGTTCACTTGCATGCTTTTCTGGCCCCCCTTTTCTTATTATCTTGTTCGAATTTGATAGACTATGGTTTGTAATATCTTACTAGTATTTTAGAGAGGTGGAACCACAAACTTCTAGGAATGAATGGGAATGCTTGCTTTCTTCCTATTTGCATAAATACTCGTTCGTTCTTATGCGTTGCATGGTTTTTGTTACTTGCATGCCTTTGTGGGCCTTTTGTTGTTAATCTCCCATAGGAATTAACAAATCTTATGATCCAACCCTAGTAACATAAGGCTGGAAATGGTTTTTACTTTTTGATAAACAAAAAAGAACGTATGCTTTCATCCCACATAGGTATGTGACTAGCTCATATATTAACACTACAACATTCACTGGCTACCCCACGTATGGGATTCTCATGACAATCATTTGAGGAAAAGATCGTGACGTGTCATTGGGGGAATCTAAATGGGGAAGTCTCGTGAGGATTGTATCCCCACGACAATCCCGGCGACGACGTGGGTCCCACTCAAATTTAAGTCAAAGAAGCGATGCATCAGCACATTATCACGTGACGTGTCATTTGAGGAATAATCAATTAAGCAAAATGATTAAGACACTAATTATATTGATTAAGTATCCCGTGACGTGTCATTTGGGGATACTATAGTTACTTTGTTGACAAGTCAACGAGTTAGCCTACTATCCCGGCGACATGTCATTTGGGAAACAATTTTCGTTGACTTGTCAACGTTTAGCGTAATGTCCGCGACATGTCGCGGGAAAGGTCTGCATTTTTTAATGCGACTGCGGTGCGGACGATTTCAGATTTTTAGAATTTTCCGAAAAAATCTACCAATAAACACTGTACCAAAACCTGTATAGACTAGCCACAACTTGTACCAAAACACAAATACCATATAACGGATCAACGCAATACAAATATATCACAACTTTTACATAAACACGACTCAAAAGTCAATATGTGCATTGATAGATAGAAACAAGTGTTTAAATGGCGCCAAGATGAATCGGTATGTTATGGTTACACATTAGGCGTTCAGCGGATGAGTCGGTATGTTATGGTTACATTAGGCGTTCAGCGGATGAGTCGGTATGTTATGGTTACATTAGGCGTTCAGCGGATGAGTCGGTATGTTATGGTTACACATTAGGCGTTCAACGGATGAGTCGTATGTTAGGGTTACACATTGGGCGTTCAACATCCGAGTCGGTATGTTATGGTTACATTGTGGCGTTCAACGGATTAGTCGGTATGTTATGGTTACACATTAGGCGTTCAGCGGATGAGTCCGTATGTTATGGTTACACATTAGGCGTTCAACGGATGAGTCGGTATGTTATGGTTACATTAGGCGTTCAGCGGATGAGTCCGTATGTTAGGGTTACACATTGACGTTCAACATCCGAGTCGGTATGTTATGGTTACACATTAGGCGTTCAGCGGATGAGTCGGTATGTTATGGTTACATTTAGGCGTTCAGCGGATGAGTCGGTATGTTATGGTTACATTAGACGTTCAACGGATGAGTCAGGTATGTTAGGGTTACACATTGGGCGTTCAACATCAGAGTCGGTATGTTATGGTATACTTATTATTATTATTATTATTATTATTATTATTATTCTTATTCTTATTATTATTATTATTATTACCATTACTATTATTATTAGTAAAGTCAAGCGAAGTCAAATCAGATCCCCGTGACATGTCATTTGAGAAAATTGAAAAATAAAATTTTAAAGTAATGAAATTAACACTAATTACATATTTTAAATAATCAAAGGATTCCCGTGACATGTCATTGAAAACGTCAAAATAAAATTTTAAAGTAATAATATTAACACTAATTACATATTTTAAATAATCAAATGAATCCCGGCGACATGTCATTGAGGAAAGATAAGCGGAAAAGTTCCGCCACGTTGCACGATGAAATTTTCGGTCAAAATATAACATCAGTATCCGTGACATGTCACGAAAACTCTCCATAATTTAGGTGACTTTTCTACGAGACTTACGTGCTGCGTGGGATCTATTTTTGTCGTTTAGTGATGATTCACAATGACACTTGTCATGGGGAAACGGCGATGGGGAAACTGGTAAATGTGGTAGTGTAAGGTGAGTATTGTTTATACAAGTTGATACTAAGACACCATTATCATGCAAATGCAAACAGTGTAATGGTTTTATTGGCATCTATAGTCGGATGATTATAAAAATCATTACACTATGAGCTTGAACATGATAAAAGTAAATTGTTACAGTTATAAAAGTAAATTGCATTTACTTTATTAGTGGATCACTTATTGTTACTATTATAGATTACCTTATATTTTTTCTGGATAACTTATTCACTACAACAATATGGCAATTTTGGGACGCCTATTTTTTTTGGGTCAAAAATGTCGTCCCAAATTTAAGCTATGGTCCACAATTTTTTCAACCAAAATCTCAGAAGATAGGAAAAGTTTGACCCACACCATTTGGGACGACAATGTCGATCCAATTTTTTTTTTTTTTTTTTTTTACTTTTTAATAAATTTAACTTTTAAATATATACATAAAACCATTTGAGTACGACAATGTCGATCCATTTTTATTTTATATATTTATTATTTTTTAGGGAAATAAAAAGCCCGCCAAGAAATTGAGTCTCATTAAACACTTTGGGACGACAATGTCGTACTAAAGTGCTTTTTTTTTTTTTTTTTTTTTTGCTTTTAAATAAATTTACTAGATTATATTTATTTTTCCCGCTAATAGTTTCCCCGCCATTATTTTCCCGCCAAATTGCAACTTTATATTTCCATAAAGTTTTCCTTATATATCCCGACAAAACATAAATAACCCAATCATTCAATTCCCACAAACACACGTAACAATATAATGGCGATTACACACAGGAAAAAGAGTGATCACTAGTTTTATCGTCAATATATCTCTTTACTCGAGTTCTTGATACGTATGGGTGAAATTTATGATGAATATGGTTCTTATAAGAACATAGACCCGTTGATGAGAGACCGCGATTCGGATGGTTAAGGAAAGAGCCATTCTACGTGTGTATTTGGATTTGTGAAGCTAATGGTGTTGGAGAAGAAAACACGCTGGAAGTGAAGCAATGTTTGAGCGATTCGTCAAGCAAAGGAAGGAAAAAGATGAAGTCGAAAAAAGCCGTTCGATTACACATTTGATGATGCGGAAATAGGGTAACAAATCTTGAAGCATTGTTTGAGCGATTCGTCAAGCAAAGGAAGGGAAAAGATGGTGCGAGTTCTAGCGAGGCGGGAAGTAGCGAGGAAAAAAAATTGAATGGGCGATGTTTGTTATGGTCTATGCCGTGTGTATCATATCTTTTGAGTTGTTTTGTTTGCTTGCCGAGTTGTTTCGTTTTGTTGTCAAGTTGTTTCTTTATTCATGTGTAATTTAGTATTGGAAAAGGGGTGTTTGGAAACCATAATCTTGTTAACTTAGAACATGGTCAAATTGAAAGGTACATAGTAATAAGTGCGTATACCAATAGTACCTATACTTGGTCGTTAACATGATCGTATACCATAATCCAGTATTGGAATTAGTATTGGAAAAGGTGTTTGGACACCATAATCGGTTAACTAAGAACATGGCCGACTTTACAAATCCAAATGTGCTTTGATTTATAAAAATACTTGCGAGATACATACTACAAGAACAACAACAACAACAACATCAACAACAACAACTACAAGAACAACAACAACTACTACTACATACGAAGATTTTTCATGTCACCTAACAAATTCATAAGTAATGCATCCGATACGACATGTGTGGTCGTCGTGAATCCTTGCCATTTCAAGTCTTGCCTCCAAAGACCTTACTCTTGTCTCTAGCACATGTTTTTGTGATTCGAGCAAGTTTATCCTAATGTAACACCCCAAAATTTCACAACATGAAGCGTCGGTCATGGGTGCTACTAAATCAATATACACAACACAAGGTAATAAAGAATGGAAATTTTATTCCATTTTCAAAAGATATATTAATTTAAGAAATAGTTTTACATCATTGTTTCAAAGTGCGAAGTAAAGCCCATAAAAATATATGTTGTCCCATTAAAAGTTGTATTAAAATGTTTGAAAACACTTGGATGCCAATCTTCAACGAATGCCTTTGCCATTGCCCACGCCAATAAGTAAACCCGAGAAAACATGCTAAAATGTCAACACAAAGGTTGGTGAGTTCATAGGTTTAAGTAATCAAGTTTTCAAGTTGGACCACGACTTGCACATATAGCATCTCCGTGAATGACACTATATGCAAAAGAGGCTATTACGCTAGTACCAAGTTCATGCGACCGAAACTACGACGGTGTGCATGCATCTAGAAGCATGATAAATAAAAGCCCGAAGAAGTGTATTTCCAGACACTCAATCAATACGATATGATATACGCCGACGTTTGCCTATCCGGTCAAACTCGAACGGGGTGTCATCCCAATAGATCTATTCATAACAATCGCGCCTCCCCAAAGGGAACTAACGGTAGCATAGTTGGGATTCAAGGTTGTTTCACGTAATAGTGTTTTCGCCAGTCCGAAAAGAGTTTTGCATGTTTCTCACCCCATAGTTTTATAAAGCAAGTAAATAAGAGTAAAAGTGGGGCTATAAACTCACCTTAGCAGCTCGGTGAATAAAGTACAAAGAGATCAAGTAACAAGTGGCTCCAACACGCAACCTAAATATAATATGGCAAGTCTCGGTTTGCGCTTTGTGTACTCACGACTCAAGTGTGTAAATAAAGTTAAGTGTTTACAAGTGGTTGTGTTTAATGTTGCTTGTGTGCAACGGGTAAGTTTAAATAAGTTTCAAATGCTTATAAGTCTTTAGCTCTTGGAAAAGTGAGTGACGGTTCTTTAAGCATTCGTATAAGAGTTGGCTCGAGTATATTTATTAAAGTGGAAATAATTACAAATCAACTTATATTTATTTGATTTTGTTTAGTTTTGAAAAGTATAGGTATATGTACAATATATATTTATCTAAGTTGTGGGAAAATATTATATTTAGAAAAGTATAATATTTTCTAGTTTATGCAAATATGGTCGTCAAATCGAAATATGTACCAATTATATTTATGTGACGAAGACTGTAGAAAATATAAATTTATTATCTTATAGAAGTTCTTAGGGTGGAAAGTGTTAAGTGTAGAACTTGGAGGATCAAAGTTGTAAAGATTTATATAAGTTTCAAACTTTATAAGGATTTTAAGAAATGTGTCAAGTGGTTCAAAGTCGAGGGTTGAAATCGTAGATATCAATATGAGTTTATAAGGCTTATAAAGATCTTAAGAAAATGACAAGAGGTGCGAAGTTGGGGACTGGATTTGCCAAGTTACGAAAGTTACTAATTAACAACAAAAATGGGTAATCGCCATGAGGCGATTCGAACCCACAACCTCCTCGTCAATCACCCACGCTCCCACCAACCGAGCCAAAGGTCTTTTTGTGTTAGTTTTTAAAGCGTAATTCTATTTAATAGGTATTCCCACTGTTTCATGCTTGCAATGTAATTCTTCTCAAGAGCCATGTTCGAAAGTTTTGCATGCATAACTTGTGTTTCATTTTCTTTTAAACCGATTTTTAACATGCTTTTATCTTGCAAGTTTTAAAAATAAGCAAGCCTTGTGCTTGTAGATGTTTTTCTCACGACACAAACGAAAAGAACTAAGCATTTCGATTTGAGTTGTATATGATTTCAAAATAAGTATCAATAAGCGTGAGTTTAGTAGATATGTTATATTACTTTGAAAATAAGTTGGTTTCAAAATGGGTCGATTGACAACGTTAGCTTTAAACTATAACGGTTTTCATGTACTCTTGTCGTACACAAGTCTGCAAACGACAACATAAATGTAACTATGAAATGTATGCATGTACGTGACATATTCGGGGAAACAAGGTTTCAAAAACTTACGAGACCTTACAATGAGGAAGGGAAGAATCGAATGGACAAGGAAGAGAAAGAAAAGCGATAACACTTTCCGAATATAACCCTTTCTAAGACCTTGCTTCTAAACCCTTATGCTCGTTTCCTTAGTTTTTCCTTTGAGTGTTTGAGAGTTTTGAATGAGGTGTGGAAGAGTAAGTGTCGAAGTGAGCTTAGAGCAAACCAAGAGAAACCAAGCTTCAAATGCTAAACTTTGCATACACTTAGAGGTTTTGAATGAGATTTTGTAAGTGAAATATGTGATGGAGTTGTGGCTCGTGGGTTTTAAGAAGAAAAGAGGAGAAGAGCTTTTGGTTAAAGACCAAGGGTTTATGTTGAGCTTGGATACATGCAATCTTGATTTTACTTGCACCTAGGAGTATTTAGAGAAACAAGCAAATGGTTTGTGGTTTTAGGAAGGTATCTGCAGCACAAGGACAAGAAGAAAACAAGATGTGTTGTGTGCATGGGGAACTTGTTTCCTCATGGTTTCAAGGTCAAATGCCTAGTTATATGTTGGACCTTGTGTTTATTTCTCAAAATATGTTCAAGGTTAATGCATTTGCAAGTTTTTGGAAGAGATGGGTGTACCTCTTGTGGGTACATTCGGTTACAAGAAAAAAGAAAGAAAAGATCTCAAATTTTCGTTATGTATATCGTGTCCCGCTTGAGCTTAAATGTGAGTCACGGTGTCCGCTTGATGTTTTTGACCAACGTGTAATATATATATTTTATTATGTTTTTATAAAGGTAACTAAAATAAATAAAAATAAAATATTAATTCTAACTCAGAGAAATATTTATTTGACTTTAGCCATAATTAATTTAGTGTTACATAATATTATTGAGGTGAATTGGGTTTGGGCTAGGGCCAAGAAGAACAAAGGGTTTGGGTTGGACTTGTGAGTATCGGGAGCCCAAGAAAATAAAATGAATTGGATTGGATCGGTTTTGGGCTTAGAGGCCGATGCGAGATGAAATATAAAAGTTTATTATATATTTATTTTATAAAAAATCATTATCGAGGTCGAGGAGAAAAATATATCCGTGACTTGTCGTGTTTAAAGTTCAAACGAAGAAGAAAAAAAAAATATAGCCGAAAAATCGGTAGGAAATTTACGAGTTGTTATAGTACCTACCCCTTAAAAGAAACCACGTCCTCGTGGTTTACGATGCGAGAATCGTCGAGGTCAATATGGTGATGAGATGTGAGAATATATACTTAAAACGTGACGTGGAAAAGGAATAGTCGTTTAAGGAAGATTTAATGACATGAGGTGATAAGTAAACAAAAGATAAAGGATTCATTAAGCAGAATATTCGGATTACAACGCGGTTACATAAAAGAGTACAATAGATAGGAAACTTAAAGGATTGCAATCTAAGAGGGCGGATAATTTCTTTGTTGTCGTCAGTTTAGATAGTGTTGAAGTTGATCTTGACGCTCTTCTTTTTCTCCAAGGAAATAAGCTCTTCCTCAAATTTGGTTCAACTGGGTGTTTCCATTCGATCCCTTGGATTGGGGCACTCATTCTTGTAGTGTCCTCGTTCTCCACACCAAGCAAGTTATGTTAGCAAGATCCTTTGACTTGCGCCTTTGGCCATGTGCCCAATCTTCCGCGATTCGACATTTCACATTACACCGACCACCGTGGTGGAGTTTACAACGGTTGCACAAAGGGTGCTTCCTTCATAGCCCTTCTTCTTTCTTCCTGCTCCAGCAGAGCGGACCTTAGCTACTTCTTGCCTCTTGTTTTGATTGTTGTTGTTGTCCTTGAGTTATCACCCACTTCCGCTTGTTGTTATCTGCCGCTTGCATGCATCCTCAATCACTTGATCCATTAACTTGTTTGACACTTCAATAGTCTCGTGAAGGTCGCACCTTGGAGGTAGTCACATTTCCTTTAATAGATGGAGGTAGCCCTCAGATGTATCGCTTATCAAGCGAGTTTCGGTTGGTACCATCTCGGACATAGCAAGGCCAACTCTTGGAAACGTTGGTTGTAGAATGCCATATCGATACCTTTCACCTTGAGATTCCGAACTCATTCTCTAGCTTCTTGACCTCATTGCGAGGGCAATATTTCTTGAGCACCATATCCTTGAATTCTTCCCAGGCATGGCATAAGCGAGATCAATGCCTGCAGACTTGTAATTATTCCACCAAGTTAAGGCAACCTCTTGAAAAGTGAACGAGCAAACTTCACCCTATCTTCATCTTCACAGTTGGCGGATCCGGAACACGTTTTCCGCCTTTTCATCCAATCGGGCAAAAACAACGCCTCCTCCGTTCCATTATAACCGCCAGTCATACAGTTACGGAACTCCTTGTACGTGCAACCACGTTTATTACCAGTAGGCCTAGAAGTTCCAGCATCAGTGGTTGAGTTGTTCGAATTGATCGCAGCTAGCGCTGCTGCCACGCGTTCATTGACCAGTTGGTCAATCATGGCTTGATCCATAGCAGGTGGGTTTGCAGCAGCCCCGGCAGGAGCAGGAGTGGGAGTGGGAGTAGCGGCGGGTCGGCCACGGGTGATTCTTGTTGACTTTCTCCTAGCCATCTTCTATGATACAAGAAAAGACGATAATTGAGTTTAGAATAGAAAGAGTAGTGGCCTATGGGGTTTACGAAGGATAGATCATATGAGTGAAATAAGAGGATGTGACCAATGACAAAGGTGGTTTAAATATGTGGGTGAAAATAAAATAATATAGTCAAGTAGTTGCATGTTACATAAAGAAATAACATATAAGCAATTAGGGGCATATCATAGTGCGATATTGCAATAGTGGGCATGTTATACAGTTTAACATAGAGGGGTAACAAGTCTAAGCATTCGTAGTCTACTCTACACTATCCTTAAATTAATTATTCCTTAATTTCATTCGGTTTGTTACATCAACATTATTCTCATTTAAACTTCATGACCCAATCAAACAAGAACGAATTTTAAAGTTTAAATATGAGTTAATTAAGAAACTTAATGATTTTGAGAAATAACTAATTTAATTCAAATAAGAGCTTATACGAACCTAAGATACAAGAAGAATACATAGCACGACTACATCGTGTAACAATAGGCAAGGCATGGCGGACATTGGCGGTGTGGCGGCGTTGAAGTGTTTTAAGGAAATGTGGTTATAGTTTAGGTTTTGAAAATACCTAATTCTCTATAACCTTGGCTCGATACTAATCAGTAACACCCCAAAATTTCACAATGAAGCGTTGGTCATGGGGTGCTACTAAATCAATATACACAACACAAGGTAATAAAGAATGGAAATTTTATTCCATTTTCAAAAGATATATTAATTTAAGATATAGTTTTACATCATTGTTTCAAAGTGCGGAAGTAAAGCCCATAAAAATATATGTTGTCCCATTAAAAGTTGTATTAAAATGTTTGAAAACACTTCGGATGCCAATCTTCAACGAATGCCTTTGCCATTGCCCACGCCAATAAGTAAACCTGAGAAAAACATGCTAAAATGTCAACACAAAGGTTGGTGAGTTCATAGGTTTAAGTAATCAAGTTTTCAAGTTGGACCACGCTTGCACATATAGCATCTCCGTGAATGACACTATATGCAAAAGAGCTATTACGCTAGTACCAAGTTCATGCGACCGAAACTACGACGGTGTGCATGCATCTAGAAGCATGATAAATAAAAGCCCGAAGTGTATTTCCAAGACACTCAATCAATACGATATGATATCGCTCGACGTTTGCCTATCCGGTCAAACTCGAACGGGGTGTCATCCCAATAGATCTATTCATAACAATCGCGCCTCCCAAAGGGAACTAACGGTAGCATAGTTGGGATTCAAGGTTGTTTCACGTAATAGTGTTTTCGCCAGTCCGAAAAGAGTTTTGCATGTTTCTCACCCCATAGTTTTATAAAGCAAGTAAATAAGAGTAAAAGTGGGGCTATAAACTCACCTTAGCAGTTCGGTGAATAAAGCACAAAGAGATCAAGTAACAAGTGGCTCCAACACGCAACCTAAATATAATATGGCAAGTCTCGGTTTGCTTTGTGTACTCACGACTCAAGTGTGTAAATAAAGTTAAGTGTTTACAAGTGGTTGTGTTTAATGTTGCTTGTGTGGCAACGGTAAGTTTAAATAAGTTTCAAATGCTTATAAGTCTTTAGCTCTTGGAAAAGTGAGTGGGACAATTTTGAAACATTCAGATAAGAGTTGGCTCGAGTATATTTATTAAAGTGGAAATAATTACAAATCAACTTATATTTATTTGATTTTGTTTAGTTTTGAAAAGTATAGGTATATGTACAATATATATTTATCTAAGTTGTGGGAAAATATTATATTTAGAGAAGTATAATATTTTCTAGTTTATGCAAATGTGGTCGTCAAATAGAAATATGTACCAATTATATTTATGTGACGAAGACTCAGAGAAAATATAAATTTATTATCTTATAGAAGTTCTTAGGATGAAAAGTGTTAAGTGTAGAACTTGGAGGATCAAAGTTGTAAAGATTTATATAAGTTTCAAACTTTATAAGGATTTTAAGAAATGTGTCAAGTGGTTCAAAGTCGAGGTTTGAAATCGTAGATATCAATATGAGTTTATAAAGCTTATAAAGATCTTAAGAAAATGACAAGAGGTGCGAAGTCGGGACCTGGGTTTGCCAAGTTACGAAAGTTACTAATTATAACAAAAATGTGGTAATCGCCATGAGGCGATTCGAACCCACAACCTCCTCAACAATCACCCACGCCCCACCAACCGAGCCAAAGGTCCTTTTGTGTTAGTTTTTGAAACGTGGCTCTATTTAATAGGTATTTCCATTGTTTTATACTTGCAATGTAATTCTTCTCAAGAAGGTTCAAAGTTTTGCATGAAACTTGTGTTTCTTATGCAATACAGTTTTAGTATGACTTTTCCGTGCAAGTTTTAAAAATAAGTACAAGTACTTATTTGTGTTTTTCTCAAACAATCGAAGCTCTTACACTTTCGAGCAAGTCATGTATATGTTTCAAATATAAGTTTTCATCACATTTGAGTTTGTAGTTACTTTGAAAATAAGTATCCACATTTGAGTTTGTAGTTAGATTGTAATATAGTTGGAGCCAAAATTAGTTACAAGCTTAGTTTTCATATAACGGTACGACACAAGTCTCTTTTACAAACACATCCATGTGTTATGAATGGTTGAAACTACATGTATATATTCGGGGAAAAAGGAAAAAAGACTTACAACACCAAGAATGGTGGGGAAGAATAAGAGATTTAAAAGATCTTAACACTCAACCGATATATAACCAAAGTTCTAAGACCTTGCTTCTAAACCCTTATGCTCGCCTTAAGTTTTTAGTTTCTCCTTTGAGTGTTTGGAAGTTTAAATCAGAGGTGTGGAAGAGTTTGTGTCGAGTGAGCTTAGAGCAAACCAAGAGAAAACCAAGCTTCAAATGCTAAACTTTGCATACACTTAGAGGTTTTGAATGAGATTTTGTAAGTGAAATGTGTGATGAGTTGTGGCTCGTGGGTTTTAAGAAGAAGGAGAAGGAGAGCTTTTGGTTAAAGACCAAAGGTTTATGTTGAGCTTGGATACATGCAATCTTGATTTTACTTGCACCTAGGAAGTATTTAAGAAACAAGCAAATGGTTTGTGGTTTTGTGAAGTATTCAGCACCACAAGGACAAGAAGAAAACAGTGAAATGAGTTGTGTGCATGGGGAACTTGTTTCTTCATGTTTCAAAGTCAAATGCCTAGTTATATGTTGGGTATTGTGTTTATTTCTTACAAGGTGTTCAAAGTTAATGTATTTGCAAGGTTTTGGAAGAGATGGGAATACCTCTTGTGGGTACATCGGTTACAAGAAAAAAGAGGAAGAAAAGATCTCAAATTTTCGTTATGTATATCGTGTCCCGCTTGAGCTTAAATGTGAGTCACGGTGTCCCGGTTGATGTTTTTGACCAACGTGTAATATATAAATTTTATTATGTTTTTATAAAGGTAACTGAAAAAATAAAATAAAATATTAATTCTAACTCGTAGAAATATTTATTTGACTTTAGCCATAATTAATTTAGTGTTACATAATATTATTGAGGTGAATTGGGTTTGGGTTAGGGCCAAGAAGAACTAAGGGTTTGGGTTGGACTTGTGAGTATACGGGAGCCCAAGAAAATAAAATGAATTGGATTGATCGGTTTTGGGCTTAGAGGCCGATGCGAGATGAAATATAAAAGTTTATTATATATTTATTTTATAAAAAAAAAAATCATTATCGAGGTCGAGGCGAAAAAATATATCCCGTGACTTGTCGTGTTTAAAGTTCAAACGAAGAAGAAAAAAAATAGCCGCGAAAATCGGTAGGGAAATTTACGAGTTGTTATAAACATTAATTAATTTTAAATTATTTAAAATTTTATAACAAATTTAATTTATTTATTATTAATTAAATAATTTAAACACATTATAATATACATAAAATAAAGGAAAAAAAACAAAAACAAAAAGGGACGACAATGTAGTACCCTTTTTTTACCAAACATTTTCACGAAAAGTCAAATAACCCGTCAAATAATTCACAAAAAACAAAAACAAAAGGTACAACATTGTCGTCCCTATTTGCGTCGTCCCAAATTTACTTCAATAATTGACACGGATCTCATCTTCATCTCTCTCTTTCAACACTTAAAAAAAAAAAAAAAAAAAAAAAAAAAAAAAAAAAGCTGCGCTACTATATCGATTTTCTTCAAAATACATAATTTTCCATAAAATCCATAAAAATCTCTATAAAAGCGAAAAAATTCCATAAAATCCCAAAAATCGCAATTTTCTTGAATTCGACAAAGACCACAACACTACTATCACTGTAACCATCAATTACACACGCACTGTGCACAATTTGTATAATTTTGTTATTTTGTTTTGTTTAAAGGTATTTTTTTTGTTAAAATTTTGTTTGTTAATTTAATTTCTTTAATTATGGTTTGTTTAACTAAGGTTTTATGTTGTGTTTGTGTTGGTTAGATGGTCCACCACATGACTCACCACCGTGAACCACCGCATGAGCTCCACCACCACCACCTTTGTGTTGGTTAGTGACTTTTTTATTTTGTTAATGTGTTTTGGTGCGAAAATGTAAATCGTAAAAAGTTTTATTAATTAATTTGAGTGCGACAATGTGTTTTGGGACGACAATAGTTTGTTTAACTATGGTTTTATGTGTAGTGTTTGGGACGGTAGGACCGTCGGGGTCAACCGAGACAAAATGAGTGTCGGGCGGGTCGAGCGACCACCTCTTTCTCTCTCTCTTTTCTTCACTTCAGATTTCAAATTGCGAAATAGGTATATATATATATACTTTTATTACTTTGTCGATAATGTATATACTTTTATTACTTTGTCGATAATGAAAATGATATGTGATATCGGAAAAATGTCATGTGATATGTTATTAATTGTTACTTATAATACTTAAAATGACCGTGTTAAAATGAAAATGATATGTGATATCGGAAAAAATGTCATGTGATGTGTTACTAATTGTTACTTATAATACTTAAAGTGACCGTGTTAAAATGAAAATGATATGTGATATCGGAAAAAATGTCATGTGATATGTTATTAATTGTTACTTATAATACTTAATACTTAAAGTGACCGTGTTAAAATGAAAATGATATGTGATATCGGAAAAATGTCATGTGATATATTATTAATTGTTACTTATAATACTTAAAGTGACCGTGTTAAATGAAAATGATATGTGATATCGGAAAAATGTCATGTGATATGTTATTAATTGTTAAAATGAAAATGATACTTTGGTTAGTAATATTGTGATTGTTAAACTTGTGTTATCGCTTTTTAGGATTTTAGTGATTAATTTTGGAAATTCCCGTCAAAGTTAATCATCCTATAGAAAACCGTCCAAATTAATTTATTAGAAATTAATTTGGAAAGTCTCTGTTTGGGGCTGCTTTTTGAATGTTTTGTCTCATTTAGGATATGGATGCGTATAAGTGTTTTACTATTTGAGAGAAATTGACAAGATTTCCCTTTCACTCCTACGAATATGTCTTTAATGCACATATTTGGGAGTTGAGAAATCTTGCAAAATTTTCAAATAGTAAATCATTTATACGCATTCATATGAACGACACATTCAAAGAGTGGAGTTAGGATTGCCTTCCATAGTTGCACTAGGTAAGCAGTAGCGACTCATAATTACGCCTTTTCATGTTTGAATGTGTTTATTTGCATATGTATGTATATATATAAATTCATTTATTTGAATATGTTTTTTACAACGCATCATGACAATTGATAAGAGTTGGACCACTGTATCCAACCGTAATTCCCGAATTTTTAGATGGTCTTTTGCATTCATCAGCGCATTGTGAGCCATTGGTAAACCCCATCTCAAAATGATTCATTACCCATGTGTTCGTTGTGGTAACGCTCCAACTAAATTGGGTACGCTCAAAACTCTTGAGTCACACATATCTAAATCGGGTTTGACACATTATACCCCTTGAAATATCACGGTGAACCACTTCCTCCACCCGTAGTACACAACACACCACAACCACCTTCACCGAAAACATGGACATGGATGCATTCTTCCAAGATATTTCACGATAATGTCCCAACTCCACCATCTCAAACAACGGTTTCTCAACCAGTCAAACAATGGGTCCTCGACCAGCTCGAACCAATGATCCTAGCATTACTAACAAGTACGAAGAGTTACTTGCTAGGTCCACCCAAAAGTTGTACCAGGTTGTGATATGACTACATTGGGCTTTCGTCGAGCTTTCACACATCAAGGTCTTACATAAAATAAGCGATGTCGGGTTTAACAAGATTCTAGCTCTTTTGCAAAAGGCATGTCCCCTAGTAAAGGATTATATTTCCCACCGTCATACTATGAAATCAAGAAGACATACAAAGATATCGGGTTAGGATACGAATCGATCCATGCTTGTATAAATGATTGTTTTTTATTTTGGGGATCAGATGAGAACAAAAGTCTCAATAATTGTCCAATTTGCAACGAGAGTAGATGGAAAACCAAAAGACAAAGGGAAGAAAGTTGCCAACAAGGTGTTGCGTTACTTTCGTTAAAACCTAAACTACAACGTATGTTCAACACAAAAGACATCGCAGTGGATGACGTGGCATGCTCTTGGACGATCTAAGGAAAGCGGTAAGATGAATCACCCGTGTGATGGTCAAGCATGGAAAAATTTTGACATAATGAAACCCGAGTTTTCTTGTGACCCTAGAAACGTCCGATTAGGGTTGGTGCGATGGTTTCAATCCGTTTGGCAACATGAGTCAAAGTTCTGACATGTGACCGGTGATATTGACAACATACAACACACCCTTGGATGCGTATGAAAGAGACTTCTTTAATGTTGACGATGTTAATTCACGCCCTAAATCACCGCAAAGGACATTGATGTTTTCTTGCGACCTTTGATCAAAGAACTCAAAGAGTTATGGATGGGAGAGTGGACTTTAGACGCTGCTACGGGTACTCATTTCAAAATGAAAGCGGCGGTTTTATGGACTATAAATGACTTTCCAGCTCAAAGTAGTTTGTCTGGGTGGATTGGACAAGGCTACTATGCATGCCCCACATGTAATCATGACACTCCATCGCTTCCTGTGAAGCATAAAATCGCTTATGTTGGGTGTAGAAGATTCTTACGCGTAAGGCATCCACTAAGGAATAAACATAAGGAATTCCAGGGTAAACGTGAAAAGAACCATCCTCATAGAAGCTTTACCCATGAGGAAATCATGATTCAAATTAGTAAAGTCTTTAAACGTGTCTCGTGGAAGCATCCAAATACTTTAAAAATAACCCTAAACCTAATCGAGAAATCGAATTGAATTGGAGTAAGCGTTCTATCTTCTACGAACTGGAGTATTGGCTCGTTCTTCTACTAAAACACAATCTCGATGTCATGCATATCGAAAAGAAAGTGGTTGAGAGTGTGCTGAATACCTTGTTAATGAACGACAAATCCAAAGACACGCTAAAGGCAAGGCAAGACTTGAAAACTTTGGGAGTTCGAAAAGAGTTGTGGCTCGTTGATAAAGGAAACGGGAAGTTCGATAAGCCTCATCCAACGTACTCTTTCACACCAGAAATCAGAAAACTTTTTTGTAAATTCATCAAAGGAGTTAGACTACTTGATGGGTTTGGATCCAACTTCAAGAAAAAGTGACCGTGGTGATAATAACATAACGGGCCTAAAATCTCATGACCGCTCATATAATGATGCGTGATTACTTCCTTATGGAGTTCAAATGATACTTACCTAAAGACATTTCAACCCCATTAATCGAGCTCTGCTTATTCTTTAAGCAGATTTGTGCTCGAAATTTGATGCAGCGGGACATGGAGAAAGCTAAAAAGCAAATGATCGAGGTTATGATTAATTTAGAGCAAATATTTCCTCCTGCTTTTTTTGACATAATGATTCATTTGGTTATACATTTACCCGAAGAGGCTATTCTAGGTGGCCCTGTTTACTACAGGTGGATGTATCCATTTGAAAGATACATGAAAAAACTAAAAAATTATGTTAGAAATAAAGCCAAGCTGAAGGTTCTATAGCGAGGGTTATGTTGCGTAAGAAGCATTAACTTTCATTGGCGTTATCTTAAGGACGTCGAGGCGAGATTTAATCGTCTTGACAAATGATGACGGTTTGCACGAACAACCAAATAAATTCCGGTGTTCCATCAGTAGGCAAACCGGTGGGTAGAACGTCCGACTCGGTTGAATCTGAGATGTTATGAGCGATTGTATGGTTTATACTTAACAACATTCACGAAATAAGCGCAGACATCTGGCGTACAAAGAGTATGTTTCTTCTTTTTATATTTTGAAGAACCCTTTTTTTCTTAAGTTATTTGTTTCGATGACTTATTCATTACCTTTGTGCGATGAATTTCCTAACAATACCGTGGAAACAAGTTTTCCTCCCTGGTTCAATCACAAGGTAAACGCAATAGATATATTACCTTGTAGTCCAGAGTTATTGCTCATCTAAATCTGTTTGTATCTCTTTCGTAGATTCGTGAAAAGAGCGTGGCAAAAGACCCAAGTTGTAGTCCCGAGTTACTCTCTTTGGCATGTTTTTAAATTGTAATTTGAATGAAATTGTTACTATATGTTTATATGAATGTGTATATTTATATGAATGTGTATATTAGTATTAATTGGTCCACGAAATTATGTGTTCTTGTACTTATACGGATGGCGTGTGTCTGACCTAGATCACACAAGCGGGATCTCAAGGTGATCCACCCAGACGGCCCTCATTTACTATGCCGGCTATTCTGCAGTAAAAATTGTGATTTTTTTATTATTTTTTTATATAATTTTTATTGATAAAACTGAATTTTTTTTACATGTATTTTCACAACTCAATAACTTATATTTGTAGGTTCAATGATCATCGGTGAGACGGCAAATCAGGCCTTAAAGAAGGCTTTTAAGGAGAATAACGGACAACCTTTGCCTATAAGCTTTGATTCCGATGATCAAGGCACCTTCTCACCGGTAAGCACCTATGCAGCGCAGTTGGCTAGTCTTATTGGGGAACAAGTGAGGCCACTTCCCCTTGATTGCAATTGGGAAGAAATTCCTGATTCTTATAAGGCGCATATAATCTGGACACTCTGAGTTATATTTATTGTTTATTTTATTTCTATTCTTATTGTTATTGACCGTTTAGATATGCTTGTTATATTTAAATTGTGTGTTTGTTTAAATCGATACTTTTGCGAGACCTATTTCAACTCAAGCGCCTTGGTTGAAAAATGAGAATGATTCCGTGTTGGAAATAATCTTTATACGGTGGGGAAAGGGTAGGACTTGGGCTATGGTTAGAGTAGAGGATGCTATACCGAAAATACAAACACAGCTCAAGTCTAAATACTTTGATATCAACGAGGCGCCTGCATGACAAGGCACATCCGCCACCCCTGAAAGCCTAGCTGAACAGAACCCAAGAGGAATGGGAGATGTTGGTTGACTGGTGGTGCGACCCGAAACGGATGGCAAGATCGGCCAAAATGCAGAAAATCGATCTAAAAACAAGATTTTAACTCACCAAGGTCGACAGTCGTTCGTTCAAGGACGAAACCATTATGTAAGACTCGTTATAATTTTTGTGATTCTTAAAGGTTTTTATATTGTTTATATTTGCCTCGTTATCAATTTATTTTATATTGTATGTATAGAGGGTCAACAATAACAATCAAAATGAAGACCTGATTGAAACTTGGAGGAAGGGCCATTCAAAAAAAGATGGCACATTTAAGACCGGAGAGAGCAGACGACTTACGTAAGTAATTTATCTCTTAACATGCGTCATTATATTAAGTTACTTCTCATTTATTATTTTTCCTAACTCTTTTTTTTTTTTTTTTTTTTTTTTTTTTTTTTTGAAATTACAGAATGAGATGAGGGCCCTTCAAGAGCAAGTCGAGCCGGTGTCATCCCGTACATGAGCAAGATAGAAATATTGCGCAGTATAGTTCCGAGTGACAACCGCCGTAACATGGCAGCGAGGCGAGAGGTTACCCGGTGGTAGCTCAACCTCTCGCGAGTTCACACGTGGGCATGTTGCTCAAGATTACGTTACTAGGAGCATATGACAGAGGCGATGGGGAAACCAGGATGCGCAAGAGCGGGCTCGTCGGTGAGGAAGCCGCCACGCTAGGGAGCAGGCCGCCAGCCTCAAGCCTGACTTGGGGCTTCGGATCTTACCTTCCAGATTTTTCACCCACTACAACTCACAGGTAGCCCATTTCTGTTCCCTTTCCCGGTACCCATTCCCGGCCCTTTTCCCCTCCCTACTGTTGGTTTCAACCTCCATTCCCTATTATGGTTTCCAACGTCTCATTCCGGCCCTTATGGTTTCAAGCTCCCATTTTCGACCCCAATAATGCATTTGCGGTTGTTATCGCCCCACCTTTCCCAACTCTACCACGTGCGGGGTTCTAGTTCGAACTATGCAATGCCGCCACCAGACCTTAACCAGTACAACTCACAAAATAATCCTCATTTGCGCCAAAATGATCATGTTGATAATAATGATTTGGATAATAATGATGATAATAGTGAGGATAATAATGAGTCGGGTGACGAGTCGGGCGGCGAGTTCTTTGAATAGTAGGCGGGAAGTTAGTTTGTGAATTTTAGACTTATTAATATTATGGAATAGTATTGAATTTGTCGAATGTTATCGTGGATTTATGTTAACTTTATAACTTTGAGATATGTTAGCTTTATAAGCTTGTGACTTGTTAGTTTGAGACATGTTATTTCGGAAATTTGCGCCTTGTATAGTTTAAGAGTAGTTTACTTTGTATCGTATTTGTTGAATGGTGTCGTGGAATTGTGGAATGTTATTCGATCCGTTTAGTAATTTGGTATTGTATCATATTGTCGAATTGGTATTGTGGATTGTGATTGATTACTGGGTTGTATTTGTTTTGGTAGATTTTTAGGAAAAATTCGGAAAAACCGCATTCTTCATTTTTTTGCCCACTGAGAACATTAGGGACGACATTGTCGTCCCTAATATACACCAGATGTGTCGTGCCATTATGCACCACAAGGCCACGTGTATCGTCCCATTTTGTATCCAGTGCCACGTGGAATTACAGTTTGGCGCGACATTGTCGTGCCATTCTGTATTTAAAATTTCGTTTTATCGTTATTTTAAAAAGATAAAAAAAAATGGTACGACATTGTCATACCATTTTGCAAAAGTATGTCGTGCCAAAGAGTATTTTCAGGTTGAATTCCTTTTGGGCCCCACACTTTTGTCGTGCCAAACATTCAAGGTATGTGTCGTGCCAAATTTTTTTGGGTCAACAAAAAAAGGACTACCAAAAAGGCACGACATGTCGTGCCTTTTTTACTTTGGGTCGACTTTCTTTGCAGTTTTGTCACGAGAATGTAGTGCCAAATGTTACATTTTTTTGTAGTGATTGTTACTATTTTTTTTTGAACGGCAACTGTGGCTACATGGCTTTAAGCTCAGAAGGCGTAGCGAGCCAACACAATCAGGTTGGGTCCAGTCCAGAAGGCAATGACACCCTTCCCTTTACGCACGCGGGAGGAAACCTCTATCGCCCTAGACAAGATTCGAACTTGAGACCTTGCCTAGGAAGGTAAACCTCCATACCGCTGGACCAGAGGCCCGTTGGTTCACTTATTGTTACTATTATAGATCATTATTGTGTTTATAGATGATTTCTCTAATTGAAGGAAGTCCCATCAAATTGAACTAGTTATAATACCCGTGCACGCATGGGGTTTTGACAAAAGAAATTATTCTGAATTAATAATGAATATTGTGTTTTTAAAGGTAATTGCATATAATTATATAGTTATAAGTTTCGTGCACGCACGAATTTTACAAATAAATCAATTTATTTTAACATTTTATTTCAGTATACCACATATAAGAATTTGCCAATGAAAATTGTGATATAAGTACAACTAATATTTATGCACGAATTTTTCATTATACATTAATATCCATTTGAATTTGGTAAAATATTTGTAAAAAATTATGTTAGGTAATTCATGATTTAATTTTATTTAGCTGACAAAGATGTTGATGTTGATGTTGTTATTTAAATTTCACTACTGATATTATGTTGTACACATGATGCAAGTTTAGTAGCACATAATGAACATTGATAAAGTTAAAGTATACTCCTTAAAGTTTTTTTTTTTTTTTTCTAGATATCCTTATACAAATAAATAAGAATTAAATGAGTCATTGTTATAAATACAATCGCGTATATTTATTTTTATATTAAATTAACCCGTGCTTACAATTTGATAATTATATTCCCGTTTTCAGTAATTTAGCCGTATTTAAAATGTAAACTCGTGTCCACATATGTTAAACTTTTAAAAAAGAAATAAATGAGTCCTTATTGAACGTATATAGTAAAAAAATGATACTTATAATCTTATGCAAATTTATATGTCGTTATTTTAAAACAACATATACATTGTATTTTTTAAGATATAAAGTATAAAGGGTATACAGTATAAGGGGGTATTTGTTTATAATCCAAATTATTAAAAAACATAGAGCCTTATAATATTACACTTAACTCTATATAATTTTTAAAAATTCAACTACTAAAGTTTTATTAATTACCTCTTCTTTTTTTAAGTTTTTATTTTCACAAATTTGACACCTATATTTTTATGTGTTTTTTTTATCAACAAAATTTCTCCACCAAATTTATTAAAGTTTGACCAAAAGCAATTTAATTTTGACTTTTATTAACCAATCACATCACACGATTTTGCTTACGTGGCGAAATCGTGCACGCACGGGTTTTTGACAAAAAAAATATATATTATGCATTAATACCGAATATTGTGTTTTTAAAGGTAATTGCATATAAATATATAGTTATAAGTTTCGTGCACACACGAAGTTTACACATAATCAGATTTATTTTATCATTTTTTTTGTCCATGAAAATTGTGATATAAATACAACTAATACTTATGCACGAGTTTTTCATTATGCATTAATATCCATTAGAATTTGTTAAAATATTTTTAAAAATTTATGTTAGGTAACTCAAGATTTAATTTTATTTAACTGACAAAGATGTTGATGTTGTTATTTAAATTTCACTACATGTTGTACACATGATGCAAGTTTAATAGCACATAATGAGTGTTGATAAAGTTAAAGTATACCCTTAAAGTTTTTAAAATTGTTTTTCTAGATATCCTTATATAAATAAATAAAAAATACATAAGTCGTTATTATAAGTCTGATCGCGTATATTTATTTTTATATTAAAGTAACTCGTCTACAATTTGATAATTATATTCTCGTTTTCAAGAATTTAGCCGTATTTAAAATGTAAACTCGTGTCCACATAGGTTAAAATTTTAAAACGAAATAAACGAGTCGCTATCGAACGATATATAGTAAAAATTGATACTTATAATCTTATGCAAATTTATATGTTGTTATTTTAAAACAACATATACATTGTATTTTTTAAGATATAAAGTGTAAAGGGTATAAAGTATAAGGGGTTATTTGTTTATAATTCAAAGTTATTAAAAAATATGGAGACTTATAATATTACACTTAACTCTATATAATTTTTAAAAATTCAACCACTAAAGTTTTATTAATTACCTACTTTTTTTTAAGTTTTTGTTTTCATAAATTTGACACCTATATTTTTATGTGTTTTTTTTATCAACCAAATTTCTCCACCAAATTTATTAAAGTTTGACCAAAATCAATTTAATTTTGACTTTTATTAACCAATCACATCACACGATTTTTCTTACGTGGCGAAATTGAGCTATCATATTGGCTCAATTGTTTTATCAATAAGAATGAATTGACAAAATCACTCCGAAATGATGTAATTCTTTTATTATATAAAAGATAAAAGATTATAAATGTCCGAGAAGACATGCAACTCCGATTGTTTGTTAAAAACATCATCGAACGGCAGGACACCTTTAATTTGCTGATTGTCTAAACCGTCCGGACGACAAATGACATAGATCCGCTTTTCAAGGTTCCTGATTCTTACCACGTTTCTATCAACTAGGGTGGCTATAGGCTTGCAAACATTATGTAATATAGGTCTCGCACATTCCGCAACAAGATATCTACAAACGATATCGAGGGATTCTTACATAGTTGGGGTAGTATAAATACCCCAACACATTTAATGATTCGAGGATATAAATACACACACATACATTAACCACACACACATACATTTATTGCCATCTTTACCCTCCAACTTACTTTCACGCCGGAGCTTGGTCCCGACATCATCCGGCGAGGCTAACGCGTGTTGCTTATTGTGCAGAAGGAAGACTTTTCCTCCCAAGATCGTTGATCAAGCAGGACTCTCCACTTAACCGGATAGCGGAATTTGCTTCAACAAATTGGCGCCATCCGTGGGACCCTAATTCATTCTACCAGAGAACCGAATGACAGGTCCGGAGTTACGTCCTCCCTGAACCTACCTCCCCGCCGGAACATATAGGCGGGAGCGGGGTCTTCAACACTGAAACCTCCGGAATGCCGGAACAAATACAAGCCCAGATGGCATCCTTACAGGCCCTCTTTAGAAAGTACAACGCAACGAGGGCCGGTGTCGTCAAGCCGGTTCGACTCGCCTTCACAGACGAAGACGAGCTAGAGGAAGACGCTGCACCAAACCCCAAAGATGACCTCAAGAAGCCACATAAGGAATTGGCCCGGCCACCCTTTACAAGGAGAATAGTGGAGTTCACCGTCCCAAATGCATCATGCCCGCTAACTTGAAGTCAGATGATGGTTCGGCCGATCCCGATGATCACGCCAACCGCTTCGTTGGAGCAGCAAACCAAGGAGAATGGCCGATGCCTGTGTGGTGCCGGATGTTCCAACAGACTATGGATGGAGCAGCACAAGGGTGGTTCAGCAATTTGGAACGAGGGAGCATCGACAGTTGGGACGAACTGAGAGAACAATTCACTACGAGGTTTGCTCTGCGACAAAAGAACCTGAAGGATCCCACAGAGATCACCCGGATTGTCAGGCAGGCGAACGAAACACTACCAATATTCAAAGAACGATGGACCGACGAAGCCAGCCGGATACCGGGAGTGCCGGAGCTCATGAAAATATCGGCATTCATGGGTGCTCATCGGTGCCCCGACCTGTCCAAGAAGTTTTCTGATCAAATCCCGAAATCCGTGAAAGAAATGATGACCAGGGTGGACGATTATATCCGGGCGGAAGAGGCTTATAAGAACACCGAGCTGCCAAGGGGAGAAACCCCTGACCTATCCCGGAAGCCGAGCAGCCAGGTCCCAAGAGATAGGAACCTCAGGGGAGGCTTCAATGACAGGAAGAGGGGCGACCGACGGCCTTGGGAAAGGAATGATTCTCGACAGAGAGAAGTCTTCTCCCCTTATGTCTCTCCGAAAGCCGAAGCACGACCCCGAAATGAATTCAAATGTAACGACTTCAACAAACAGGATGGTAATCGGTCCCGCCTCCGCCTTACCAAACAACCCAAAGAAATACTTTCCACCGAACACCACCTAAACTTACCCCCCCCCCCCGTTACAAGGAAAGCCAAGCAAAGAAAATGAAGATCGGTTCTGCGAATATCATGGAGAAAGGGGCCATCTCACCAATGATTGTTATCACTTAAAAAGGCAATTGGAGGTGGCTCTTGAATCAGGGAAGTTAGATCACTTGGTCAAGAACGTCCAGCAAAAAGGAAGGGAAAGGCCGAGAGGTCATAATGGAAAAGGAAAGGTAATCAACATGGTCCGCCAATACTCGGAAGACCGTAAAAGAAAAGGCAGGTTCTATGATGAAGGCTGGATGAATATCCCTATATCCTTTCCCCAGATAACTACAGACGACCTGTCTGACGAGCCGTTAATCGTGGAGGCCGAAATAGAAGGATATTTTGTAAGGAGGGTGTTCGTAGATGAAGGCGCCTCCGTCCAAGTCATGTACGAACATTGTTTCAGGAACTTTTGTCCTTCCATCCAATCCCGGCTGAAAGAAACTAGTTCTCCGCTGGTAGGATTTTCCGGTGAAGTCATCCGGCCGATGGGGAAGATAGAACTAGAGGTCCGCATGGGGGATCATGGTCTATTCCGGACGGTGATGATGACGTTCACGGTAGTGAGATCGCCTTCTCCCTACAATATAATACTGGGCCGAACGGGTCTCAAAGAATTAAGGGCCATACCCTCTACCATTCATGCAATGATGAAATTCCCCACCCCGGGAGGGATAGCCACTCTGATTGCCAAAAGGGCGGTAGTCATGGAATGCAGGAGATTTGAGGAAGGGCAAGATCCCCGGAGAAGCTGCTCTTCCGAAAGGGAAATAGAAACTTGGGATCAAGAAACCCAAGAAGGCCAAGAACAAACGGAGGACATCCTAGTTAACGCAGCCTACCCAGAGCAACGAGTAACCATAGGAACCAAGTTCTCACGAGAATGCCGGAGGCAACTCATCGAGATCTTGAGGAAGAATAAAGATATTTTCGCCTGGGAGCCGGCAGACATGACCGGGGTGCCAAGACGCCTCATACAGCACTCTCTCTGCGCGAACAACTCCGACACACCGGTGGCCCAAAAAAGGAGAATATTCTCGCGAGAAAAGAACCAAGTAATCAACAGAGAAGTGGAGGAATGGGTCAAAGCTGGCATAGTCCGACCAGTAAGGTACCCGACATGGATAGCCAATCCTGTGTTGGTTAAGAAATGTGACGGAAGCTGGAGAATGTGTATTGACTTCAAAAATCTGAACTCCTCATGCCCGAAGGATTACTATCCTTTACCGGAGATAGATTGGAAGATTGAATCCGTCATGGGGTATAAATATAAGTGCTTCCTTGACGCCTACAAGGGCTATCACCAAATCCAGATGAACAGGACGATGAGGAAAAACTCGCATTCTACATGCATCGAGGAACATATCGCTATACAAAAATGCCTTTCGGACTAAAGAATGTTGGGGCAACCTATCAACGGTTGGTAGACTTCGCTTTTCAATCACGTATAGGGAGAAATTTGGAGGCATATGTGACGACATGGTCATAAAAAGCCGAATGTAACGAGAAATGATCACGACATCGCGAAACCTTTGACAACCTTAGGAAGATAAACATGAAGTTGAACCCGCGAAAGTGTTCTTTCGGGGTGGAGGAAGGTAAATTCCTCGGCTATATGGTGACATCGGAAGGAATAAGGGCCAACCCAAGGAAAACAAAGGCTATAATGGAGATGAAATCTCCAGAAACCTTAAAAGAAATGCAAAGCCTGAGTGGGAAGCTTGCGGCTTTAAATAGATTCCTATCAAAGTCGGCGGAAAGAGCTCTCCCTTTCTTCGACACGCTAAAGAACATCACTAAAGAGAACAAGGACGAATACCGATGGACGAAGGAAGCCGAGGCGGCTTTTCAGGAGATGAAGAGGTTGATACTCGAATTACCTTCTTTATCCACACCGAAGGCGAAGGAACAACTGTTCATATATCTCTAGGCCTCATCAGGAGCCGTAAGTGCAGTGCTCCTGGTAGAAAGAAATGGGAGACAGTTGCCAGTGCACTATGTTAGCCGGACACTACATGAAGCAGAAAGGTACTACGCCCCTATAGAAAAGTTGGCTTTGTGTCTGCTACACGCATCCAGAAGGTTGAGGAGGTATTTCGAGGCTCACCCCATCAGGGTCATAACCGATCAACCCATCAAGCAACATCGAATAAACCGGAAGCCTCGGAAAGTTAGCCAAATATGTTGTGGAGCTAGGAGCATACAATATCACTTACACCTCGCAACGCAGCCAAGGGACAGTGCTAGCGGACTTCCCAATGTAAGTGCCGGTGGAATCTAGAGGTAGGACAAGTCCGAACGTTATGGAAGTGGAGGAAGGAGAATGGTTGTTATATACGGACGGAGCCTCAAATAACAAGGGATCCGGAGCAGGTTTAGTTCTCATCAGCCCAGAAAAGGTAGAACTGACCTACGCCCTGCGGCTAAACTTTCCTAGCACCAACAACGAGGCGAGTATGAGGCCCTACTAGCCGCCTAAGGATCGCAAGAAAACTCAAAATCAAGGTTTTAAGCGCGGGTGGACTCAAAACTTGTGGCTAGTCGATCAATGGGGAATTCACGGCCACCAAGGAAAGCATGCGTAAGTACTTAGCTCAAGCAAGGAAGTACATATCCGGCCCAAAACTTTAAGATTCGCAACATTCCGAGGGCCCAAAATCGTAGGCGGATATATTAAGTAAACTAGCGGCAGTGGCCTTCGATCACCGACCAAAAAGTGCTCGAGAAACCGGAAAGGCCGTCGAGAGATGAAGAAGTAATTAACACCGTGGTAGAGGAGGAACGGACAATTGGATGACACCGATCATCGTGTGTCCGGAAGAGGGTGTGTGGTCGAGGATCCAAATGAGGCTAGAAGCTTAAGAATGAAAATTCCACAGATGTTATGGAAGAAGGTGTCCTCTTTAAGAAAGGCTACTTGGCACCGATGATGAGATGTGTAGGGTCATTATGTGCAAATTACATCATCCGGAAGTGCATGAGGGTTGTTTGTGGATGCACGCCGGACCGAGAACCGTCGTGGCCAAGCTTATGAGACAAGGATATTATTGGCCTACCATGCACCGGATACCCGAGAAGAAATCAGAAATGCGACTCTTGTCGACACACTCTCCGGTACCAAAACTACCCAAGACGCCATCGACGCCGATCATGTCCCCGGCCTTTCTACCAATGGGGAATGGACGTGTTAGGCCCCTTTCCGAAGCACCCGCCGCATCAAATATGTGATTGCGGCCATAGACTATTTTACTAAGTGGATAGAAGCGGCCGTTGGTCAAGACGACGGCAAGGATGTCATAAAATTTGTGTACGAGAACATTGTATGCAGGTATGGTTTGCCGAAGATCATAGTCACCGACAACGGAACCAATTTCGTGAATGACCCATTCAAGAAATGGTGCGAGGGGTTAAAGATCAAACAAATAAACACAGCCGTGGCGCATCCGCAAGCTAATGGACTGGTAGAACGAGCAAACCGAAGCCTGATGGATGGGATAAAAACAAGGTTGGGAAGAGAGAGAGCGGGATGGCTAGATGAGCTGCCCAACGTTTTATGGGCGCACCGGACGACTCTCAAAACATGCAACGGAGAAACCCTTTCACTTAACGTATGGCAAAGGAGGTCAGAATCCCAGCCGAAATAGGGATGCCCACACACCGGACGATGATGTTCCGAGAAGATCGTAACGAGGAACAACAACGCTCGAACTTAGACCTCTTACAAGAAAGAAGGAAAACGCCGCCATCCGTGAAGCTAAATACAAGACACAAGTAGAACAATACTACAACCGGAGGGTTAAGCCAATGAATTTCAAAATAGGAGATTTTGTCTACCGAAAGAACGAAGCAAGCCGGTGGAAAATCTAGGAAAGTTAGGGCCCAATTGGGAAGGGCCCTATCGTATAATAGGAGCAAGTGAGAATGGCTCTTATAAGTTGCAAACAATGGAGGAGAAGGAGGTCCCCCGGACCTGGCACGCTATAAATCTTAGAAACTGCTTCTTATAGTTGCTATTGTGACAAGAATCCTATTGTCATCGTGTAATCCGAAAGGACTATGTATGATCAACTAAATGATAAAAGTTTCCCCGTAGTAGGGAGACAATTTTCCAAACTGTGGTGATAGTATAACAATTCCGACGGCTGGCCCCCGTCGAGTATGAAAAATAACAATTGGTGATAATACAACAATTCCGATGGCTGGCCCCCGTCGAGTATGAAAAGTAAAAACTAAGGTGATAACACAACAATTCCGATGGCTGGCCCCCGTCGAGTATGAAAACATAAAATACCCAAGTAGTGGATGCCCTCTAACTTCATGAGGATGCCCGGACGCCGGATGCACGGCCTACGCGGTCGGATGCCCTTAGAATAACCTAAGGAAGACATCTACCCAAGTAATGGATGCCCTCTAACTTCATGAGGATGCCCGGACACCGGATGCACGGCCGACGCGGCCGGATGCCCTTAGAATAACCTAAGGAAGGCATTGCGAAACCAAAAAAGAGAAAGAAAGTGCCAAAGGAATACATGTCAAGCACAAAAGAAATCCATTCACAAAACTAGTTAACGGTAAACGAACATTGTTAGTTATTACAAAAATATCATACGAATAATTGTTTACAAAGATACAAGTCCCAAGAATGTCCAGACTTAAGCATTCTCCTCCGCGGCATCCACCGGAGTCTCGGTGGTAGGAGGAGCCCTGATGGTCCGGCATGTCCTGTCGACAGAACCTCCGGCCTGTGTTCATCGATCCCCAGAGGCAAGCGGCAAGAGTCGGCAAGCTTCAATAAAGGGATACTCGGCTCAAAAGTTTGTCATATTCACCCTCCACAAGTTCGGGCATCCCCGCTGACCTTCCTGATCTTTTGCAAGGCGACCTCTGCCTCTTCCTCGGTCCTGCTCACCTTGGCCCCACACAAACCCCGCTTGGTAGGTCAAGCTATACACTTTAGCCATACTCTTTTGTACTCGACGCTACCAAACAACCGACTTGACACCAAGGCAATAACATCCTGACAAAGATTCGCTTAACCACCTCACTTTGAGCGACCTCGGCCACCAATTTGCCGCTTTCCACCGCAGAGCGGCTAGAGACCGGTCTTTGACGGCCAACTCACTTTCCAACTTCCTTATTTTTTCACCGAGCACTAGAAGTCTCTCTCCACTCATTTCGTCCCGGTTACCCTCACAACCTCTTCCTCCAAATCTTTCTCTTTACCAGCACTGGTTTTCAGATCGAGTCTAGTTTCCTCAACCCCTCCGTCAACCTTTTATTCTCACCTTCGGCGGCAAGGAGTTTCTCCGCAAGCCCCTCGCAACCTTTGTGAGCTTCATTCAGATAAAAGTAACCGTTGGAAAGATCCCGGAACCTCCTTAACAGTTCGCCCTGGACGATCACACTTTTCCCGAATCTTCATACCGCGAATGAGATCAATATTGTTTATCCGCCCAAAGCCTCTCTCTCACCGGAGTGGCAACGTTGTCGATCATCTCTCGCAAGACCGGTGCGTGTTTATCCGGACGTTGTCGCGGAGACCCCACCGGGAGGAAAACATTGGTAGCCTCATCCGCAATGAAAACGAAAAGGAGAAAAAAAAAAAAAAAAAAGTAAGGGACAGGGACGAAGGTAAGATCAAAGCATACCGAATCCAACACATCGACCTCTCAACGTAGTCTGACCACGGCCACGAGGGGCGATTGACCTAGAGGATGGCAACAAAATAAAGTTAGCAATTAGAAGTGATAAAATGAAAGAAGGTGCCGCTGTGTTTCAAGTATTTACCTTCGAGTTGCGAAGAGGAGAGTTCACCGGAGGAACTGGACCCCTCCTCGAGATAATGGCGCTCACAGCAAGTGATCGCCACCTCCGCCTTCGCTCGCCCATACCTTCCCGAGCCACATCTACGCCCCACCCACGGCGGCAACAACAGTGCCCTTTGCTCGGCGGTGAGGTTTAGCTCCGCCCGGCTCATTTGGGTCACTTGGTTGATGGGATCGGCGTTACCGGAGAGCCCGATGAAAACCGCTCAACAAAACCAGTTTTCTTTTTTCTTCTTCTTGTTTTGGGCCTTGATGCCTCGCCACCCTTCCTCTTTCCCGCCTCCCTTCCCTTCTCTCCCTGATTTCCCTCTCTTTCTTCTCCCTAGCCGCCACCACATCCGGATCGGCTTCCTCTGCTCGGAGGGCTAAGAGGTCCTTAGGGGGAAGGGGTGCACCAACCGGAAGGGGATCTGTTGTCCTTTTTGGTACCTCCCGAGTTGGGTCAATGGCCGGCCCTTTGCTCACCACTGTATTGTCCCATTCGGGAAGCTCAAGAAATTCAGACATAGTGACAACTGCAAGAAAAAAGATCATTAAAAGCAAAGCACAAGATAATAAACACGGCAAAACCTAGGGCACAAGACAAATAATTACCATGACCCTCGGATCCTTAGAAGAGGCTCGAATCCGGATTCTTGAAGACCAAGATGATGACACATCCATAACAGTTTATAGTGGGTTTCCTTAGCAAAATAAGTTTATCGCTCATTTTCGGCATCCGCTCTAAAACCGTCCTGTAAGGATCCGTTATCTTGGAGTCTTTGTGCCTCAGTGCCATGGCATGCGGGATTGCCCTACGGTCAATCAAGAAAATTTCTCCTTCCAAAGGTTAAGACCGGTCAACACTTCCTTAAAGCATTTGTAAGCCTTTTTCCCGCTCTACTCGAAGAAAACCAAAGCCCTCGCTGCACAAACGGTAAAAAGCCCTAACAGGGAGACCCTAGGACTAATGCCCAAACTATAACACCTAATTTCAAACAGGTCACTCGGTTCAAACCTGTGGGAACCAACCGAGAAAAATGAACCCTAAAATGTCTAATCACGTTCAGCAGAAAGGTAGAGAAGGGAATCCTAACACCTCCGGTATCCAACTGTTGAGGATATATGCCAATTGTATCCGCCGGCAGTTGGTCCATTGTCATATTATCCGGAGGAAGACGGGGACGAAGGTCATGGGGAATGCCATATTCTACGATTATATTTTCCAACTCAGGTTGTGTCAGCTTAGATATATGAATATGCATATCGAACTTCGGAACTACCGGAAGTTGCATAGTCTCGGTCGAAATAGGGTTACTCGTTTCTTGATCGGTTGTTCGCCATTACTAAAAGGATGCCTAAGGGATATACAAATAATTACAGGGAAGAACGAGACGAACCTTATAAATTCGAAGAAGAAGATATTCCGAGAGCGAGAGCAATGTAAAAGTCGAAGATGTGAGAAAATAATCGTGGTAAAAGCTCTTATATAGGCAAAGGAAGAAACCCTAACAGTCACAAACGTCCCATCAACAAGAAAGGTGACGTGGCTCAATCTGCCCGCCCACGTCAATCTCGGAAGACGAGAATACACGGATGAAAGCCCATTAGATCGGCAGCCCATCGAATGTACCAAAACCCACCGCGAGGCATTTCAAAAAGCACATCCAGGAGTATTACATACTCTCAAGTATTGCACCATCGGTTTTCACCCGGTGATCCAATACTGGGGGGGAGATGTTGGCGTATGTGTCCGGAAGACATGCAGTCCGGCATCATCGTTGGCCGGACGACATTGTCCAAACCGTCCGGACGACAAACGACAGTATCCAGTTTTTAAGGGATTCTTACCACGTGGCCTACCAACTAGGGTGGCTATAGGCTTGCAAACAGGTAATATAGGTCTGCACGAACAGTATATCTACAGTGACGAAGGTACATAGTTGGGGTAGTATAAATACCCCAACACATTTAATGATTCGATATATTAACACACACACATACATTAATCACTGCATTTATTGCCATCCTTACCCTCCAGCTTACTTTCACGCCGGAGCTTGGTCCTGGACGTCATCCAGGGCGAGGCTAACGCGTGTTATTTATTGTGCAGGAAGGAAGACTCTTTCCCTCCGGCATCGTTGACTGAAGCAGGACTCTCCAGCCTAATCGGATAGCGGGAATTTGCTTCAACAGTTAGCATATGTCACTGTTAAAGCAAAGAAAATATAACAATGTTTACAAGTGATTGCTGTAGAAATTATATGTAAAAATGTTTGATGAAGTTGATAGCAACTTAGCAAGTGAGTGGAAGAATTTATAGGTGTTCTATGCTATAAGACACATTATCTATCTAATTGTGAATATCTATAATACTTAAAGCTTATCCCTCTTAATTTAATGTGTAAGGGGGGTTGTGCACAACCAAAAGTACGGTACATACATGTCTATGCATACCGAAATAACTACAAATGATTTCGTTTTAGGAGGCCCTCATATTCAATGCAAATTCAATTTGGTTTATGAAGAGGCTCGAGTTGAATGAAAGATATCCCTAGCTTGAATGCTCGGACGTTCACAATAAACACATATTCAATCTTGGAAACACAAAGGGTCATGAATTTGCAACCTCAAAGAATATGGATCAATCTACAATTAAAACACTACTAAATGGAACCTGCATAAATAAGGTTTCCAACCCATTATCTGCCCAGACATTGTGGGTAGGCATACAAGTAAAAAAGGACCGTTATCTCTATAATTATGGCTGTAGAAATCGGAGGCCCAAATGCTGTATTGTTACTGGACGAATTGAAATTGGATGAGACCGGTACGATCGTTGTGATGATCTGTAGGATGTGGGATATAAATGCTCCTTCTGGCCGATACTTGAGCACTAATTTCTTGGTGTCCGATGCTAAAGTATGTTGACATCCATGTGTGAAAAACCTAAATAATGCCAATATGTAATAAAAAAGTTATCAAATGTCTGTGTTGTTTGTCAATTTTTTCTTACATACTTTTTATGCAGGGAAATGTTATCCATTGTACCGCCAAGGCAACGGTAGCTCACAATTTCTTGAGGTTAAAAGAGGGTGCTATATATTCGGTTAAAAATTTTGTAGTCATGCAAAACAAAGAAGATTTTCGTATCGGGAAGGACGATCGTTCATGCTTGAGTTTAATGGATCAACAAGCATAAAGAAGTCTTTGGTTATATCTAAGGGATTTGTTAGGTATCCGCTACAATTGGTTGATTTTGATCATATAAAGCCCACGTAAAACAAATATCTCATTGGTAATGTGTTTGTTTGTTTATGTATCTTAAAATTATTTGTTTTAAATATTGTTGCAATAAAAGTTTTTACCTTTCAGATGCTGTAGGTTATGTGACAAATGTTGGTAGGATGAACTATACCAAAACAGGAGCCAAAAACCTTGATTTCTACTTGGCGAATCATAGGTTGAAATTTATATTTGTTGCAAAGGATGTTGTAAAAATGAAAATATTTTTGTCAATGTGTATGAGGAAACTTACTGTTCTCTTTATTTCGATTCCCTTTGTAATCAGGGGCCAGTCCATACGGGTGACCTTGTGGGGAGGGCTTGCTGATGTGCTGATTGAGAAGAAGGCGACGCATGTAGGCATGTGTCCTGTTGTGGTGACTTCAACCTCTGCAAAGCAATATAACAGTAAGTGACTTATGGACTATTTACCTTTGCATTTTCAACACTTTTCTTTACAAATTTAACCTTTAATATTACCTTCTAGATAAGCTCTATCTCTCCAGTTCATCCACCCACTCCTAGATTCGTTGACATTCCCGCAATTAAAGAATTGAATTCGAGATTTGGTAAGAAACTAATTTTTATTATTGAATATATCCTAAAACCAACAACTTTTAACAAATCATTAAGCGTTTGTTAGCATCACCGATGCTTCAAAAGGAGTTTCGGTAGACAACTCCGACCAAGAGAAGGATCTATCGAGAATCGCTCATGTGGGCCCGAAATAAAAGGAATGATGGTATGTATTATTTTGCGGCCGCCATCTCTATATTATCTTTATAGTGCATAACATTTATGAATCTAATTTATACACGATCGCGCTTTCATAATTAAGGCCAAGATTGATAATGTGCGTACTAGAAAGGGATGGAATTTCCCATCATGTGGGGAGACAAGCTGCAGGAAAGGGCTACTAGAAAGAATGGGAGATTTTGGTGCGAGTCATGCAAAGACCAGTTGAATACCGGTAATAAGGTAATGACATATTTATAACTTATATTTTGATTGTTTGAATGTGTTAAATAAAATTGCTCACCTTGACATTTACCATATCTTTGAATGCTTCCTTCGTGTCGTCTTGAACTTGGTATCTCTGATGGTACCGAGCAGACTGTGGTGGTCCTTTTTGATGATGCATCCGTTGAATTGATCGGGTTCCCAGCTTCGGCGTTAGTGTCGGATGAGGATGAGGTACATTTACAAATCCCCGTCTACTTACACCCTATTACATCATTCCCATTACTCACGGCTTGCTCTACAGGGTTTAGACGATCATGCAAACTTGCCATCACCTAAACCCACAAGCGCAAGCACCGTTGATAATGAAACCGGTGTTACAGGCTCATCATCCAAGACACCCGCCCAGTCGCCGACCCTCACTACACCGTGCAAGCCTATAGAGGATAGGATAAGGAAAAGGTAGTGGAAACCAACAAAAAAAACATGAGTACAACATGTATTTGTATAAAGTCACATACTGATGGAATTCCATTGTTTGCAGGGTGGTTTTTGATGATTCAGCGACAGAACATGAACTGCTGCCGGTTAATGATGTACAAGGTGATGAGTCTGATATTGCAAGTAATAATACATCTTCAACATCCAGCCCATCATTCAAACGACTGATAAAGGCCAACCCTGCAAATGATAATAAAGACGATAGGTTAGCGACCTTAAAACATTTGGGTGACAGCAAAATATCTTTTACCCTATTTATCTTACTACTACAATACATTTAACGTAATAATCATGTTTCGTTGTATGCAGTGTTGATATTGAAAATTCGGACGCGGATATTGAACTGATAACTATAGACATTGAGCAGGATGGTGATGATAGCACCCGACCCTTCAAGAAGAAACAAAGACGGTGAGCACATATTGATTGTCACTTTTTTTTCGCTAACCCTTTTACGTTTGCCTGCATAATAACACATTTCTCCCTATATATTTTGTAAACAGGTTTGTGGTTGAAGAATCCGAATGACCCCAACCAAGTAGCGCCCCATCAAGACTTTATAAAACGAATGCTTATGACAATAATAATACATTTGATAAAAACTGCTCTTGGGATTTTGTTTTAATTTTGTTTTAATTGTTGTTTGGAAGACACAAGACTCAACCGTTCCGTTACATTTGGTTTTATTTTTGTTTGACAATATATTTTGGTTTGCCATCAAACGAAATATTGTTTCTTTTTGTGCTAAACTCCATTTCAGGTACCTCCAAGATGAACATGCTCTGGTTTTGGACAATTGCTACATGAGATCAAATAGATATGTGTGTTAGTAATGCCAGATGACCATGAAAGCAATTATGGTTCTTTTGATTTCTCCATCAGACATTGTTACCAAATGTAATGTCTAATGTACAAGATATTTGTTTAGGTATCTTAAAAATTATTTTATTTCTCCGTCAGACATTGTTACCAAATGTAATGTCTCATGTAATAGTCGGCAAGTATTGTTTTTTTTTCGATTTCTCCATCAGACATGGTTACCAGGTGTAATGTCTCATGAACAAAATAAATATGTGAATGAAGCAAATGTTTATATCTGTATACTGTTTCATGTGATAGCCGTGTAACCAAACATCTAATTAATGAAACTAATTTCTATGTAATTTACTACTTTTCCTGTTGTATCCCCTTTTTTATTCACTCCTATAACCCTTTCATGTGATAAACATCTAAGTACTGAAGCCTATTTCTGTATAATTCTCTAATTCTCCTATAGTATCCCCTATTTTCATTCACTCATATAACCCTTTAAATAATTGATCGACTTAAAGTACATAAAGGGTCATCTAAATTCATGAACACATGTGATTGATTCATTGTGAATACCTAATAAAAGTTTTTCAAAACTTGCGAAATTACCCAAAGGTTAGGGGCGGTGTTGTTTTAAATCTCAAATGATAAAGATATTGAAGATGGTTATCTTTGCTTAATGCAATCACCAAGATTGCCTAAAATTGACTTTATTATATACCTAATGAATTAAATAATGATTTGTAAATTATGTTTGATATGAATTATATGAGTTTGAAACCCTCCTTCTATTTATATGTATTTATACCATCCACTACATATGTTTAATTTACACATACATTATTATTTTATACATAACAAGTGTGATATAAACTTATCTTATAAGGCAATTTATAAAACACGTTTATTCCTACTTTACATTATAACAATTAAGAGTTTTTTACTTTCTCCATATGTTATATAGATGAACCATCATGAATTTGTGTGTTGTTATTGGAAAAAAATCGGTCTCATTATTAAATCAATAATAAGAATCATAAAAACACGGAATACTTACCATACAAGCACATTCATTGTTCACTACACTTATTGCATCGGTCAACACTAGAATCCCAAGAGATGCTTTAATATACATCTTGCTTCTATATCTTTCCAAACCTGCAAGGTTATGTGTTGCAAAATTGATACATATCATCCAAATACTAAATGAATACGGTACATCTCAATTTAACAAGTTACTATACCTTCCAATTATGTATATGATTAAATCCATATTTGTTTTTTCGTTCTGAGGTTGGAAAATGATCATGCTCGTGTTCCATCCATCGGACATGTTGCATAAATCTTCGTTATTGATTCGAAAACAATTATCGGTCAAAGTGGAATAACACAAAGCTATTGTGGTTTACGGCTAAATGAAATTGTCAAATCATTTACGGTATACACCACTCCAAACATTCACTTGCGTTATTATAGATCAAAATTGTTGCAACAATTGATACCGATTCGGCGTGTTCACCGTAATTTGTTAGGACAAACATCACGCTCGGGGGCGATTTACCGATATGACGGCGAATCAAATGGCTTCGCTTCAAAACAACCCTTTATGTATAAAAAAAGAAAATCAGCAGGTGTTTAACTAACCAAATTATATTTGGCAGACAATTGTTTCTGTAATAATGAATAATACCTTAATGTTATTCATACATGGACACTCTCTCAGCGTACAGCTAAAAAAATCGCACACAAAGCCGCACATGCATCTGCAGGTAGTTTCATATTTTATAATTGATGCCTTATGTTATTTGATGGATAAAAATGTTGTTATTCCCAATTAAATTTACCTTTTTTGGCAAGGTGTTCCCGTTGTTTACCATAATATTGGCCATCCATCATTTGAGTGTCAAAATTGCAAAGCGATTATGTGGTATCGGGAGAAGCGATAAATCAAAGAGCGCTACCAACCCAACTTTTTCCATTTGATGTCAAGAGGGAAAACTTCTTTTTCCAAGATTTAATGAAACGCCTTCACCTCTTAAAGAGTTTATGGACTATAATAATCCTGCAAGTTTAAGATTCAAAGACTAGATCAGGGTATATAATGGCATGTTTTGTTACACATCTTTTGGAGCAAAAATAGACCATTCAATTAACACGCGGGGTCCATATACCTTTAGAGTAAATGGCCAAAGCTATCATCGAATAGGTTCTCTTCTTCCAAAATAGAAATTCAACCTAAATATGCACAACTATACTTTTTGACCTTTGAAATGAAGTGAAAAACCGAATGACGACTTTTATAGACAAAGATGGGGATATGTGTTGGATCCAAGTATAGTAGCGAGATTGATTAAAATGTTTGATCAATCAAATTCAATCACCAAGGCATTTCAAATGGCTCGGGATTGGTGCGAGAACAACAATTCAGCCACCTTTGAACTACGGCTGATAAGTGGACATAGTACATCTCGGCAATACAACGCACCAACCGTGGCCGAAATAGCAGCTCTAATTACTAATGACTTTGGTGATGGTATTCCTACAAGAGATATTATTGTAAGTAACAGGGATGAAGGTTTGAAGCGTATTTACGAGTTGCATTGAATACATGTCACTTCAATATCTATTGTTATTCCCATATGGGAGGAAGGATTTCATGAAAAGATACCATATTACAACAACATGGATGTACGCAAGACCAAAAGGGCTTTTGTCACAATGAAAGAATACTATTCATATATCATACAACAAATGAAATAACCAAGGTACTACTTTGCTTAGGGTGGCGATTATTCCAACAATACTTGGTGGATTCATATCGCGCTATTGAAGAACAGAGGCTAAAATGGACCACGAAAAATCAAGATACGTTACGCGTTGATCTATATCATAATGTTTGTGACGTGTAACAAGGGGGATAAAGTGCAAAGATGTGGGAAAACGAATCGCTTACGCGAAGGAGTTTTATAGGCGGTCCAAGGTATATGATGCAAAACTACCGAGGATGCAATGGCTATATGCGGACGTATAGGAATCGAGACACATTCATCACGTTCATTTGCTAATCCGAAATGGCCCGAGATTGCGAAATGCTAAAGCACGTCCGGGCCAAAAGTCCATGACCGTCGAAGTGGCAACACGTGTGTTCAAGATTAAACTTCTTGAAATGTTAAACGACCTTACAAAAGTTCATATTTTGGCAAGTCACGAGGAGGTAAACAAAATTAACCCATAATTTTAATCATTTTACTCTTTTATATATACATTGTGTATTATCTTATGTTTGTTTCAATTATATTTCGGTTGTGTATGTCATAGAATTTCAAAAAAGCGTGGATACCGCATGCTCATATCCCATGTGCTAGAAGAAGAATTGAAATGCAAAACCCCATCCCGGATAAATGATATAATTACGGTGAGATACCATGTCGAATCAATGATCCGGATGGGTATAAAGTAGTGGCGAGTTTATGTTACATGGACCTTCCGGTAAAGATGATAAAAACCCCATGTACAATTGAGGTAAGTGCTCAAAACATTTTCCTAAACCTTTTGTGGTTGAAACAATTGTTGATAATGATGGTTATGCTATTTATTGCCGGAGGAATAATAACGCTCACCATATAAAGGGAAATTCAAATACGATAACGAGATATGTGGTGCCTCACAACCGTTATCTCCTCATGAAATACCGGGCCCACATTAACGTGGAATGGTGCAGCAGATCAAAGCAATTAAGTACTTATTCAAGTACTTAAATAAAGGTCCCGATAGAGCCACAATTGTTATACAAGAGAATGTTAAAAATGATGGTGATTTAGCAAATGTACAAGTTTTGGAGGTGGACGAAATAAAGAACTATTTGAATTGTCGTTTTTAGCTCCATGTGGGCGGTGTGGCATTTGTTTTCATCGACATACATTACTCATATCCGTTTGTTATGGTGAATTACCACTTGCCGAATCGACCTTGCAATCACACTACTTGACTCGGAGAGCTTACCGCCCTAATTCAAAGAGAAGGTATCGACATGACCATGTTCATTGATTGATTTGAATTAAACAAGCGTGATCTGACGAATCAATATCGTATCTTGAGATACCTACACATTACGTGTGGCATGAGAAAGACAAGCGTGGAAAAAGCGCAAATTGCAAAAATGCATCGGGCGGATTGTTTACTCGCACCCAAGCGTCTCGGAGACCGGTATTATCTTAGAATGTTGTTGAACATTGCAAGAGGTCCTGATTCTTGGGAAAAACTCTTGATCGCTCACGACAAACTATGTTCCACTTTCAAGGAAGCATGTTTTGAATATGACCTTTTAAATGATGACACGGAATGAACGTATGCTATATCAGAAGCAAGTGTATGGATGTTTGGACCACAGTTACGTGACATATTTGTAACAATTTTAATATTTTGCGATGTTAGCAGGCCTTTAAAATTTTGGGAAGAAAATTGGAAGTTTCTATCAGAAGATCTTCTACACAAGAAAAGGAAAATGTTTAATTATCCTGACTTGGAGTTGACGGACGAGCAACTAAAGAACTATTGTTTGATAGAGATCCAAGAGTTGTTAAATATAAATGGGAGATCTTTATCGATTTCCAAGACCTACCGATTGCGACCCAAGGTTACTAACCAACATGGACAATCGTCTCATCGAGAAGTGTTGAATTATGATATGAAACAGAGTAAGATTGAACATCGACAACTTCATTCATTGTTAAATCCCGAACAACGTTTAATCTATGAAGAGGTGATTGAATCATCCATGGTAAAAAGGAACTTTTACTTGTCTACGGTCCATGCGGAGCTGGAAAGGCGTTTTTATACAAGAGTATCATCTCAAGATTAAGATCGAGCATGATAGTGCTCATTGTTGCATCTTGGTGTAAATTTATACTAAATTTTAAACAGTCAACTATTTTAAAATGGATAAAAATGTGTTATTGATTAACACTTTCAATTTTGGTAGGAATAGCTTCATTGTTACTACCGGTGGGAGAACCAGCATAGCCGTTTTGTTATACCGCTTGAATTATTAGAGAACGATACATGCGGCATAAAACAAAATACACATATGGTTTGAACTCATACAGAAGTTAAACTTATTATATGGGATGAAGCTCTGATGACTCAAAAATATGCTTTTGAAGCATTGGATAAGGCAGCTCAAGGATATTTTAGGATATCATGATCCCAGGCGGTAGGAATCGAATATTTGGAGGAGTAGCGGTCTTGCTTGGAGGTGACTTTCGACAAGTGCTGCCAGTTATACCAAAAGGAAGCAGGGCAGACATTGTTCAATCGTGCATAAATCAATCTGAACTATGGAAGCATTGCAAAGTATTTAGACTTACACGTAGCATGCGTGTCAACGAGTATAATGAAAATGGGGAGCTTGATACTCGAAAACAAGATTTCAATAGATGGGTTTTGGCTGTGGGGGATGGAAGCGTCTTGGGTAAAATGCAAAGAAGGGAGGACGACCCAAGTTGGATTGACATTCTGAAATATTCCTAATTAAATCGTGGGATTGTCCAATAAAATGAGTTGTCACAGATACATACCACGATTTTACAACGAGGCAAACCGACGATGTGTACCTCAAAGAAAGGGCAATACTAACTCCTCGGAATGATGGCCGATGACATCAATGAGTACATGTTTAAACGATTATCGGGAATCATTACATACAACAAATGAGATGAGATTTGCAAGGCATCTACAGATAGCCTAGAACAACACCTGAACACTATCCGATTGAATTTCTTAATTCCTTAAATTTCCCGGATGCCCCACATGCTCTTCACTTAAAAAGGAATTACCAATTATGTTATTGCGGAACATCAATCCAAGCAAAGGGTTGTGTAATGGAACAAGGTTGCTCATCACGGATCTAGGCGGTTTGTTATTCACGCTAAGGTGCTTACAGTTCAAATATAGGGGATAACGTTGTTATACACGAGGATTATCTTGACATCAACGCAATCAGTGGCCATTTATTCTAAAGCGGCGACAATTCCTGTAAGACCATGTTATGCAATGACAATTAACAAAAGTCGGGTCAATCACTTAATTACGTTGGCCTCTATATGCCTTCTCCCGTATTCAGCCATGGTCAGCTTTATGTGGCGCTATCTAGAGTTACCAGTCCTGATGGCCTTAAGATACTAATGATTGAATACAAGGACCCAAAGCTTAAGAATTGCACGCGTAACATTGTTTTCAAAGAAACATTCAGCAACCTAACGTAGGACATATATGTGATGTTCAAGCAACAGTTATTTATTATTACTTGGTTATTTGCCACAAACACTCATAATGTGCATGATATTGTTCCAACTCTTAACATGTATTCATAGTGCACCACGGTTACTCTATAATCAAATAACCACAAACTGTAGTAGGCACGACTTAACTATACACCTTAAAACAAAAAAAAATTACTATTATACACTCAGACTTAGAAGTCAAAGACACCAAACTATAGACAGAAAGCCAACCACCTTCAAACACAAATAACCACCAATAATCCAACACCAACTTCTCAATCCCTCGACCTACTCATCGCCAGAAACTAAGACAATAGCTAAACAACAACAATTAAGTGATTAAACAGAACACACACCCAAGATTAACAAGACTCGGCCGAGAGAATTGGGTGTGACCAGAGCAGGTATTCACACCTCTCAAGGAGGCAGATCAAGAAATTAGTCACACCGTTTGCACCTCTCGACCAAAGAAAAGTTAATCTTAAAGGAAATAACGTAAACTTACGATTGCTATAAAGATAAATGCGGAAACGAGTCACAACACTCTTATTTAAAAGATATTGATTAAAGAAGGTGCCAAAATGAATAGCCTCCGATCTGAACAGGGTCTCAACACAAGCAGCCTTAATCACCAATAACCCATCTAACCTGCATAACGATGACACCAACCACCACCATGATCACCACAACCCTCCTCATCACCACCATAATCTCCACCGCTTTCGCCGTATTATTCTTCTCATCCACCCCAACGCGCCACCACACAGCCACCATCATTCACCACGCGCCACCACTAACCAAACTAAAACACCCCACCATCATCCTCATTTCCTCAGATGCCTTCAGATTTGGCTACCAATACAAAACTCCAACACCCAATATTGACAGACTGATAAACAATGGAACCGAGGCGAAAACCGGCCTTATCCGGTTTTCCTCACGATAACTTTCCCATCTCGATATCAACAAACATATACCGATTTTAAGTTTCGGTTTTTCAGATATTACAATTAAAATTGTCACATAAGGAGCTTAAAATCAAGTCAACAAATATTCTAATAACCAAAACTTAACTATAAACCTTAAAACAACCAAAATTTAGCTTTGAGAAAATCATACTCATTCTTAACACATAATTGGACTTTCAAAATATCAATTGTAAATGGTTTTGAACATTATTAGATTCATTAAAACAACAATCCAAAGTCGCCTTACCCATATGACCCATCTCATGTACAATCCGCACCTTCTTCTACCAATAATCAACAATGCCAACAAAATCCCAAAATCAACAATAAACCAACTTTAGCTAAAAATTATTTAACCTGCAAGGAGTGTAATTATTAATTAGATATAAGCATAAAAAAATTCCTGTTTTTGTTTCAAGACACCATCATCATCCTAAACACTATCTATAAAAAACTTCAAACTCTTACAAATTTAGACCGATAAGTAAAACATATGCTTATTTGTTCAATTTAATCGAAACAAAAATAATCCCATATCCTTTCTAAATCAATAAACATCATAAAGCAAGTAACACTCAATAAATAAAAACATTTAAATATGCACGCTTTAATTTGATCATAATGAAATCGAATACCTGAAATATTGGAATCACTCGACAGATAATCAGATCCTTTATCATAACCCTCAATAAAATTATATTGATTACTATTTATCTTGATCAATTTTGCCTTCGATTAAAAACCCTAAATATGTTATTTAGGCGTTACTGCGTCTTTTTACCAAGTGTGAGAGAGCGGTGTGAGAGAAAAAGTCAAACGGGTGATACTTTACCCTTTTTAATATAAAAAAATAAAAAAATAAAAAAATAAAATAATAATAATAATGTAAATACTTAAACATAATCTATGATTAAAACATAAACATAACCGATCGGTGATCGCTTCTTCCATTGAAAAAGTTATAAAACCGACTACATAATCATCATTCACATAAACCATACATTAACCCAACTACATACATCAAAAGACAAAAGAAAATCTCCAACATGTCCTAATCTTCATCATCGAACTTTCGACTTCATCCGACTTCTCCAGCTCCTCCTTCTCCAACAAGCTTTGACGAGACAGCACAAGCAGTTGAGCCAACAGATCAAGTTTCCTGCGATCCTTCAGTTGTATTTCAAGGATAGCATCATGACCAGTTGCTGCCACGACATTGAAACGAGAAAAAGTGCTAGATACCTCATTGATTGTTTGCTCCTTTTTGTTAATCACTGCCCTTAACTGACTGCTCTCCTCCCCGATACGAGCAATGAAACCTTCCTCCTCTGCTTTATCGTAAGTTATCAGTAGCCTGAAAGCATCAACAAGCTTTCCAGTTTCAGTGAGAGATTTCAATTCATCGAGGTTTGGTGTGGCTGCCATTCTGATTTTAGGGTTAAGTTGGATAGAGTTGTGTGTTAAAATTAGGGTTAGATGTAATTGCTCTTGGATTATATATACACAAAATTGTGTGGTCATAATAATTAAGGTTCGTATATATGAATTTGCAAAGAAAACAACACAAAAACAATAATTAAGGTTCGTAAATAAGAATTTGCAAAAAAAATAACACAAAGATACTGAAGAGGCATTGGAACATTTAATTTGGGTGTTACTGGAGACTTTGAAGTTTCCATGCATAAATTGGGGAATGCAGTATTTAGGAAGATGTCCAACATTGCAATATAACACCCTCAATTATACATTTGATATAAAACAAACCCTACATACACAATGCATTACAATTAACATCCTAAGCTTAAAAGACATGCTTATAATTTAAAAAGCTTCGTTAATTAAAAATTTCATAATCATAAAAACAAGCAAAAAACACTAAAAATTTAAATACCATCAAAGATATGTAAATCAAAGTTACTAATTAAACTCATTCATTTTTTTAGCATTTGACTCTTCCTCACGAACACCGTCTTTAGCTTCCTTAAACGAATTAACTAACTTTTCAAGCAATACACGATGCCTCTCTTGAGTCTTTCTCAAAGCATCAATCGAATCTAAAGCTACGCCACGATGACCTAAGGCTTCCATGTTCAAAATCATCGTGTTGTTTTTGGCCATTGCACGCCTCAAATGATGACAACAATCAAAAATCAACTTTGATAATGCATCATCTTCACATGCCTGTTGCACAAACCACAAACGCATACAATCATGCAATTTAGATGATCCTGAAATATTAATCAAATTCTCTAACAACTCAAAATTTGCCATTGAAGAGTACAAATAGTTATATAATTCCAAATAACAAAAGTCACAAATAAATAAGAAACAAAACACTTATGTAACTTACTCAAATTAAAATTGTTAGGAATTAGAAATTCCCGGTATTAAAGAGTCGGTCACCTCAAGTATATGTAATCGTTAGAAAGCTCGTAGTCGTAGTTCTTTTAAGTTAAGTAGTAATTTAGTTAAGTAACACCGTGGAGGACGGACGGGTCTTTACCCACTGTATGCACGATCCATGACCCATAGTGTGGCGATTTGTGTAAGACTATAAATACTCTACCTCCCAAGGTAGAGTTGGAGCTCATAATAATATCTTTCACTTTCTCTCACTAAGTTCCTAAACCTCTAACTTTCTCTCTAGAATTCCATCTTATCGCCACCTTGTGTTATGGTTTGATGTGTATGTAAAAGTTATATCTTACAATTGGTATCAAGAGCCATGGTTAGATCATATCTTGCACATCTTTGGATTTATAGTGGTTTTAGGTGGTTTTTGAGTTTGAAAAAGTTTAGTGGTTTTTGCATCATTTGGTTGATTTCTTGTGTTAAAGTTTGAATTTTGTTGGTACTTTTGTGTTTGGAATCATCAAAAGTGTTTAGGTTTTCATTTGGTAAGCTTGAATCATCTTGGTTGGGTTGTTTTTGGATTGAAAAGTGATATTTATATGGTTTTTCAAGCTAGCGAGTTAGTTCACGGATAACCTTTCTTCATAGCGACTTGCTTCATTATTTTGTAGCGACTTACAGTGTTAAAAGCTAGCGAGTTAGAGCTAGCGAGTTAAAGGACAAGTAGTGGAATCTCCTCTGGTAGCGATTTGGCTAGCGACTTGGTCGATGGCGAGTTGCTCTTTAGCGACTTGTGTTTCTAGCGACTTGTGTGGCAATGCGCCAAAATTTGGCTAGCGACTTGGGTATGTGAGTTACTACTTAGCGACTTGCTTTCTATCTAGCGACTTGGGTTTCTAGCGACTTGGGTATGTGAGTTACTACTTAGCGACTTGCTTTCTATCTAGCGACTTGGGTTTCTAGCGACTTGGTACATCTAGCGAATTAGCGGTAGCGACTTAGGGCATTTATTTCTAGCGACTTAGAGCTTTATCATCTAGCGACTTGAGTGATTGTTTACGGTTTTCTCTTGATTTAGTAAAATCCGTGAAAGAATCTATTTCCGGTTTAATCATAGAGTTATAAAATCCCGTATAATCTGTTAACATGTCTACCAACGTTCCTCTTCATCTCCATTTTTGCCGAGGATGTTCAAGCGGTGGCTCGGATACTCGTCCACCAATGCTTGACAGGAATCGACTACGATTCTTGGGCTCAACGAATCGATTGTATTGCCTTGGTAAGGAAAATGGTGTAAACATTCTCAAATCCATTGATGAAGGACCATATCGGGTTGAGGCGACTAGAGACATACTTGATACTAATGAAGATGGTACTCTGCTCTACGGAATGGACGGACCTAAGATGTACAATGAGCTTGATAATGAGGAGAAAAAGAGATTCGATGCGAGATATCGTGGCTTGAACATTGTTCTTCAAGGTCTTCCTAAAGACATCTACAAGTCGATCAATCATAACACCGATGCAAAGGCGGTTTGGGATAACGTTAAGATGCTTCTCTCGGTTCGTAATTAACTATGGAAGACGGAGAATCCCACTCTATGACGAATTTGAGCACTTCAAGATGAAACCGGATGAGAGTGTTTATGAGTACTATGTGAGATTTCATAAGTTAGTGAATGACATGAGGAACATCGAATGACTATGCCTAATATTCAATTTGAACTCAAAGTTTGTGAACAACATGAATCCCGAATGGCACAAGTTTGTCACATCATGAAACTCACTAAAGGATGAAGCATACAAACTATGAGCAACTCTATGCCTTCCTCCTTGAAATGAGAGACATGCTATGTTTGAAAAGTTGATTCTCAATCGGTTCAAAACCAACGGTGGTGAGACAAGTTCGTCTAATGACTCAACAACTTTCTACTCAAACATTGGAATCACAACCAAAGCATCACAAGTCATACCCTTGGGTAATGGTAATCACAAACTCATCCACGATCCTCGGTTCAAACAAGGCGATCTTGATGCACGTGGGTAACATCATTAATCAACTTGCTCTTCTCATTAGTCAAAACATGAATTCTCTCCCACAAACCAACAACAACCTCGAATCGCATCTAACCCACATAATCAAGCCATCATTAAAGATGGAAGGATCGTGGTGCAACCATTCGGAAAGACAAGATGATCGGGGAAGGGTGGTCTTTGGTAGAGGATATGTGGCAACCGAATCGAGGAAGAAATGGTAACCAAGGTCAAGCTAAGACAATCAAATGCTACAAGCTGTGGTGGTGAAGGACACATTGCAAGGGCGCACATCTCCAAAGCGCCCACGAAATCTTGATTACCGAGATAAGATGTTCTTGCACAAGCTCGTGGACAATGGTGCTGCGTTGGATGAAGAGGAATTCTTGTTTCTTCTTGAGGGCAATGCCAAGACCTATGATGCGAGATGTGGATGAGCGGCTGCTCGGAGATAGGTCACAATCATCGAACGCCTTTCAAGTCGCCGATCGTGATGCATACGATTACGATGTAGATGATGGACCTCTCGCACACACAATCTTTATGACTAGCATCTCTCCAATGGCTTCTCCCAAGATCTCTTCTTCACCACAAGTGGCCCATCCAAGGACAAACTCATCTCCGAGGTATTAAAGCTATATGATGATCTTGATGTGCAACGGATGCATGACAAAGTACAACCAACCGAAACTTTTGAATCAAATATTGAAAATACGGGTAATATCAATGTTGTCCCATATGATCAATACGTGAAACAAAGTGAAAGTGAAGTTGTACCTAGTGATGCATCTTCTGCGATCAACAATGACTATGTCTTTGATGAATACACTGCATGTGCTCTGATGATTCCATTATCTACGAACTAAAAGCCTATAAGGAACGTGTTGCCATTTATGAACAACGTGCAAAATTTGAGTTGACCACTCGTGAGCGGGAAATGGATGACCAAGTGCGTCGATGAATTAGAAAAAGTAATTTTAGAAGAAGTATTGAAACAAGAATTAAATTAGTTGCAAGAAAAACTTTCTAAAACAATTAAGCAAAACAAGAACTTCAAGAAAACGTGAAAATGCTTAAGCAAGAATTTAATGCAAAAGAATCAAAGCTCTTGAGAGATTTTTCTAATCTGAAAACTTTGAAAACAAACTTGAAAACAAGTTGTACATACAAGGAAACACCATTCGATTTGCTCACATGGTCACCAAACATCGAGTCTTAAGCGATAAGCATAGCATTCCCATTGTTGAGGAACCAAATCCAGAGGTAATCAAAAGGCTAGAAATGCTCATAAAGTGATTTATGATGGTAATGAAATTCTTAAGCCTAGCGAAAACCTAGTTGCGTTGAGTGCACCGAGGAAGATAAGAAATCGATGAAGTCACTAGGGAAAGGATGAACAAAAACTAGATGACCCCAAATGCAAAGAGAAAACATAAATATCACTCCTCATGATTATAAGAAGGAAAACTTGATTGCATTAAACAAGTTTAAGCCTCAGACTTTGTTGACTCCCGAACAAGTCTTGGAAAATGGATTTAGATAAGCGAAAGTCGAAAATATTGTAGAATCAAACCCTCCCTTTGGAAAATGCCTAAAGCTACATGTATCCTCCTAACACACCAATGCATCTTGTTCCTAGAACAATTGCCACTAAAAGCAAGATTTTAATTAGCCAATACGTTATTTTTCAACTATTTGTTGATTTTGAGAAAACTTGCAAGAAAAGGATCACACCAGCTGGCATAATCAAGGAGAAAGGGTTTTGAACAAATGAAAGAATGTTATTTAACCGAGGTCATGCCTTTCTTTAAACTTTTAAAGGATCACTTTGAGAGTCTTAAAAGGGATAGAAACCGATATTAAGGAATGGAAAAGGAATTTGATGCAATAATAGTTGAAATTAGTGATTATGAGCGTGCACTAAAATATAATGAGATTGAGAGGAAGAACACGCATACATTGAATGAGAATCTTATTCTTGAATGTGTTGCTCAAGATGTCTTTTTCAACGCTTCAAATTGCTCTATTAATGCTTCAAATTTCATGAACTATACGTGGCACCGAAAGTCTCCCACGATCGTGTCATTGAGCTTGAAAAAACTAATTCTAAACTAAATGGGAAAATTGAACCGGATGATCATGACAATTTGATTAAACATTTTTCTAAACTAGAAGTTGAGTATTTTAATCTACAACTAAAATATCAACATCTCAAAGAAAATGTCAAAACTTCAAATATCAAGACATCTTCGGATGCTCCGAGTTTGATGCGCTTTTCAAATTAACAAACGAGATGAGCAGATTCATGCTCGGTGTAACACGATCGAAAATTGAAAGCCCAAATCTCTCAATTAAAGGGTCAAACGAACAATATGACGGCTCCCAAATACCTCCTCTTTAGATTCTCGGAATTCTCAAGCGTTTCATCTTCAAAACCTAGTAAATGTTTTACAAAAGGAAAACGAAAGTTTTCTAGAAGAGAATGAAAAGGTTAAACGTCATTTCAATGAGTTGTTTGAATCAATTAAAGTCACTCGTAACAAAAACAACGAACAAATAACTTCATTGCAAAAGGAAATTGAGAATCAAGAGTCGGGTAAAAGGAAAATGCCAATGATCAATGAGGAGAATGTTGTATCTAAGGTTCACTCTTGGAATAAATCTACTTTATCTCGTGACATATGTCCCCCTCACCTAAGGAACAACAAACTTGCCATTCAAACATATTTCTCATCCCTTAAGGATTGCTTAGAATGCTGCGTGAGATTGTTGAAGAGGATAAGCTAGAGAAACCTCATGATAATGCAATTGGACATGCATGCTTATATGCCAAACGATCTCAAGAAATCTTAGAATGTTTGATCACTATATGCCCAAAGACATTAGGTGAGAGAGTTAACCCTTGATTCCATGCTCAATGCCTAAGGCCAAACATGACATGCACTCGATTCCCAATGGTTTGAATGTGAGGAGTAGTGCACCGTGAGTAGTTCGGATTTTAGATCCGCGAATACTAGGAAAGTGAACTCAAATGTACCTTCAGAGTACTAATCTCGGTACCTCTAATGTTAAGAAAGTGAACCCTAGTGCACTGCATGTAGTTCGAGATCCCAAAGACATCTAAGCAGTGGTGCAAAGAGTAGTAAAACAAACTAATGTTCCCATTCCTCTACAGGAGTAATCGGTGACATTAAAGGGAGCGGTCAAAGTCTCAAGACAATACAAGGAATGATAGGACCTCTCAAGCTAAGAATGTGCACCGGAAGAGAGTGAAGAACAATCTAGGAACCTTAAGTTTGAATCGAATAAAGCGAATCGTGTTGATTCTAGTATTAGCCATAGGCGTCTTCGTAATTAATTCAATTCGATGCTATTTGCAAACCTTGTCTCGATGATTGCTTGAATTACATTTCTAATCATGAATGTGATGTTAATGTTACGCTAATGATGTTAATTGTCCGATTAATGTTGTTAATGCTAAAATTCATGCTAAAAAGGCTAAAAGGCAAAAGCGAAAGAGAGTTAGAAAACAATGAAACCCACAGGAAGAACATTCGTGAGAATAGGCTTTTATTGGATACACGTTGGTCATAAGACTAATCGAGATAATGCCCACTAGAAAATGGATGCCTCTTGGTAGAACTATTCCCTTAAAAGTGGTCACATCTTGTAAATAGGACTAATCTGAGACACTAGTATTGCATCTATTCACAATGATTCCCTACTTCACCGTCTCGATATGAATGCTTCTATTTACGATGTGGGTGGTCCAACTGCTGTTACTAACCAAATGGAACCCATTCTTGCATGGGGATCCCAAATATCCGATTATCCATTCTTGTACGTGTTCAACCGCAGATCGTTCAAATCGCTTACGTGGTACTGGACTCAGCCGTTCCAAGCATATATTTGGAGACCGGTCACGCTCATGAACTTCGTGAGCAAAATCATCGGGACTATTAGATTTGGTAATGATCATTTCGGTGCTATTATGGGTTATGGAGATTATGTTGTTGGTGATAGTGTCATCTCCGGAGTGTATTATGTGGAAGGTTTAGGTCATAATATGTTCTCTCGTTGGTCAATTTCGTGATTACGATCTAGAAGTAGCCTTGAAAAACATACCGCTTTGTTAGAGATCTTAATGAAAAGGCTGTTGAAAGGAACTCGTGGCTCAAACCTTTACACTATCTCTATCGATGACATGATGAGAGCTTCACCAATCGCTTGTTATCAAAGGCTTCTAAAACAAAGTCATGGTTATGGCATCGTCGTCTCAATCACTTGAACTTGGCACCATCAACGATCTTTCGTAAAGGACTTAGTTGTAGGTCTACCTAGACTAAAGTATGAAAAGGATCATCTTTGTTCACCTTGCCAATTGGGAAAAAGCAAGAAGTATGCCCATAAACCCAAACCTCATCGACTCATCACGAAGTTCTTCATATGATTCATATGGATTTATGTGGACCAATGAGGGTGCAGAATATCTTTGGGAAGAAATATGTATTAGTTGTGGTTGATGATTATTCTAGATTCACCGGGTCAAGTTCTTAAGGACAAAGGATGAAACACCGATATCATCATCAAACTCATCAAACAATTGCGAGTTAGACTAAACAAAGCCGCCGAATTATCGAATAGACAATGGGCCGAGTTTGTCAACAAACAACTTAGTGAATTCTATGAAAGCGTTGGAATCGACCATCAAAGAAGTGTTCCACGAACCCCTCAACGAGCGGTGTAGTTGAAAGACAAATCGTACTCTTGTTGAAGCCGCTAGAACAATCTTGATTTACTAAAAGGTTCCAATGTTTCTCCGGGTTTGAAGCAATTGCCACCGCATGCATACTACACAAAATCGTTCCCTGATTCACACCATTCATGGAAAAACTCCATATGAACTTGTCCACAAAGAAACCCAATCTATCTTTCCTTCGTGTGTTTGGTGCCTTGTGCTATCCAACTAATGAGGTCAAGACTTGGGCAAACTTAGAGCTAAAGTCGACATTGGAGTATTTGTAGGATATGCACCAAACAAAAGGGATACCGAATATACAACAAAAGAACCCGAAATATCATGGAAACAATTCACGTTACGTTTGATGGTGACCGGTCAAATGGCTCTGGACACTCCACTCGGGACCCGCACTTCATAACAAATCCTATTGGTTCATCCCTTGTTCCAAACTCCTCTCAAGAAACACCATATGTACCTCCATCCAAGATGATGTAAAGAAATTGTTTGATCCAATGTTTGATGAATCAGATGAGTCCACCACTAATGAGGTGCTGATCCCTACAATGAGGATGCTCGACATACGATGAATGAAGTCAATCCATCGGTTTCAATATCCGTAAGTCAAGAAGCACTGTCACGATCCTTGATCTCATCAACAAATCATCATTCTTCAAATGTACATCATGGAAATGTTTCGCATCAATGATGAAGTTAATCCCTTTGCGACTCTCAAGATGCTCCATTTGAAAACATATTTGCTACTCCCGAATCATCGCAGAACCATCCTCTTGAGTGAGACATCGACTCGCCTACCTCGGTTCCTCAACAAATGCCACATGAACACCTCGGAAAATGGACTCACGATCATCCATTAGACAACATCATTGGTAATCCTCTCGTCTGTATCAACCCGGAAGCAACTCGCAACCGATGCCTTATGGTGCTTCTTCAACTCAGTATTATCTAAGATCGAACCAAAAGATGTTAAACCGCTATGAATGAAGATAGTCGGTTCAATGCTATGCAAGATGAAATTCATGAGTTTGATCGTCTTGATGTATGGGAGTTAGTACACGCTCAGATCGTACTATGATTATAGCTCTAAATGGATCTTCAAAGTAAAACTTGATGAGCATGGTGATGTGTTGAAGAACAAGGCTCGATTAGTTGCTAAAGGATATCGTCAAGAGGAGGGTATAGACTTTGAAGAATCTTTTGCTCCGCTTGCTCGAATCGAGGCCATCGAATCTTTACGCTAATCTTTAGCAAGAACATGGTGGTTTATCGGATGGATGTGAAGACGGCATTTCTAAGCGGAGATCTTAAAGAAGTTGTCTCGTCGCCCAACTGAAGGATTTGTGAATCAAGAGCATCCTACACACGTTTATCGTTTGAAGAAGGCTCTTTACGGTTTAAAGCAAGCTCCAAGGGCATGGTATGATACATCATCAAAGTTTCTTCTATCAACCGGATTCATCAAAGGAGCAGTTGATCCTACATTGTTCACCGAAGTCGTGCAAACATTTGATTCATGTTCAAATTTATGTTGATGATATTATTTTGCCTCGACGTGACCCAATGGAATGTGATCGTTTTCAAATGAAATGAGTTCAAAGTTTCAAATGTCAATGATGGGACAAATGTCATTTTCTTGGGATTACAAATTTCTCAAAGTCCGGAGGCATTTTCATAAATCAATCTAAATATGCAATGTAGATTTTAAAGAAATTTGGATTTGATTCAAGTGACCTCGCTGACACCCCCATGATTGACCGAACCAAACTAGATGAGGACCTCTCGTGGATCATGATTGACCAAACGAAATATCGGAGTATGATTGGATCCCGATGTATCTCACCGCTAGTAGACCGTACATCTTGTTCTCTGTGTGCATGTGTGCTAGATACCGTGCTAAGCCTACTAAAAAGCACCTTGAAGCGATTAAACGGGTCTTCGGTATCTCCAAGGAACCATCAATATGGGACTATGGTACCGAAGGACACCGTATGTCACTAACGGCCTATCGCAGATCTTGATCATGCGAGTTGTCAAGATACACGTCAAGTACTTCAGGAGGTGCTCGAGTTTTGGGTGATAAGCTTGTGAGTGGTCTTCAAAGAAGCAAATGAGTACTTCTATTTCCTCTACAGAGGTGAATACATAGCCATGTCATCTTGTTGTGCTCAAATCCTATGGATGAGATCTCAATTATCGACTATGGCTTTGAATTCAACAAAATCCCTCTGTCTTGTGATAATAAAAGTGCTATTGCTCTCTCATGCAACAACGTTCAACACTCAAGAGCAAAGCATATCGACATTCGACATCATTTCATCGGGAACAAGTGGAAAAAGGTGTGGTGGAACTATATTTTGTGAGGTCTCGAATATCGCTAGCGACATCTTCACCAAAGCTCTTCCAAGAGAACGTTTTGAGTTTATTCTTCCACGTCTTGGTTTGAAAAGCCTTCAACCAGAAACTCTCAAACGTCTTCAGGAGGAAGACGAGGAGTAAAGGTCTTTCTTCATCTATCTTTTGTAAATATTTATTTGAAAAACAAAATACAAAATTATAAAACCTTCAAAAATCAAATAGAAAATTATAAAACTTTCAAAATCCATAAAAATCTGAAAAATCCGAAAAATCTTCAAAAAAAAAATATTGTCAGTTTGTCATGTTTTTTTTTCTCGATTCGATAATATCTACGGTCTTTGTGCTGTCATTCAAAGAATGACACGGGACTTTAGATGTTGTTCGAATTCTTAAAAAAAAAAAAAAAAAAAATAAAAAAATAAAGTTTTGAGAGAAAGTGAAAGATATTATTATGAGCTCCAACTCTACCTTGGGAGGTAGAGAGTATTTATAGTCTTACACAAATCGCCACACTATGGGCTGTGGATCGAGGCATACAAGGGGGTAAAGACCGTCCGTCCTCCACGGTGTTACTTAACTAAATTACTACTTAACTTAAAAGAACTACGACTACGAGCTTTCTAACGATTACATATACTTGAGGTGACCGACTCTTTAATACCGGAATTTCTAAAAGAGAAAATGGTTTATTGTCATCTTGAGGCAATAACCGGTTTAAAGAAAGAACGAGCCATGTTTTACCATGTTTTCAAATCCTATGCTCGATTCTATAAACTCCTATCTGCTGAAAACTAAATGCTTTGAAAAATAACTCAATCTCTATTTTGATAATCATCGGGACTTATTTGTCAAAATCTCTATCACTCAATCAACAACCTCGTCATTGATTGAGGGGAGAATGATTTCAATTAAATTAAAAAGTTATTTGGCATTAAATTGTTTTCAAAAGATATACATGCATGTTTTATAAATGGAGTTTAAAGTCTCAAAATCCGATCCACATCGCTTAAAACACTTTCACAATCATGTCACAATTCTCCTCAAAGCCTTCAAAATCAATTTAAATCTATACGAGATCACAAATCTCAAATGATTTGATAATTGTGATCGGGGAGAATGTGTGATTTAAATTGGTTTAAACCGATAATCGTGGTAAATGGTTATAAAAGAATGTACATGTTGTCCTTCTCACATGTGACAAACGATTTCAATTTTTCAATGCACATGTTGAGGGGGGCATCTATCTTAAACCTTTGATTTAAAACGTGATCATTCATCCTATGTGCGTGTTCCTCTAGTATGTGCAAAACTCTTTTCAACCTCGAGGCACATATTGAGGGGAGCAAATTCACGGAAACCTCATCCTTCCCGAAATGCTATTCCAACTTGATCTTTTGAGGAAGTGATGTTGATATCTTTAGAAAATGGTAATCAAAGAAGTAAATTCTTTCTCTTGCCTCCGTGTGCAAAACATTTTCAATACTTGATGCACATGTTGAGGGGAGTTCTCATTGTAAAAATATCAAAAACAATTCGGTACAAAAGCTTTGATAATATACCACAAGTATCTCGAATTGATTTTCAAATGGTTTTCAATTGGATCCAATGGCGGATGAACAATACCAAATTGACCTACCAACTTTACTTTATGTACGGTGATATAAGGATGATAAGGTTAGGTATTGGTTCCCATGATCCGCCTGTAACCGGAGGGATCTACCGAGGACAATCCACTAGTTAGTGTAGAAGTCCTTAGGTATGATGATAAAAGGAGAAAAATGAGATATGGGAAGAGTGCGGACTAAGAATGAGCTAGTCTTGGAATAAACCCAACAAGGTTCTAGCTAGGAAGTCTCGGTAAGTAATTGAAGGGTTGAAGAATTAAAAGAATTGAATGTGAAAAGGGTGAAAACAAATAGCCCTCCATTTATTCAACCTTAGGCGTAAACCGGGTTCAATTCATATGCTATCGATGGTAACATCGGTATTGAAGACAAGGCGTCATGGACCCGAAAGGACGCACCGCACCTCAACTTCCCAAACCACTCAAGTTCCTCTTAAAAGGACTTGTTTCATTCTCACGGGAACCGACATTATCTATCGACTTTCTCTTAGAGATGGTTGATATTGAAGAAGGAGACCCTCTCCTAGTCTCCGTTATAGGATCCAAATATGCACAAATTGAGTCAAGAGCCACGAGATCATCAATAAATCTCATTAGGACACTTTCAATGAAGACTCTCTGCTTCACACAATGTGGAAAGAGAGATTATAACAGTCCTACGCATTATCCTTGTGGTATTGCTGAACATCCGAGTGATATGTTTACATATTCACAATGAAGATGGAAAGCCTTCGGAGCCAACATCAAACAAGCTCTGGTAGGTGGCATGTGAGATCTATTTTATAGATCAACCATGTGACAACCGAATGAAACAATGGGGCGATTATTCAATCTCTTGAATCAAACCGGTTCGAGTTAGGGATTGACGGATTCCTTTGAAAACCGGTCTTTGTGCTTATAAACTCTTTTCTTTAGCACATCGACCGTGTACTCATTTTTCAAACCAAAGGTATTTTTATGATTGATAATTGATTTTCAATAAAACCTTCGTTGTATTGCAAAACAATTTCTATTGAGCAATACACGATTGTTTTTCAAATCTCTTTTCATCAATCGATGGACTTAATATTATTTGGTTCACTCACTCCGTGTTGTCTTCTTTGAGATGTTCGGTTTGAGAACAACTAGAGCAGTTGCGAAACCCCGTCAAGGAGATTCTTAGGAATCCTACCCGATCACAAAAGACTTGTCTCGATCAACGGGAACCGTGGGCGTGTACCTCAATTCAACGAAAGTGATCAAAGACACTTTAGTGCGATTTGTTGCTAACTGCTGTTGTGCAGTACGCGCCGACGTTTGCGGTGATCGTAATGAAGCGGTCAATCCATAGCCGCATGCTCACTTAACACATTCAACTCAAAAGAAATCATGATTAGTGCATCAATGACTCGATATTTTCACTCCATGCGCTGCTACTTTGCCAATATCGTGATTCAACAAATGCTTCCGCTACTCGATAAGAAGATATCATGATCCGTAATGTGAGCATGTCGGTCCCAAAGTCATAACATCACATAATACCAACACCACAAAGGATGTGTCGAGATTGTTGATAGTGATGATCTCCAAAGATGGCTCAAACTTATCATCACGTGGATCGGTAAAGACCTCCACTTGGAATAACCAAACTGCAATGTGAAGAATCAATGACTACGAGCTTATGAGCAAAGGACTACATCAAGAATGCAATATCAACTGTTAATGTAATATCTATCTCGTATTCAATGTAATTTTTGATGTAAAATTGAGGTGACCTCCTTAGGGAGATTGTTAGGAATTAGAAATTCCGGTATTAAAGAGTCGGTCACCTCAAGTATATGTAATCGTTAAAAGCTCGTAGTCGTAGTTCTTTTAAGTTAAGTAGTAATTTAGTTAAGTAACACCGTGGAGGACTTGACGGGTCTTTACCCATCTGTATGCACGATCCACGACCCATAGTGTGGCGATTTGTGTAAGACTATAAATACTCTCTACCTCCCAAGGTAGAGTTGAGCTCATAATAATATCTTTCACTTTCTCTCACTAAGTTCCCTAAACCTCTAACTTTCTCTCTAGAATTCCATCTTATACGCCACCTTGTGTTATGGTTTGATGTGTATGTAAAAAGTTATATCTTACAAAAATACTACATATGAAAAGACTATGTTAATAAAAACTTTTAATGAAAATAAAGTAATATAAATACAAAAGTAATTATAACATTATTAGGCATCTAAATATAGATTCCACAAAAATAATATAAACTAAAGTAATAATAACATTATTAGCCATCTAAATAATAAATACAATGCAATTTCTCTAATAGGTATCTAAATACCATCATATACAACATTATGGATAAAAACATCACCCCTCAACCACTAGACCGTGCATCGCACGGGTTGAGGGAAGCCTCGTGTATTACATAATATGATTTGATATTATATATTTCAGTACTTTGTCCCACATAGATAGAAAGTAAAATGATGAAGTCCGGGATGGATTTATGTAGGAAGTGTGGGGGTGGTGTTCTCATGGCTAGCCAAAAAGTTGAGATTATAATGTAATTTTTTTTTTTTTTTAATTTTGATTTTTTTTTTTGAAAATGACCCCACCAAAAGCTTAAATTGCCCCCACCGACATATACTAAAATCCAACATTCAATACTTTAAAACCTTATAAATCATTCATCTCTAAGTAAAAGTACATGATTTATCATTACGATCTTAGTTTTTTTTCTCGAAGCCGTCATGGCCAAATACCTTGCCACTTCCATCCCCACTGCCTCCCATTTCGACACCATCTCGAAACACCTTCCTGTCACCAAAAATCCTTATACTGCCATCGCTAAAACTCCCATCGTTCAAACTAATCAACTTGATACCAACACACCAACCATCACCACATCAAAGACAGTCTGACAACAACTTATCACACCACCACTAAATACCATGAAACCTGAAATCACCTCGAAAGACATTGTCACCCAACATATGAGTATTACCGTCAACATTACTACACCCATCACCAAGACCAACATCGAGGACACCACCTACACTCCTCCAGTGTTGCTGCCAATAATCCAACGTGATATGGTCACCTTCCATTCAACCAAGCTTCATCAAACCTATGACTTTTCCACACTGGAGGACGAGTTAGAAGCCACACGAGTTCGGTTTTCGCCCTCACTCTTCATCAACATTGGTTTTTGATGCGTGAAGACATGTCATTCTGGTCACCAATGTCATCCACCAAAGTTTGTTTTTCTTGAATCCGAACACGAGCCACCTTGGAAGCCATTCGCCGTGGACTATGGCAACCTCGGCCTTGAGGACAAGGCTGTTTTTCAGGATGGGAGTATTGATACAGGTTGACATGCATAATTTAGCCAAGTTCAGGATGAGTCAATATAGCAGTTTTGCTTTAATATTTTATTGTGGTCACTGGTCATCGTGGAGTCCCAAACCTTGGATCTAGAACACTTAGCTTGTAAATGTGTAGTTGCCTTGGATGGATCCAAAACAACAATGAGAAACTTTGTTGTAGATACACACAAGTATGCGGAATCTACTTGAATTTACTTTAGAAGATTAAAGTAAACACAATTGTAACACCAACAACTTCAATATTATTGATTAATAATACGAGTACTCTCCTAGTACTAGGGTTTACAACCTTGAAGCTTTTCTTAAGACGGCTAGGGTAAGAGTGTGTCTGATGTATATGTATTCTGACCTAGCTAGGATCTCCTTTTATACACCAAGGAGATCCCTTACATAGATAACTATGCATTACGTATATCATATCTTCTATTACAATAGAAGATATGTTGTTACAGACCATACACGACATTCCTATTATAGAACAGTACAAACTTAACACTATCATTACTAACTAGTTAATACTTATCTAATATCATTATCAGTACTAACCATAACACTATAAGTATTAACTCCCTAAAGTGAATTTCCCAACAATCCTCCTCTAAACTTGTGATTGGGTTTCTGAAACACAAATTTCTTCAGACTTAGAGGATTCTTCCAAACTTCACTTTCTTCTGCTAGGTCTTCCAGCTTGGTCAAAAATCTTCAGGAGCAGTTCTTTGGCCATTTCAATTGCATTCCCCATTCTTAGACCTGTATCCAACATCTGTAGAAGAGTTCCAAGGGCAAGTGGATAAGTTCTTTCTACCAACATATATATGTCTGTTCCATTGCAGGTAGTAACCAGGTGTAGTCCACATGAATCTAGCAAAGTCCAACTGAGGTCTTCATCACCAGATTGAAACTTCCATTGTTCTTCTGTTGGATCAGGTTCAAAGATGTTCTGAAGTTCATAGATTAATTCCATATCTTTATCATTATCTGGATCTTTGTTTTTGAACCTGTCTTTGACTAGCTCCCATAGCTTAAGTAGATCCTCCCTGTCAATGACTGCAAATAGATCCACTAAGTACAGATATGCACTTGTCCTTCCACCAGCTCAATGAATCCTCCAATACCTTTTTCCTTCTTCAGTATAAATATCCCAGTTGATGATTGGATATCTAGTGTTGATGGGCTCTGAATACAGTGCTTCTTCAGGTGATTCAATTAGCATCATCCTATTGAGCTCTTCTTCAGTAAGTTCACCTTCATCTGCATCAGAGGATTTCAATCTTTTTGAAGCAGTTAAGGAAGCACCTTCTTCAGATGGTCTTTTGTAGCTTCCTATAGGCAGCGTCCTTGTAACAATATCATCTGGTTGCATAGGCCTGAAGTTGAGAAATCTTCTTTGAATTTTATCAGCAAGTTTTTGGAGAGTCTCCCAAGACAGTTGATTCAGTGTTCTCCTATCTTCACCTGAATATCTGATATACTTGCATAGATACATCTTTGCTCGACTCTTGTTAGGAGGCTTTGAATGCTTTTCTATTTCTCTTTCTTTCGAATCGACTCGCCTTTTAGCCAAAATTTCACCAATAACCGAGTGCTTCATTAGTACTTGTACCTTGATCTTGTTGCGCACTCATTGTACCTCCTTAGTAGCTTCTACTTTGGCTCTCATATCATCCCATGTCTGCCAGTTTTCAACAATCTTAGCCATCTTTTGTTCTTCTTTCTTTGCAGCTTATTTCTGCAACTCTTCCTCTTCCAATTGTGCTGCAAGTGTCCTTGCAGCTTCTTCATTCAGCCTTTCAATCTCTTTCTTCTTCTTTGGTACTTCCACCAAGATGCCTTTGCCTTTGTCTTTGGGATCAATCTTTGGGGCTGAGGAGGCTGGTGATGCTGGATTCCCTCCTTCTTGAATAACAACTCCATGTTCTTTAGGCTTGGAAGCTGCTGACTTTGACTTCTTCCTTAGATACAAAACTGGAGGCTTATTGTAAGTGGGAGAGATGGGGACTGTTTTCTTCAAGCTTTGAAGTCCCAATACAGCATATTTCTCTCTTTCCTCTTCATCATTGTCTTCATTTGGAGTGGTAGTGATGATAGTGGCCTCAGTAGTTGTTGCTTGTTGTAGATCAGCAGCTATCTGAATGATTGAACTTAATGCTGATTGTAGAATTGCAGGAGTACTAACCATAGTATTATCAGTACTAACTACAACACTAACAGTACTAACTGGGATAGTACTGATAGTGCATGTAGGAGTACTAAGTACTTCTTCTCAAGGCCAATAGTAACTGAACTTCTTCTTCATCGAGAAAAGGACTCAAAAGTCGCACCACCTTGCCATTGACCAAATTCACTTCACCTTGAATATCGAACTCCTCCCCATTTGGTAGAATCCTTTGTTGAAGTACTTGAGATTCTGAACTTGGCCTTTCTTTTGAGAGATGCAGTCACTGGAGATGCTATTGCAGTTGACTGAGTGAGAAGCTTGACCTGATGCTCTAACTTTTTCATCTTCAGGAGCATCCTGGTATGGACTTTTGCAGCAGCTTTCTTTTGTTCATCCAAAGAAATCTACAGAGTATTCACCTTTCTACATAAAAACTTGTACAATTCCGTCATATCCTTAAGTGATAAGCTGCCCTCACCACTTCCGTTGTGTGACCTCTTTGAGAGAGGTGGGTCATCGAGCAATTGAGATGCACTCTCGTGCCTAGCACGACGCAGACACCCCCCTTTAAGCCTTTTCACGGGTCCACCCGCAGTGAGGAGTGCTCACTAGGTGTTGGCATGGGTTGGGTCTTATTGATGTTACCACTGTCCTCACCAGCTTTTAAGCTTGGTGGAGTAATGGCAGCCCTAACCATTCTATCTCCTGCATCACCTGAGATAGGCTCATCTGGTTCAATGTTAGGAGGATAATGGGGCTGAGCTATCCTACTCTCCTGTCTGGAAAGCCTATCTGTTGATGAATGTTGTTGAGAAGAAGAGTTTTCACCAGCTGTGGGTGTGTGTTGGGACCCACATGTGCTTGATGGTCCTTCACCCTATGCAATAAGCATGTTAGGAAACAATGGCACTACAACCCACTATATCCTACCACAGCCCTTAACATATTTGAGAAAACTTTGGCTGTGAGTAGTTTTGATGGATAAACATTTTTGTGAGACTGCAAGTTTTGTTTCTGAAGATCCAAAAATATTTGAATAAACCTGGGATACATCAAAAACTTGGTTTTGTTAATAGCATTTTTAAGCATACCCTCAAAGATATAATTTGAAAAATTGAACACCCTGTTTGTTGTAAGGCAGATCAAGGCTGTGGCTATGTTTGTGGGAAAAGCATCCCAGCCAGTCCTTTTGTGACTCAAACAATGTAAGAGGGTATGAATTAGAAATCTCCATTGTGGGAAAAACTGACTTTTATGAAAATTAAAAGTATTGTCATGCCTATACCCCATCAATGAGAGTTTTTTAATTATGTCAGTGGCTGGAAAAGTGCTAATACCTTTAGCATCCCTAAGATGAAGATGTTCTCTTAGAGAGGCTTCAGTAATAACAATTTGTATGCCATCCACTGTGCTAATTAATCGTTGAACCCCTTCCTCGGTGGTTGAGGCAATAGCGCCACAAAACTTCCCGACGGTACATAAGATAGTAGGGTTTAAAAGTAAAGCAAACCTGATTCTGCTTCTATTAAGGAAGGCTACCATCTCAGTGAACTCTTCATTGCCTTCTGGCAAGTCCAAGCACACCACTATGTTGTGCTTATCGACAAAATCAAGAGGAGCCATTAGCAATAAGAGTTAGGGTTATTAAGGTGGGATTAGATCGCAAAAGTCTTTAGAGAATTGTGGTGAAAGCAATTGAAAAGTTATGCAATATATAAAGAGTTGGAGAATTTAGGTTGAACCGCCTTGTTAATATTTATGGTAAAAAGTAAAGAGAAACCAATTAGGAAACCCTTATATAAAGAAACAGACGGTAACAACTCAATTTGCAAAAGTAATCATTGCATAATAGACTTTTGGAATAAGTACTAACGGCAATAGTTTATCAAGACTAACTTAGCTTATCGACTAACTTATAACCATCGATTAACTTTACCCATCGAGATTATATTATAGTTTTGAAATTATAATCTCGAACCCCAATTTTGAAGGGATTAAGTGTGGTGTGCAGACATTTAATCAAGGTCGGCCTCACATGGCCTCCGGTTTGGTGAAACTAATGGTTTCATGCATAGCACCGCCTTTGTGATGGATAGTCCCATTAAGAGGCCTTCACGACGGGGTTTCCACTCGTGGCGGTGTTGCCTCCAACACAAGTGTTGGATTCACATTTGCTCATTTTCAAGCGGATGCCCTTAGGCTAGTCACACTATATGTAAGCGGATCGAATGGCAAAGAGTGGGTTAGTGCAGAAATTGAACCGACTAACCGAAACCATCAATTCACGTTCATTAATACCATAGGATGCCACATAATTCTTTGGCATCACTAAATCCAGAGTTACAACAAGTTCCATCATGAGGTTGTATCAGAGTGAACCCCATCGTGCAGTAATAACGATCACCACCAAACCACATCCATAATGCTTGTGTTATACCCATAATCAAGCATCGATTACAATCCGAGAACTTGACCACGAAGAACTTGCATCGCCACATACTCGGCCTTTAGTTGTAGAGTTTGTCACAATGCTCGCTTGCACCGCCATAAAATCAACCTACCACCAAGAAACCGACATCCTCCGTGGTTGACTTCCTATCAAGACTTGCCCCAGCATAGTCACTGTTAGAGTAAGCTACCAGATCAAAGGAAGAGTCCGTAGGATACCAAAGGCCTAGTTGAGCGTGGCCTTTCAGATATCTAAATATTCTTTTAACAGCATGCAAGTGAGAAAGCTTTGGAGAGACTTGAAATCTTGCACATGCACACGCTGCAAACATAATATCTGGTCTGGAGGCAGTCAAATACATCAATGATCTGTAGAGGTGCTGATCAACCTCTTCACCATCAGTATCTGGAAGTAGTGGCTTATTATGCTTCATAGGAGTGCTTGCAATCTTGGTATTGTCATAGCCAAACTTCACCAAAATCTCCTTGACATACTTATCCTGACTGATAAATATGCCATCAGTTTTCTGCTTGACCTGTAGCCCAATAAAGAATGTGAGTTCTCCCATAGAACTCATCTGAAACCTATCATGCATCAATGTTTCAAATTCTCTGCACAAATCCTGCTTGGTTGAGCCAAAAATAATGTCATCAACTTAGATCTGAACCAACAGGATATCTTTTTTCACATTCTTGATGAATAGTGTCTGATCAATCTTTCCTCTTCTAAAGCCATTGTCCAAGAGATACTTGGCTAAAGTTTCATACCAAGCTCTTGGGGCCTGATGTAGACCATAGAGTGCCTTCTGAACCCTGTATACTTTGTCAGGAAAATTGGGATCTTCAAAGCCTGGAGGTTGACAGACATATACCTCCTCCTCAATTTTTCCATAGAGGAAAGCACTCTTCACATCCATCTGGTATACTGTGAAGTCTTTATATGATGCAAAGGCCAGGAATAGTCTTATAGCTTCAATCCTTGCCACAGGAGCAAAGACCTCTTTATAATCAATTCCTTCATGTTGTGTATACCCTTGAGCCACCAGTCTAGCCTTGTTCCTTATTACCACACCTCTTTCATCCTTCTTGTTTTTGAAAACCCATTTAGTGCCAATAGCTCTCTTGCCATCCGGAAGATCCACCAGAACCCATACATTCTGAAGTTTGAACTGGAGAAGCTCTTCTTGCATTGCTTCTACCCATGCTTCATCTTCAAAAGCTTTGTAGACTTTATTAGGTTCTGCCTATGAAACAAAGCAAGCAAAGAGACATGTTTGTGTGGCACCATGAATTCTTTCTTCATATATGGCACTGAAGAATCCCGTCTCACTATGCTGAACTTTAGATCTTGTAGTTCTTTCAGCATGAACATCCCCAATAACATTCTCCAAAGGATGATTCTGATTAATTCTTCTGTGTGGTGTAGCAGGAACAGCATAAGATGAAGCTATATTAGTAAAATCAATCTCATCGCCTTCACCATAGGGATCGGGAACCTCTGTAATCGGGTGGAGTTGAATGGGGACCATCGATTACTAAATTACGGCTCATCGGTACTAATATGTGGCTTATCAAGATAACCACATTAGTACCGATCACTTCGATTCGATCAACGTATCACCTTCATTGGTTCTGACTCCTTGAAGATTAGATTCATTGGTCTTTGGAGGTCGATCATCCGCTTTGTTTGCCTCCCACGAAGAAGTGCTTCTAACTGAGCTTTCCTTCCAAATAGGCAATAGGACACAGTCATCATCATCATCAGAATCTGCATCAGGACCTTGCTTTTCTCCTGCAACATTTTTACAGTCCACAGAAACAGGCACATAGTTCATAGATTCTGTTAGCATATCAATATCAAAAAGCCACTTAGGTCCTTGTTCCTCTACACTAGGTTTATCCTCAAGAAACTCTATGTGCAGATTCTCCTCTATTCTTCTGGTTCTAGAATTATAAACCCTAAAGGCTTTACTATTCAAGGAGTAGCCAACCAGATATCCACTATCATATTTTCCATCAAACTTACCTAAATGGTCAATGGTATTGAGAATGGATACATGACACCCAAAAGGTTTAAGAAAGTCTAGAGTAGGCTTTCTACCTAAAAACAATTCACATGGGGGTCTTGCCTTGAGGCTTTACTACCAAGACTGCTACGAACATAACAAGCGATATTAATCACCAAATTAAAATGTTGTGGGTAACTTGTAATCGCTAACATAGTCCTAGCGACTTTACCAATGTCCTATTTCTCCTTTCAAGAACCCCATTTCTTTGAGGAGTCCTAGCTACATGTATTCTCTTTTAATACCCTTAAGTTGATGTAAATCATTCATCACTTGGTTTTAAACTCTATCCCATTATCACACCTAATGATTTTAACTCTCTTATCGATAAGGTTCTCTACTGCAGTTATGTATGACTTAAGGATTTCACTGGTCTCATCCTTAGTACTCATGAAGAAAACCCATGTAAATCTGCTAAAATCATCAGTCACAACCAAACAATATTTCTTAAAATTCAGGCTGCTTACAGAGGTGGGGCCAAATAAGTCCATGTGCAGCATATGAAGTGGTTGGGTGATAGAGTTAAAAACCTTGGGCTTACAAGAGGCTCTATGCTGCTTCCCTTTGAGACAAGCAATGCAGGTTTGTTTATTTTCAAATCTTTTTAAAGGTAAACCTCTTACAAGGTTATTTTTTGCTAAAAGATTTATCACCTTAAAGTTGACATGACCTAGCCTTCTATGCCATAACATAGATTCATCCAAAGAAGTTTTAGCAACTAAACATGTAAGATTATCTTTGGGCATTATGTTTTTCATACTAACACAATACAGATTGCTTTTCCTAGGAAACTTAAGAAGTACCTCATCTTCACTAGGCAACTTAAAATTTTGAGATAAAACCAAGCAATCAGTGTCTGTGAACAGAACAAAGTTCTTCTTGTCACACATTTGTGACACACTGAACAAATTGTATTTGAGTTCTTTCACATAGTACACATCTTCCACCTATACCACCTCCAAAGGAAACATATCCTCCATTCGGATCGGTGAAGTCCGAAGATAGGGCGATTTCGATCATGTGCTGGAACACCCACCGTCTGAATAGCCAAGATCATCATTTTGTTGGAATGTCCCCGCACACAAAATAAAGAAATTGCCTTTTGGGGACCCAAGCCATTATCGACTTGGATCGCCTCGTGCATCAATGTAATCATATTTCTTGAGAGTAATCGATGCACTATTGGGTTGAGTGGTCTTTCTAACCCAATAAGTCGAGGGCTTAACAACATTGCCCTTGATTCCCCAGAAAGATTCACTTTAGAGCCGTTTTTCATTTTGGCTTAAAAGTATTAACTTTGGCCTATCAAGATTAAGTTTTGGCTCATAAGTACTAACCTTTTTCTTGTAAAACTTGATTTGTTCATCATAAGATTTAAAGGTTTGTGTGATACGTCTGCGCCTCAAGGGGAGGACGGCCCAAAAGGGTCAAGACTAGTCCAGTTTGGCAGAATGACTATGTCATGGGCTAGTAGTTATCTATCTTTTAATTATGTTGCATTCGAGTCATATTAGGAAAGTATATTTTATTTTGTGAGTTTATTTTGCATCGTCTTGTCAAACAAGTTAGGTTTTATTCAGTTTAAATACCGATTTCTTTATCAATGAAAAACTCAGTTTATCAGTCAAATCAACTTTTCCTCTTATCTTTACTTCTTAAGGAGCTCGCACTCGCTAAAAGTAGTGCAAACTAACGATACATCCTTAACGGGGCGTATCAACTGGTGCTTTCATCATGAATGCGGACGAAATTCGGTTGTTGCTTAAGGACCACGCCATGGCTCAACAACGCCAGACCGAGGCTCTTCAAACACAATTTGCAGCCTTACAGACGGAGTTACAGGATGCTAAAGCATTGATTCACCAGACGCTCGAGGGTGGTAGTGACGAGCGACGTTAACCCTACCTCGCTCCATGAGGTTGGGCGTGCCTAAATTTTGGGGAATGATCCCGATAGTTGGGTTTTCCCATCAACGAGTACTTTGATTTGTTGAACACACCGGACGAGCAACGACTACGTATGGTGGGTTTTAATCTTGAAGGCTAAGCGGCGAGTGGTTTCATTGGATGACGCAGAATAAATTAATTACGACATGGATTGGATTTTGGAAAGTGTTAAAACTCGCTTGGACCTTTCAAATATGAAGATTCTCAAGGGCACTCTCAAACTATTGCAAGCAGAACCGTGGCTCGATATCAAAGCGAGTTTGAGAAACTAATGAATCATGTCACGGATATATCGAAGGTTTGTTGATTTCTTTTTATGTCTCTGGGCTTAAACCCCTGTTGCAGCGAGAACTCCTGGTGGCAAAACCTACCTCGCTCGGAGATGCGTTCTCTTTAGCGCGAGTTACGGAAGCACGTTTAGACGATCAAGGGACCAGTAGGTCGGTCACTGCTAGTGCATCTCAAAACCTTAGCCTTCTTTGTTGCCAACACCTTCTACTGGGAATGATAATTCTGGGGTGACACGACTCCCTATAAAGTGGATTTCGCAAATTCAGTGGCGAGAACGCTTGAGTAAAGGCCTATGTTTTAATTGTGATAATAAGTGGGTGCGTGGACATAAATGCCGGTGAAAATTTCTTTTGCTTATGGCGAGATGAGGATGCCGCTTTGAGCGATCAACGGATGTCGAGCGGGGAGGATGCAATGGAAAGTGGGGACATGTCGATCTTGAATTCCTTGGTGGGGCACGGCAGCCCATGCTCGCTACAGTTATGGGGCACGTTGGGAGCGGGTAAGGTGGACATTCTTATCGATAATGGTAGTACTCATAATTTTGTACAACCAGGTGTCGCCGAACGCATGCAATTGCCTATCACAGGTATGAAGCCTTTTAAAGTCTATATTGGTAGTGGTGCAACTCTCTTGTGCGAGAATATGTGTGGACAGGTTCTGATTAACATCCAAGGCTTGCTCATGGATGTGGATTTATATGTGCTTCCTATGAAGGGCCTGGATATCGTTTTAGGTATACAATGGTTACAACAGCTGGGTAAAGTAACCCACGATTATTCCCAGCAAACTATGGAGTTTAAATGGGTGGAGCAGGTTTATACGTTAAGGGGTGAGGAAGGATTGCGCATGAAGCGAATTATCTTGCACCACATGTGTGCTTTGTTGGAAACCGAGGATGTTTATGGTTTTTATGAACTGTATAACTTAGATCGCGTTCTGGAAGAAGAAAACACCTCAACCGATTCTGAAGTTATTCCACAACCGGAGATCGAACAACTCTTAGTACGGTTCGAGTCACTTTTTCAGGTTCCCACCACTCTACCACCACACCGTGGTGTTGACCACCGTATTCATTTATACCCCAATACAAAACCGGTCAATGTCCGACCTACCATTATCCACACTATCAAAAAATGAGATGGAGAAGTTGGTAGGTGAGATGTTAAGCCAAGGTATCATTCGACTAGTCATAGCCCTTTTTCGTCGCTAGTTTTACTCGTTAAAAGAAAGACGGACCTATCGCTTTTGTGTTGATTATCGAGCGTTAAATGAAGTGACGGTCAAAGATAAGTTTTCGATTCCAACGGCGGATGAGATGTTTGATGAGTTGGGTGGTGCCGTGATTTTTACCAAACTTGATTTACGGGCAGGATACCAGCAGATTCGGGTACATGATCGGGATGTGTACAAAATGGCTTTTCGTACGCATGATGGACACTATGAATTTTTGGTGATGCCTTTTGGGCTTACCAATGCACCGTCCACTTTTCAGGCAACAATGAATCGGTTATTCTCTCCCTACTTACGCAAATTTGTGATTGTTTTTTTTTATGACATCTTGGTTTATAGTACTTCTTTGGCAGCACACCTAGAACATCTTGAATTTGTTTTTAAGTGCTTACAGGAACACCAATTCTATGTTAAAAAGACTAAATGTGTGTTTGGGGCAGCAACGCTCGAATACTTGGGGCATATTATCTCGGGGCGAGGTGTAGAAGTAGACCCAAGAAAAGTGGCGGCAATAATGGAATGGCCCGTTCCCACGACGCAATGCCAAGTACGGGGTTTCCTCGGGCTCGGGGGTATTATCGACGGTTTATTAAAGACTATGCTACGGTGGCCACACCTCTATCTAGTCTCCTTCAAAAAAATGGATTTAAGTGGGGTGATCTAGAGGACCGGGGCTTTTAATGAACTCAAGAATAAGTTAACTCAGCCCCAATTTTAGCCTTGCGGATTTCAAGAAACTTTTGTTGTTGAAGATTTATGTGTTAATACAAATAAGCCAGTAAAACGTTTATTTATATTTTACTATCTTCTAATGTTTTGTCGATAACAAACGTAAAATCATTTTAACGAAACAAATAAAATACATAAATGGTTTGAACTAATAGTTTCTAACATATTCACATTTTCACATAAAACACTAAAACAAGTATAAGTGATTTTATGATTTACTATTACATATGTACAACAACTATTGTTTACATATTTGGATAAAATATACACATAACTAGTATGTAGTATATTGGGTAATATAAATGGGTAGAAACTTAAGTATCACAACCCATTGGGCAAATACATTGAATGTAGTTGGGTACAACTCAAAGCCCATGACCCATGGAGCTTGACCCATAACCCATTGCATGACATCATGCTTATATCATATATGGATAATATCCATAACCCATGGTATTGACCCATACCCATGTGACTAGGTGCATTGCACTCAAGAGATAAGTTGTATCTAGCTAAAGACCCATGGATCAACCCATGACCCATAACCAAAATACCCATGGGTAAAGAGGAGTCCCCACGGATCCCTAGCTTTACGCTAGACCGATCCTTGTGGAAGGATCCGTGGGATCCGGGGAATGAGAATTTTCCTCTATAAATAGTGAGCCATTTCTTCATTGTTTCTCACCCTTTCTAACATACTTTCCTCTAGAGTTAAAACTCTCTAACCTCATATCCAAGAGATCTATGTTTGTAGTTTTGTTTTGTGTGATCTTCTAGGTTCCTCTTAAAGGCGAGATCACCACCTTTGAAGTCGAGCAATCTCAAGTCCATGAGTTGCCATGCTTCCTCATCATCAAGACTATCAAGTCTTCTTGTTGATGATTGTTTTCCTTTCCTAAGAAGTGTTGAAGACATTTATGAAAGGTGTCTCAAGTGTCAAGACGAAGATATTATTGAAGGGTATCTATCGTCCATATCATAAGCACTTGTGGTGGGTGCTTAGAAGTCAAGACTAGAAGCATTAGTGAAGGGTGCTTATAAGTCAAGACACAAGACATTAGTGAAGGGTGTCTTGAAGATCTAGTTAAAGGCATTAGTGAAAGGTGCCTTAGATGTACATTTGATATGGTGTGTTTCGATGTACAAGATAGATTAGTACTAGATCCAAGGATATTGATATCCTTGATGATGTTGTAGAAAGGATTTGATCTCCTTTGGGATTAGTCGTTGGTGTAGTGTTGGGTAGTAGTTCCTCCATTGCAATGGAACTAGGTGCTTAGCCTATTACCTAATAAAGGGTAGGCGACGTTGTGTAGGTGTGGTTCACCTTGGTGTGAAAGAACTAGGTACTTAGCCTAGTACCTTATAAAGGGTAGGCGACGTTGTGTAGGTGTGGTTCACCTTGGAGTGAAAGAACCCGGTGGTTAGCCTAGCACCAGAAAAAGGGTAGGCGACGTTGTGAAGGCTTCTCCACCATAAGGAGATTGGTGTAGTGATTACGAACTCTCGAGTAGGTGACTCGGGGAGTGGAGTAGGGCAAGGAAGGTGTCCTTGTAGCCGAACCACTTTAAATACTCGTTTCGTGGTTTTGTGCTTTCTACTCTTTATATTTGCATTACTTACTTACGTACTTATCTATCAACATCTAACATACACATTCAATAGATTGACATAAGTCAATCTAAATATCTTAAAACGAAGTTTTAATCGGTAAAACTATTCAACCCCCCCCCCCCTTATAGTTTTCCACACGATGCTTCGGCAGTGGGTATAGGTGCCGTGTTACTTCAAAGAGGACAACCACTCAGCTACTTTAGCCGCAAACTAGGGCCACGCATGAGGGTAGCCGCTACTTATCAGAAGGAGTTATTTGCAATTGTCGAAGCTGTTTATAAATGGCGCCATTATTTGGTTGGGCGTCGGTTTACCATTCGTACTGATCACCGTAGTATCAAGGAGCTCATGCAACAAGTAATTCAAACACCTCTTCAAATAAGTATGTCGAAACTTATGGGATTTGATTTCGATATTGAATATAAGCGGGAATAACAAATGTTGTAGCGATCGTTGTCTCGTGCTTTTGAAAATGACGAGGAGGATGTTGCAGTGAACCTTTATGGCTATGAGTCGACCCATTGTAGGGTTTCTTGAAGATTTGAAGCGGGAAAATGAGACTCTAGAAGATCTTTGTCGATTCATCGGTAGCTTGGTTAGGGGCGAGGTCTTGGAAGGGTTACGCTTGAGCAAGGGCGCTCTTATTTCAAGGCGGTATTTTATTGGAAAGGAGTCTAAGCCGAAAGAACTCTTGCTATCGAATTTCATGTTCGCCTAGTGCGGGCCATGGTGGTTCAAAGAAAATGCTAGTTGGGTTGGCGGGGTTATTTTATTGGAAAGGAATCGTAGGCGGTTGAAGACTTCATCAAAAGTGTGTGGTTTGTCAACAAATTAAGTATTCGACACAAGCACCGGCGGTTTGTTACAACCCTTACCAATTCCAACCGGGTGTGGGAAGATGTCTCTATGGATTTTATTACGAGTTGTCGGTTTGAAGGATTAATGATTATTACGGTAGTGGTCGATCGCCTAACTAAATATGCACACTTCGCGCCTTGCCTTCTAGTTTCAATGCAACCAAGGTGGCGAGTTATTCGTTGATATGGTTGTTAAGCTACATGGGATTCCCAAAACAATAGTATCTGATCGAGACCCAATCTTTGTTAGTAGTTTTTGGAAGGAACTGTATGCAGCAAGTGGAACCAAATTGAACCATAGTTCGGCTTATCATCCACAATCGGGTGGACAGACGGAGGTGGTTAGTCGAGGACTTGAGCAATATTTGCGGGCTATGGTATCGGATCGACCCCATCACTGGGTACGATTGTTGCCTTGGGCTGAATACAGTTATAATACCAGTTTCCACAGTAGCACTAAGATGACTCCTTATCAAGCCTTGTATGGACGTGTACCTCCTTCTATTATTCAATATCCAGTGGGGTCTTCAAAGGTGGTCGCGGTTGATGAGATATTGGTAGAACGGGATGTGTTGTTAAGGCAGCTTAGGGAGAATTTATTGGTTGCGCGTAATCGAATGGAAATGAAGGCTAATCGGGGCGGCGAGATGTGGAGTTTAATGTAGGTGACCGTGCTCGTAAAGTTGCGGCCTTTATCGATGTGTTTCATATTAGCAGCGGCTTTCCAACAAGTTAGCAAAGAGATATTATGGTCCGTTTAAAGTCAAGGAACGAATCGGGAAAGTGGCATATCGACTAGACCTTCCACCAATAAGTAGGATACACTCGGTTTTCATGTGTCACTTCAAGCCATTTACGAGAAAGGGGATGAGCGTGTTGTTGAATTACCCGAGGTTGAACATGAGGTCGTATAATTGAACAACCACTAGCTATATGTGCAACGCGTGATGTCTTACGTAATGGGAGGTCGACTCCGATATTGGTCCAATGGCTTGGCACCCACTGAGGAAGCTACTTGGGAATGGTTGTGCGAGTTCCAGACGCCTACCCATCTCATCACCTTGAGGAAAAGGTGGTTTCGAAGGGAGAAGAATGATACGTCTGCGCCTCGAGGGGAGGACGGCCCAAAAGGGTCAAGACTAGTCCAGTTTGGCAGAATGACTATGTCATGGGCTAGTAGTTATCTATCTTTTAATTGTGTTGCATTCAAGTCATATTAGGAAAGTATATTTTATTTTGTGAGTTTATTTTGCATCGTCTTGTCAAACAAGTTAGGGTTTATTCGGTTTAAATACCGATTTATTTATCAATGAAAACTCGGTTTATCGGTCAAATCAACTCTTCCTCTTATCTTTACTTCTTAAGGAGCTCGCTTTCGCCAAAAGTAGTGCAAAGTAATGATACATCCTTAACGGGTCGTATCATTGTCTTGCTCGATAAAAAGGGCCTTGGTGAAGTAGATGGTGATTTTGAAAAGTTTCTTTGGGCCTTTCACCAAATGCTCGGGTTGTGGTCTAGCAAGATAATCGGATTTGTATTATTCAAAAATTTTATGCCGCTTTTAAGGAGAAGCGCTCTTGGGGTCATGATGGGTTGAGGTCTCATAGGGTGTCTGCATTGAGCCTACAAATGAGAAAAACTTCCACACACAAAGCAGGATTTATTGTACATGACAAATTCATCACCTAGTTGCTCAGTTTTAAGCTGATTCCAGTTTCTTTTATTACCTCTAGGACTAAACGACCTGTTTCTATACATCTCAGCATATTTTACTGGCTTTCTAACAGGTTTGTCATTTCTTCTTACAGGTTTAGTGGCCTGTTCTTGCTTTTGTTCACTAGACTCTACATCAGCCTTCTTATTTTCAAACACATGCACCTCAGGTAAGGAAGTGTCGTTGGCACTTTCAAAGGTCTCATCAGGATTTTCAGCTATAGTACCCTTGGTAGTAGGACCTCGGAAAAATGTGGGTACCTTAAACTTCTCTAAGCCAGTGTGTTCAAGGTCTATACCAGGAGGCGAATGAATACCTCTAAATGGTGGTGGTACTGTCTTATAACCCATACCTGATTTGGCTTTACCAATTAGAGCTTTTTCAAGGTATTTATCAACTCTCTCAGAGTTATAATGTTGTGTGTCTTGAAGAGTCTCAATACTTAGTTCTATGTTATCTTTAGCTTTCGTGTCTTTCTCTAGTTCTTCTTTTAACACACTTATGGTAGTGTCTTTAAAAGAAATTTCCCTATTAAGTACAGCAGTTGCATCAGTATACATAGACTCATTTTCCTTATAATGCTTAACTTGTTTTTCTAAGACTGCTAAACCTCTCTTATGATTTGTTAAGTTATAACTAGTTTTAGCAAGTTCTTCAGACACATTATCAAACATGGTTTTTAGCTCCAAATATTTGCTTAATGGAATACATGTATCTGAGCAATTTGTTTCAGTAAGTACCTCAGATACCAAAGCCATGTTGATTGGACTCTCTTCCTCATCTGCCATAAAGCTCCAATCATAACCAGCACCATCAACAGCCACCATTGCTTTAGAATTGTCAGCTTCACCACTTTTTCCTTTGCTCCTGGGACTTCTGCATTCCCTGGCGAAATGCCCAAGCTTACCACAGTTGTAGCATTCCACCTTTCCCTTGTCAAACCCAGTTGTATCTCCATCATTGATCTTAATCTGCCTCCCAATCCTCTTCATGAACTTTCTTGCCCTCATGCTTATCAAGGCAATGTTCCACTTGATATACATCTCTTCCATGTCATCTTCATGGATCTGTCTCAGGTCATCATGAGTAATCTGAGATCCCTGTTGTTGCTCTGAAATGAAAGCATAGATTGTACTTTCATTAATGCCTACAGCAGTGATGGCCAAACAATCAGTATTAACATTAGTACTAGGAGTACTAACATTGATATTGTCCTTATCATTACTAGTGACTGGGTGAGCTACAAAGGCAATGTTTTGTGCCCCAAAACTGGAAGATGCAGCTGCAGCTCTCTTCATATCTTGCTCAATCGCCTTAAAGCTATTGAGCAGTTGTCCAACTTCATCGTTTCAAATTAAAGCTTATTCTTCCATACAATGACATGAGTGTCCCATTTGGTGATGGAAGACTTCTAACTAACACGAGATTGACATCTTCCTTGAGATGTCCACATCCAATACTGCCAGTTAACTGACAAGTTTTTGAAGCCTATTGTAAACTGAGTCAATGGGCTCAGTTGCACCAGCAAAGAAGTTTTCAAACTCTTGCTTCAAAAGGGTCTTATGCGTTTTCTTGGTGACAGAGTCCCCACCAAATCTGGTCTCAATGGCTTTGAACAAACTCTGAGCATCTTTGTGTTTGTTGAAGGTGAGTTGATGATCATCAGGTATTGCCATAAGTAAAAGACTTCTGACCTTGAGATCATTGCCTCTTAGAGCCATTTCTTCATTAGTGACAGGTTCACCTTTGTCTTTAGTGACAACCTTACCACCAACTTCTTCAGTAACAATGGATTTGTAAGAGTCTCCATTGATCACAATGTTCCACAGATTAAAGTCAAGTACCAAGAAGTACTGCTCTATGTGCATTCTCCAGAGTTCATATTCATTTGGCTGCAACTTAGGAACTCAGTAACACCTTTGGATTTGCTTGAGTCAAAATCCATTTCAACAGATTTGTCACATGGATCTTCTAAAAACAAAGCTTCGTGACACAAGCTCAAACCACTTGTGGAGTCCCAAACCTTGGATCTAGAACACTTAGCTTGTAAATGTGTAGTTTCCTTGGATGGATCCAAAACAACAATGAGAAACTTTGTTGTAGATACACACAAGTATCTAAATCTACTTGAATGTACTTTAGAAGATTAAAGTAAACACAAATGTAACACCAATTTTCAATATTATTGATTAATAATACAGTACTCTCCTAGTACTAGGGTTTACAACCTTGAAGCTTTTCTTAAGACGGCTAGGGTAAGAGTGTGTCGATGTATATGTATTCTCGACCTAGCTAGGATCTCCTTTATACACCAAGGAGATCCCTTACGTAGATAACTATGCATTATGTATATCATATCTTCTATTACAATAGAAGATATGTCACATTCTAGAACCATACACGACATTCCTATTATAGAACAAGACAAACTTAACACTATCAAGACTAACATTTGCACTATCAAGACTAACTAGTTATTACTTATCTAATATCATTATCGATTACTAACCATAACACTATAAGTATTAGCTCCACTAAAGTGAATTTCCCAACAATCAAGTTTCCTTGTTTTTAGCTAGTCTTAAGCATGTTGTTCCATTATGGAAGTTACATGCACGTATGCTCCTGTTTACATGTACATTTTCCTTTTCTTAAGCTTAGTGGGTTAAGTAGTTATTATATTACGGTTTGTGTTCTGCCTGTTTATATGTAATCTTTGAACTCAGTTACGGTATGAATGAATGAAAAGTAATGTCTAGTTTCTCTCTTGTTTTCTTGGAGTCTTGCCCGCTCTTGGGAGATTGACCATCTCAAATCGGTCTTATAACAGTATACCTAAAAGTTGTGTCATATAGTAGTAGTAATAGTTTATAAGTTTGTATATAAACGAATTCTTTTGATGATGCAATTGCAATCAACACAATATTAACATATAAGTTTATGCATAAAATTAGATATTATTTCAAGTCTATGTTTGCATGTCTATAGAGGTTACCATCAAAAAACAGATAGATTGTCATAGGATTGATTAAGAATTTAAGATCAACATAAGGTACCAGCACTGAAATTTGTTGGAAAATTTAGTGCACTTGTGGGATTAGTTCACACCTGGTAATGGGTTAGGAGGTACGGAGTGTACACCCATAAGGTCCATGAACACCACGACTCTAATAGTGGTTTGTATTGGTAGTGCTAAGATAGTACCGATAGGTAGTGTTTCCAATTTGCTAGTGCTAAGTTGAGATGCTTGATAGGCGGTGTTCCATCGCTAGTGCTAAGATAACGCGGATAGGCATGGTTTCCACCGCTAGTGTTATGAAAGTACCGCTAGTGGTATGAAAGTCTTGGTAGTGGTATGAAAGTCTTGCTAGTGTTAAAGTCTTCGCTTGTAACGGCATTGACCTATTCAAGTGGCGGTTTCAACCGCTTAATGACCACGTTTAATTGGTCATGTAACCACTAACGGTAGAATGGGGATAATTACGAGGCTATTAATGGGCGATTAATACTCATAATTCCATTTGACTAGCTAAGAGTAATTTCCTATAAATAGGAGATCCGATCATGCATGAAAGAGATACTGTAAAACGATTAACACTTAAGCAAAGGGTTATTGATTTGTGCCTAAATCACTAACACATATTTGGTCTTATCCCAAGTAGATATTCGTGATACCCGGCATTAGGGTCGAATAGTTTACTTTGGAAAGTGATCACACGATTTCAAGTGATATCCAGGTAACCACCTAGTGGTATTGTTATTGTCTTTGATTATCTTACCCCATTGGGCTAATACACACCAACAAAATTTTAAGATTGTCTATCTTAGATTATTTTGAAACTTATGAAAATTTGTCACAAAGTTAATAATGTAACTGGTAAAAAGAAAGTGTATTAAAGTGTATTACGTGCACTCTGCGAAGATCAAAACAATCGTTAATTAGTAGGATTTCAATCTTGACGCTTGTTATTACCAATTTTATCATTGAACCCGAAGATATAGTAGAAGTGTGGCTTTAGTCGTGATGCTATACACTTGTGTTTATGCTATGTTCACAAAAGAAATTATAAATAAAGTTTTACGATGATGTGGCTAGATCATCTGCTCAATTAAAAAAAATGAAAAAATAAGTAATATATTTGATTGAACAAGTTGTCATGCCACATCATTGTGTAGAATTATTTTGTACATTTTTTTGGCTACGATGCATTCTGTACGGGTAATTCATTGTGGTCCTTGTTTTGTTGGATGTTATTAGGAATTGAGACAATATGCATCGACATAGGATGGAATGTTGCTGTCTCCTACTTCTTTTTGCAAGTTACGTTGTTGGTTTGATGATGAGCGAATTGGAATATCATGGACAATGAAGCACCTTATTTTGGTGGTTATTCGTCCCAGAACAGGGTGTAGATAATCAACTTGGAAGAAGCGATCAACTGTTTCAAGCAGAAACAAACAATGGTCGTGATAATGAGATACCACCGGTGGTTACCGGATATCACTTGAATCGTGTGATCACTTTCCAAAGTAAACTATTCGACCCTAATGCCTGGGTATCTCGAATATCTACTTGGGATAAGACCAAATGCAGTTAGAGAATTAGGCACAATTCTATAACCCTTTCGCTAATAAGTGTTTACGTTTTATGTGTGTATCTCATGCATGTTCAGATCTCCTATATATAGGAGGTTACTCTTGAGCTATTCCCATGGAATTATGAGTATTAATCGGCCCATTAATAGCCTCATAATTATCCCCATTATAGCCGTTAGTGGTTATGATAACGTCTAAAATGAACATGTTTTTAGTAGCGTTATTGTCGGTTTTGTGCATGATATTCGCTATATTTACTCATAATCATTGCAAAGTGCAAAGATGCGTGTTGTGTATGTATATGTAGCGGTATCGCGAATAATGAAGAAATGAAGTTTTATGCACATTTGGAAGATTCTCAAGGAAGGAAGTTGAGATTGGAAGCTTGTGGACTCAATGATATGGGCGTAGTGATTTGAGCATCTCTGACAAGGAAAGATCAAAGTTTGGCTTTGGAAATCATCAACGTAAGCAAAGAATGAAGCGTAAAGGAGAAAGTCGAGCAAAAGTCAAAATAGCAAAACCACCGATCGGTCGAACCCGCAATCGGATCCGGTGAAGCGATTAATCAAAACACTAACCGATTCGGTCGGCCAAGAAACCGATCCGGTTTACGCATCTTAGCTACACAAATCGCATTTATTGTTGCCTTAACTCCCCATAATCATTGGAGTCCGATCATTTCTTGATAATTGATAAGGTTTTAAAGGTACCTTTTGAGGGTCATTTAAGCCCTTATTCGATCACTTTTGTATCCGTTATTGCTTAATATCGTTCCTTTTCACTTTTAGGTCTCTTGAAGGCAAAATCTGGAATGATGCTTATTTGGACGAAAAGGCGAATATCTGAAGAAAATGGCCAAAGTCGAATCGAGACACTTAAAGTCTTTGAAACATAAAGCGGCGGCGTCACTGCATATCTGCGGCGCCGTCGGGAAGGAATTTTGCGACGGCTCGGAGGAAAAATTACATGTTTTCAAGGACGACGTCGGGTTCTAAAGGAGTAGGCCGTCGTTACTCGGGCGGCCTAGATGCGGCCAAGGCGGCGTCGGTGAAGGGGCGGCGTCACGGTCATAAGGTGGCGCCGTCGAAAGGTTTACGTGGCCAAGGCGAAACCCTAATGGCGGCGACACGGCGGCGTCACGAAACATAAGGTGACGCCGTCGCGAGATGTAATCTTATATATAGAATCCGAATTTTTCGGTTTTGTGTGTAGTCTTTTGGGTAAAACCTAAAACCGAACCAAGGCTTTCTTGTGCGATATTTTAGGGTTCTAAACCCTATTATACATCAAGCTAAGTATTTACTTCATTAATTTAATTATGTCTTTGATTATTTGTGTGTATGCTTGCATGTTCTCCATGTCCGGCTAATTTATTTGTGTGTTTGCTTAGGAATATGAAACTTAATTATTGAATATTGATTGGTTGATACTTATCTTAGTTGACTAATGATCTAGAGTCGCTAGATTATTCGTTGTGTATAATGCTTGAAATTTCTTTGTGAACTTTAGAATATAATTATCTAGGTAATTGTAGGATAAAGTATTCAAGGACAACCGTAGAGTAGGCGTCTATAAATCACTAGAGGATTTGTAAACAAGACCCTTTGGTAGTTTCAAAGAGTTAGGAAATAAGCACGCCTATAGCCTTAGAATCACAACGACTAGGAATAAGGGCGTGACAAATCAACCATCAATAGGAGATAATTAAGGAGTAGTAAAACCTAAGTAAACACATTTTAAACTATCATCGAGTACACATCAAATTAGACATAGACTATCACAACCTTAGTTTAGATAATTAGATAATAGTAGAGTAATCGGTAGCAATACCAACCCCCAAATCCAATACCCGAGATTCGTACCTTTTCCATTTCTAAAAACATAAAAGATAAAAATAATCTTCCTCAACCTCAACCTTAGCGTAGTAACTTCTCACTAGCATTCCTATTCCCAGAGAACGATATCAATACCCGTGGCTTACCTAATTACTACACTACAACGATTAGGTTCACTTGCCTGGGGTGTTATAAAACTTGCTCGAAGAAAAGGAAGTTTCCTTGACCCCGAGCGACGCGTGTGGCGTTATCAAGTTTTTAGCATTGCTGGGAATAGAATAGCTAGTTAGTAGTCCACCTCGTTTAGGTTTCTTTGTGATTCCTATCAAGTAAATTTTTCTCATTTTAGCTTTCTCTTGGTCTATCCCCTTCTTCGTGACCTTTGTTCGTAACACCCATCACTTTTCACCATGGAAGGTGACAACCAACCACCACTCATCAACCCACCACCAAATGACCGCCAAGAGCCGTACTCTTGGTGAGTACTCGAGACCAAACCACCTAGGTTATAGGAACACCATTGAGCTTCCGACCAAGCCCAAACTACGGCCTGCGATCCGACACCATCCGGTTGGTGCAAAGCGGATGTGCATTCCATGGACTTCGTTAGAAGATCCAAATCGACATCTGAGGGATTTCCTCAAAATCGTCGATTCCATCGACCTTGATGCTACTACTCGGGAGACCACGCGCTGCGTCTCTTCCAATTCTCTCGGGACCAAGCTAGTAATTGGCTTGGCGACTTCCATGGCTCCATCTCAAGTTGGGATGATCTTACTTCTCGCTTCCTTGCTCAATTTTTCCCACGGGAGAACCACTAAGCTTAGGAATGACATCTTGATGTTCCAACAACGTCAAGGTGAATCTCTCTGAAGCATGGACCCGATTCAAGGACTTACTTCATAAAGTCCCTCATCACGGCATTGATCTTTGGCTCCAAGTCCAAATCTTTTATGATCATGTCAACTTTCCCACTAAGCGATCCATTGACCAAGCGGCGGTGGAAAACTTAGTGATCTCACCGCGGAAGAATCATGGGAAATAATAGAGGACCTTGCCCTCTATGACAGCGAAAGTTGGGATGACCCCGTGAACTTCCCAAAACCGTCAAGGCAATCTCCTTGCCTCCTCCCGACCGTGGGATGATCGAACTTGAAGATCAAGTCAAATTCCTCATGAGTTCCTACGAGAATCCTAAGTCCTCGCCCATATAAACAAAGTTTCCTCTTCGTGCGAGCCGTTTTGTGATCCTCATAACACGCAGCAGACTAGCACCCTATCCCCGAACATGCTTCCGTTGAATCGCATCCTCGTAATAATGGAGCGGAGGAAGATTCCTACAACACCCGGACCTAGGAATTTCAATGAAACCGGGAGGCATGGAAAAACAAGCCCGACTTTTCTTGGGACAAACCAAAGAATTCACCTCAATGATTTCTCGTGGCCCCACTAACGGTCCTAACCAACAGTATTGAAGGGATGTTGCAAAACATAGTTGCGTCCCAAGAAACCCAAATGGCTAAGCTCTCGGACCACTTTAACCATCAACAAGCCGAGATGGATAGGAAGATAGACAACTGTTGAAAGCCATAAGTGATAGGAAGGTTAGTGCTATCTCGACTCCAGAGCCTCGGTGTAGAAATTAAGGATCCAAGCAAGCTTATTAAGCACGTCCAATTCATCAATGCCATCGCCTTAGTGGAACCGGATGAAACAGATGACGAAGAAGACCAAACATTTGTTGAAGATGAAACACCGAGGAAGAAGATGAAGTAGACAATGACTATTTCAACAAATTTCCTACGGAAGAGGAATTATCCCGCCACCCTCACTTAGTGCGTGACCTCCGTCACATGTATGTTAGGAAAAGCCCTAGAATCAAGTTTGGGAACCCTTGGAATCTTAACATACCATGTTGCATAGGACATTTTTTATGGCAAAGGCTTACATTGATCGTAAATCCCAATTAACATAATGACTAGCACCTATTACAATTGGATAATGAAGAAGCCTATCCCAACTAGGCAAGACCTCGATAATCCTAGTGATAAGTGTAATTTTCTTGGTAGAGTTAAGGGATTGCCCGTCATGTAGGTAGTTTCACATTCCCTACGGACTTCATAATTGTGGAAGATATTAGCACGACCATAGACCTAGCTTGTCTCACGTTATTCTAGGAAAACCTTTCGTAGAAAGCAAGGATGACCTATGACCCATCATTAGGAGTAGTGCGATTCAAGGATGAGATTGACGACGTAGCCTATCAAATGCCGTTTAAGATTGAGAAATTTTCATCACTCTCCAATGATGAAAAGGAACTTAAACTGTCGGTCTATTACGAGGAATGATGAGGATAGGGAAAAGGAGTAGATTATGTTATGGCTAAGCTTTTCGGATTCTATAAAGATTGTTTGAATTTAGGACGAAATATAGGACCAGAGTGGGGAGGGTGAACACTTAGGAAGGAGTATCATGGGACGCTTCTACAACATGGAACCCCAGATAGAGACCGTCAAGAGGCGGTGATGCAACGTAGGGGTAGGACTACGAGTCTAGCTACAAGACTCTTAAATAAAGAAAAGCGCTTCGTGGGAGGCAACCCATGCTTAATTGTTTGCTTGTTAGTGTCATATATCTTTTATTAATTGTTTGTCCTCATGTTTGAATTTGTAAAATGCTTTATTTTGTTTTAACCTCGTCTTAATTACATATAAAGGTATTTTACATAAAGGATAAGTGTAGGGAGGATTACACGTTTTCATAAGAAACGTGAACATGAGAATAACAATTAACTAAAAGATATATATGTTTGTTTGTTCGAGTCAAATGCTTGTATCGAGTCATAATGAATGTTTTGCGAAGTTTTCCAGATTTTAAAGATGCAAATTTTCCGAATTTTTTCGAAAATCGTGAGACCGGTTTTGTCGGGATAACTGACGGCGTCGAGATTGCAACTGACGGCGTCGGGAGGAATAAAATCATCGACTTACTTTTTCTCGTTTTACGAGCTACTTGTAAAATTTTGGAATTTTCGGATCTTAATTTTCAAAACAAATTACGTAAACATCCATTCCACACATTATATCCTAGTTTAAATCGAGTCTTATGTATATTATTACCGCCGATTTTACGCGAAGGTTTCGTTTGTTTTCTTCTAGTGTGCGAGTTTAGTTTGTCAAGAAGAAGTTACACAAGTTTGGAAGGAGCCTTTCACGCAAAAACTCTTCTTGGAAAAGATTTAACCACCACTTTTACGGATCCTACCGAGCTAATCGGGGAGTATTAGTTTCTTCGTTTCTAATTACCTTCTATTATCATAACTTTGATACTTTCGGGAACATTGGGGACAATGTTCGGTTTAAGTGTAGGGAGGAAAATAAAGCAGGAACTTTGAAACTATGCTTATCCTTGACTATTTGCTTTGTCCAGTGTATTTGTGTAATAAACCATGAAAAAATGTAGGTTAGGGTAATTTTAGCCAAATTTAAAATTTTTCATGACGATAAGAGTGGGCCATTAGTCTTAACAAAAGCGTCTCATGGATAGGAAGTTGCATGACTAGCACAAAACCCTTACCACCTAAATTCCACCCAAAATGTGAGGATCGCCCTTAGATTAGTAGGAATTAAAGCATTCATCTTTAATGCTTAGAGTGTGAACCGGTAGTATATTAGATTCTAGAACTTGTTTTGTGATGTATTCGAGATCGCTAGTGAGACTACACTTGTGTAGTTAGGATTAACTAAATGATAAGAGGCATTAGGATAAACCCTTGTTTGATACACGTAATATAATTACTTCTTCCACCTCGGTTGAGTAATTCCCCACACCCTTTGCGTTGTACTCATCTTTAGTACACGATACCCCTAGTTAACCCCTCGAGCCTATCCTTTTCGCGGTTCTCGTGATGTTTCGGTTTTTCCGAATATCAATGAAAAGCATTGTTTACACCCCACCCCAATATACACCCAAATCGCCTTAGCCTACCTTTATTGCACTCACTTTTAGTGCAAATTTATGTTATCACCCAAAACCCTTAGTTCAATTATCGGTTGCTTGCATGAGTTGCTAAGTCGAGTCATATCCTTTGTATCTGATTTTGGGATGATTGGGATTCATGGGAAAAGTTAAAGTTTATGAAACATAGGAAAGAGAACGTTAAACTCAAATTCCTTTGTTTGCATAATAATGTACTCAAGTGTTTTGATCTTTTCAATTCGGGTCAAATTAGTATTAGAGTAATAAAAACTCAAGTGTAGGGATGTGTCTATAAATCCTATCATTTTGATGTACCGTAGAGGATGGTAGAGTAAAGTGTATGAAAAAAAAAAAAAAAAAAAAAAAAAAAAAAAAAAAAAAAAAAAAGAAAAAAAAAAAAAAAAAAAAAAAAAAAAAAAAAAAAAAAAAAAAAAAAAACATACATACGCTACCATCCTACATCTATCTTTTAAATTATGTTTGTTTATTTTCGTTGCCTAGAGTTTTAGAGTGTCGAGTCTTGGCTTAGCATGCATTCTTCATATACTTGCAACATAGAGATTTTGACTATCCACCACTAAATAGCCTATCCCACCAAACCCTTCATTTCCTACCTTAAGCCTAACATTACAACCCTTTAAAGACCTCTTTGATAGTCTTTCCTAGGTGCTTCACGCCAAGCGGCGGAGGTTTGATCTATTCTCGAGCCTATGGTAATCTATGTACTAGGACCGGTTAATGAGTGTTTATCTTCCATTTCCGATTTGTTATATTTCATATATACACCGAGAGATGTGAGTATCCAAACACCCCATGTGAGGTGCTAGTATGTAATTCCGTGCTTGTTATGACTTTCTTGGGCTTATATGTGTTGTGGACCGTTTTGAATGGATGCTTCATGACCCCAACTTATAAATTAATTGGCTAAAAGCACATTTGCTTGAGGACAAGCAAATACCAAGTGTAGGGATATTTGATAAGGTTTTAAAAGGTACCTTTTGAGGGGTCATTTAAGCCCTTATTCGATCACTTTTGTATCCGTTATTGCTTAATATCGTTCCTTTTCACTTTTAGGTCTCTTGAAGGCAAAATCTTTGGAATGATGCTTATTTGGACGAAAAGGCGAATATCTGAAGAAAATGGCCAAAGTCGAATCGAGACACTTAAAGCTGCTTTGAAACATAAGGCGGCGGCGTCACTTTGCATATCTGCGGCGCCGTCGGGAAGGAACCCTGCTGACGGCTCGGAGGAAAAATTACATGTTTTCAAGGGGCGACGTCGGGTTCTAAAGGAGTAGGCCGTCGTTACTCGAGACGGCCTAGATGCGACCAAGGCGGCGTCGGAGGCTGAAGGGACGGCGTCACGGTCATAAGGTGGCGCCGTCGAAAGGTTTACGTGGCCAAGGCGAAACCTAATGGCGGCGACACGGCGGCGTCACAGAAACATAAGGTGGCGCCGTCGCAGATGTAATCTTATATATAGAATCCGAATTTTTCGGTTTTGTGTGTAGTCTTTTGGGTAAAACCTAAAACCGAACCAAGGCTTTCTTGTGCGATATTTTAGGGTTCTAAACCTATTATACATCAAGCTAAGTATTTACTTCATTAATTTAATTATGTCTTTGATTATTTGTGTGTATGCTTGCATGTTCTCCATGTCCGGCTAATTTATTTGTGTGTTTGCTTAGGAATATGAAACTTAATTATTGAATATTGATTGGTTGATACTTATCTTAGTTGACTAATGATCTAGAGTGCGCTAGATTATTCGTTGTGTATAATGCTTGAAATTTCTTTGTGAACTTTAGAATATAATTATCTAGGTAATTGTAGGATAAAGTATTCAAGGACAACCGTAGAGTAGGCGTCTATAAATCACTAGAGGATTTGTAAACAAGACCCTTTGGTAGTTTCAAAGAGTTAGGGAAATAAGCCGCCTATAGCCTTAGAATCACAACGCAACTAGGAATAAGGGCGTGACAAATCAACCATCAATAGGAGATAATTAAGGAGTAGTAAAACCTAAGTAAACACATTTTAAACTATCATACGAGTACACATCAAATTAGACATAGACTATCACAACCTTAGTTTAGATAATTAGATAATAGTAGAGTAATCGGTAGCAATACCAACCCCCAAATCAATACCGAGATTAGTACCTTTTCCATTTCTAAAAACATAAAAGATAAAAATAATCTTCCTCAACCTCAACCTTAGCGTAGTAACTTCTCACTAGCATTCCTATTCCCTGAGAGCGATATCAATACCGTGGCTTACCCTAATTACTACACTACAACGATTAGGTTCCTTTGCCTGGGGTGTTATAAAACTTGCTCGAAGAAAAGGAAGTTTCCTTGACCCCGAGCGACGTGTAGCGTTATCAATAATTACTTGGAAGCAAAGCCGACAAAAATTCAGTTTTTGATTTTAGAAACCATTCGGTTTCGGTTTGTGTCGGTTTGGTTTTGGTTGTCGGTTTTTCGGTTTGGTTTTCGGTTTTCGGTTTATCGATCTATCAAGCTTTGCTTTTCAAATGATTTGACATATATCTTAAGATAGAACTATATCTTAAAAGTCTTGTGTACAAGATGCTTAAAGCGGGTAAAGAATGCTTAAATCAGTCTTAAACATTCTCAAAGTTGCTTAAGTTCCATGGATTTGTTAGAGCTTGAAAGTGCTGTAAAACAATTGAAAGGTGTGTAAATGAAAAAGAATGATGTTGGAACAAGTTCTTCAATCTTTTGATGTAATTGCACCATCTTCATAGAACAACCATTAACATTCAAACTTAGTGTTCTTGTATTTGTGTACATTTTTTACAGCAAAAGCGTTTGTGTTATGTATATTGTTATGAAATAAAATATTAAGTTATCACAGTGGAAACACGTCATTATTGACAGGTAGTAAAAAAAAGATATCGAGATAAAGTCATATTATTTGTGAGCAACGAAAGATATATTATTTTGACTTTAAATGTCGGTTCGGTTTCTATTAGTCGGTTTTAAAGCTAAAACCAAAGCGACAAAAACGATTTTCAAAATATAAAACAATCGGGTTTTCAATTGGTTTCGGTTTTTGGTTTGGTTCTTGGTTTTCGGTTTAGGTTCGGTTTTCTTACTGTGAATAGAATTAACATTACTACTAAAATGTTCCCAACAAGTATAGTCGATGCGGAGATAGGAAATGTAATCGTAGAGGCGGTCGACAATGAGAAAAAAGCGGCGTAGGCTATTTTTCGTAACTCAAAACAAGTCGGGTCGGGTTTAGTTAAGTGCAAATCACTCAAATTCAAGTCAATTAACACTAGTAAGAGATGCATGTGCCTATACAATTAACCTAGTTAACGTAGGTTATTTTGACGATTTAGTACAAAAATAAGTAGGTTTAATAAGGAATTATACGTGTGATTGTGCTTATCACGTTGCTCAAATGGTTTCTTGCACTTGCAATCAAATATGTCATAATACAAGTTGATAATATCAACACAATAATTAAAAATTTTAACGAAAAACATTAAAATGTAAATTTGAAAGAATGTTAAATCAACTAATCAAGCATAAGGCGTTAATTGTTTTGCTAATGGAAATAATAGTGGACTTTCAAGTTTCAAACATATACAAGTAGAAAGAATAAGTACTTATAAGTCTATTGGGTACATTTAATATATAAAATGAAAATTAGCCCTTGAAAGTCCAAATTAGTCGGTCTGTCTGGTTGGTTCACAGCTTCCCCGCCTACCTGTGATTATCGTAGTCTTATTCCTTTTACTATAGAAAACCAATACAGAAGATAGAAAAAACCATCATTAAGTTGATTAAATTACAAAATTAGGTTTAAAAGCGCTTGATCTTGGTAGTCATTCTCGCGTGAGGTACTATGAATCTGAGTAGGGGCACTATGAATTGGTAGAGGGCATTACCAATTTCCTTTAATTTCGTGTTTCACCAATAACTTGGTGCTTTCTGAAGCGTGGTTGAGGCGTCATGCATCTCTCTACGTGGCTCACTTCAGTATAGTAATATTTGCGTTGTTGTGTATTTATATATACTTTAACATTTTGTTATTTATTTTCGTGTTGAAAAATAAAAGTTCTATAAAATCTAAGTGTGAAAATCCATTTTCCACGATTACGTAATCTGTTAAATTTATAGTTATATGCGAATTCGGTATTTGGATTAAGAAATGAGAATGTGTATAAAATTGAAAAGTGAGTGTAGTTATTTAAAAATTGAATGAATAAAATTATAGAAATGATAAAGAAAAATTCTATGTGAAAAACAAAAGAAAAATAGAGGATTCTTACGTATATTATTAATTCTAAACTTACTTAGTATTAAGTTTATAGATTTGTAAAATATAAAGTTTACAGATTTCTAAACCCATGAACCAAACAAACCCTTGCTTACTTCTGTTAACCGCCATTAATACGGTGCCATCCACTGCGACAATTGTATTTAAAAAAACTTCCTAATAAAATAACAGATTATAAATAAAAGTTTTTGTTGACCATTGTAATTTTTAAATAAATTTAACAAATCAGTAATTTTAAAAATATTTAAGAAATTATGATATGCTCTAAATTCTGACTTACAATCATGTTCTTGAGAGCCACATTTGTAAACAAATAATACTCAACATGAGTTTATAAATTTCAAATCATTATATTGATATTCTCCAAATCGTGATTCATGACAATTAATTTGAGCATGCGCAACCAAAGATCCCTTTAGTAAATCACTAAACTTATCTAATTATGAGTAGCCATGTGTTTCTTGAAGAACTTGATTGCCGATTATAGCCATTTAGTACACGAGTAATACACATTTATATCATTTGGTGTACAATACCAAAATTTCAAAAGTACTAAACCCGTATTTTATACTAATAAAACCTGTAGTTTCTTTAAAAGAAATGTTACATACATAAAACTTTTATAATTTTTTTGGTTTCTATACAACTACATGGGTTGTCGTTAAAATCTTTGTTTTCTACAATTTTTGTAATAATATAATTCGTACGTCGCGTCGATCGTTAATTGTATTTGTAATATTTAGGAATTTTTCTCTTTTTGGGATTATCAACCGTCGAATCATTCAAAGAGATATTGTAATGAAAATTATTTGATTAACAATAGAAAAGGTTGTTGTTAATAACCCTTTTAACATATACGTGTGGCAAATATAGTATCGAATCGCGTTATATTATATTTTTTCTTTTCACCTTTCAAATTTGATTGACACCTATGACCTATGTATATGTTAGATTTTTTTTAAAAACTTTTGTGAACATAGCATTTTAATTGTTTTAAAATTGAATCGCTTAATCGTTAAAAGTAGATTTATTATTTGGATATGGCAGTTGTTTCTTTTTTTAGCAAATGCCCAAATGATATGGTGAATAAGTCAATCCGGATTCCCCACATGATGTGAGCATCGCTAATCACATGTTCATGACCACGTGAAATCAACATAAATATTTGTCTCGCTTTGTTATATCAGAAAGTCACATTGAAAAATAAGAGATATACTTTACCGACACTTTTGTTACTTACGCAAAGGTTATATATAGCGTGAGTTATGGTATTCAACAGTAAAATCTCACTTTTTGTAATTATGATAAAGTCGCGCGTTTTTAATATGTGTTAAGCGGCGAAATATGAAAGTATTTATAAATTTATATAGACGTATCATATTTCATATATATTGAGTGTATCGAGTGTTATACATAAAAATAAAGTAAAAACAAATATAATATTTCGTTTTGTTTAAAATTTTAATGTGATTGAATTGAAAAGAACGCTTAGCACGTCTTATTCGTTTTACGTCTCAAATCTGGCATAGTCTTGGAAATGGTAGCTGTTTAAGTAATTTGAGTCGCGCCTTGCGCGCTTAAAGAGCGTATTTGCGGCCTTTTAGAACCTGCTTACCTGAAACCTTTGGGTAACTTCATGGTGTCGTGAAAAAGTGTCGTCATTCAATACTTTTTACATAACGAAATATATCATTCGTCATAACAAAACCACTCCTATCTTGTAGTTATGGTGTCGACACCTGTACACCACGGTTCTATTTTTATTTTTATTTATTGAATAAAACAACACATTAAATTAAAATTTCTATTCATTAATAAAAATACATAAAAAAGTATATAAATAGAAAAAGACATAAAATAAAACATGATATAAAAATAAAAGTACATAAAATAAATTAGCTTATGGGAAAATATTTGGCGGTTTCTTTTTAAGCTTTTCGATAATGGTACGTCAGCGGATGCATCTATTTGTGTCCATTACTGGGCGTCTTGATATTCATTTCTTTTTGAGCGTTGAGAACTTGACTCTCGCCATAGTCTCGTTCTGCGTTTCATCTTCCCTCATGGTGCTGCGAATTGTTGTTGCATCAATTCCTAAAACATTTCTTTTGTGAGCAGTGGTGGATGAGTTCGAATATCGTTGACTTTTAGATTTTCTTTTTTTTGGGTAGGCGCGACAATACATCATTTCAAAATGCACAGGTTCTTTTGGTGGTGCGTCCTCTGTTTTCATGTTGTGTCGAGTCGGGATTTTTCATTTGTATTTGTCTTTTAAAAGACCAAGCGCTTTTGTGAGGAAAACATTTTCCTAGTTGTCTTTATCGATATTTCAACCGGGTCATTAAATCGTCATCATTCTCACCACTAAGAGCCCGGTTTGTTCGACAAGTGAGTTAAACTTCGACTTCTCGGTTCATGGTCCACTTTCCGTCAACATGTTCTTTGATGCTTCTTTTAAATTATTATGCTTAGCTTGCTTAGCATATTGGTCAAAACTTTGAACCAAAACATGTCATTGTTTTGGTCGTTCCATTTCGGATCCTCGATACATGTATGTAACATTCGCAAATTTAAATCTTTTTTTGGTCAAGCGTTCGATAAGTTTTCTTTTCCTCATGCTTTTTGGCTTTGGTCTTGCAACATTTTTTGGATGAGCGACCCTCGTCTTTGGATTATTAGGGTTGTGGGGATTATAGTTGGGAAAATTGGGGTGGTACAATATTTATTGTTGGGAATTTGGGTTTGTTGAAGTTGAAATTATTACCATATTGTGAATTAGTGATGTAAATTGGTTGAAAATGGGTTAAAGTTGGGGAATTGGTGTGGGATATGTTATGTTGATCCGAATGATCGAGATTGGTTGGTGTTTGAGGTGATGGAATTTTAGGATGATGTTGTGTTTGGATTAGAAGAAGATGAGGAATTGGTATTTGGTTTTGGTGATCGGCGAGCATGGGGTTGATTGTTAATTGTGATTCATTTTTGTTAGTTAAGATGTAAAAATAAGAAAATATAGAGATAGAAATGAAAGTGAAAGAATGTGTAAAAATTAAAGATTATGGGTTATTTATAGGATTTTTAAAGGGTAAAAACCAGAAAAGTGAGGTTTAATGCCAAACAAGCGGCTCGAGAAAAGCCTCGGCGTTCATATTTAATTTTGCTCGTTTTCACGTTCCATAAATAGAAGAAAATGAGCAGAATAAAATACTCGACCACGTGACATGCTTGTCACCGGTGGCGAGGCCCAACCGCGGTGTCCTTGAGGCGCGTTACTATATATTCTTGTATCGGGCGCATCCATATTCTAGGGATGTGTTCCGTCGTGCTCATCATTCGGCGTTGAAAAGCCGTTTTCTACTTATATGCTTTACAATAATAAGACACTTAACACAACATTATAGTGTTTATTGATAGTTGAAGCAATTTATTGTAACCACTTCTTGAGCCATTTGACCTTAGAGATTAGTGCTAATTCCTTCGTCCTTCGCTCCTGGGTTGAAATAACGAAGACACAGTTAGCTCGCTCTGCGGTTTAGATTAGCCATTGCGCGATTTTTAATCAAGACCAGCCCCCGTGAGAATAAGTATATGCTTGGTATGAAAAATGTGATAATATAGGGAGGAAGAGATAGTCTATATCACGGTATGTGAGTGTCTTGTGGTTCATCAGTGAGCGACTCTATTTGTACTACATGGACTTGGTTTCACTGCCGAGCATTGTGGAGATGATCTTGTCGTCTAGGAGTAGCGGTAAATCAGCGATGAGGTTAGTGCGCCTTGAGTATCATTTGTCACGGGCGCGGTGGCCGTTGTGGACCTCTGCTCCATTGTACTGTATTATTATATGTTTGTTTGATGGTACAACCTAAACTCCAAGTAGTCCTAGCTTGTATGCCATTGCCTTGGACTGGGTGACGCTTCATCACTCCGGCTACAACAAAATATTGTTCCAACTTACGCTTCTTCATTAATCATTATCCTCTCTTCCTCTTACTATCCTAAATGTGATTATCTTCTTCTAACTATTCGAGAGGTTATACCTCATCATTGATTAATAACTATGAGGATATATTATTCCCCTGTTGAATAGGTTCTCTAAATATAATTTTAGTTTTCAATTGATTTTATTTATTTGAAGTTTTATGAAAGATTGTTGTGTTATGAACAAAAGTAAAGTTATCCACACCTTTATGTATTTAACCTTCAAATAATTATGTGCAAACTATGCTAATACGGTGTCATTACTTCACCAAATGTATAGCAAGTAAATATCAATATAATATACCCTTTACATGATAACATCAACATTTAGAAGGTTACCTAGTATGTGTATATTCAGAAATGACGTCTCTAAAGTTATAGACCCTAACTACATATCAAATAATTGGATATACATAGTTGAAAAATGATCAGTATGGTCCATGATTTGCTCCAACTCAAAACACCCTGGATTGACTTTTATTTAGTCAAATATGTGCTTCAATGAAATATACACACACATAGGGCACATTACAAAATGAATAGGAACTTGATATTAGTATCGATATAAAATGAGATGATTAACATAAAAGTTGATATCAGATAAAGAAAAATAACAACAAAAGTATCCGACCCGTCTTGATTTGTTAACAACAATAATCTGATTTGTTGCTACCACTACTGACCACGTTTTGTTACCTTTAATTATAACTTATTTTTGTCTGCGTGTAACATGTGAAATTACATAATTAAGCTAGTTATATCTTGTCTTGTATACGAGTTTTAATGAAAAAATTATTCGTATTAATCTTGAATATTGTATTTAAAAGATAATTAAGTATAATTATATAATTCTGATTTTTAACTGTATGAAGTTCTGCGTAAATCAATTTATTTTAATTTTAGTTCGATATATCTGAATATAATAATTTACTTGTGAAAATTGTGATATAAATCTGTTATCTTATCATGAGTTTTTCGTTGTCGTTAATATCCATTAAATTTGGTAAAATATTTGTAAAATTTTTTGTTAGGTAGCTGAGATTTAATTTTATTTAGGTGATAAACGTGTTGATGTTGTTATTTAAAATTCTTCTTGACGTTATATTGTACTACGTGATCAGATTTTAATAGCAGCATAATGAGCGTTGATAGTACATAATTATATTAAGTTTTCGATAATTTATAGTATTTAAAATATAACCGTGTCGCGTAAGTTAAACTTTTAAAAATGAAATAAATGAGTCGTTATTGAGCATTATATAGTAAAAAATTGATCTTATAATCTTGTCACAATTTATATGTTGTTATTTTAAGAGGAGGTTATTTCATCTAACTTTCTCACATCTGCGAAATTCATCCATCCAATACAAAGAAATCGATGGTAGGATTAAAGCGTTTATTATTTACATATTTTATAATTTAAATGTCTCTTAAAGTTAATCGTTAAGTGAAAATATTTCTGGCAATCATGACAATTTAATTATCTTTCTAGACGGAAACTTTGATATCTTTCGAAAAAAAGAAAAATCGTTTTTCACGTTTTCGTTAATTTTTCGTTTTTTCGTTCTTGAAATTTGTATGAAAAATCATATGATAAAAACAGCTAAATTGAATATCGCGTATGATATTAGTGTTAAATCATATATGATATGTAATATCACATGTGATATTACACTAATATCACGTGTGATATTACACTAATATCGCGTGTGATATTACATCATATATGATATTGCGAATATCGCGCGTGATATTCATTAATGTTTTGTCTTATATGATTTTAATCTTATTCGATGTAAACGAAAAATTAAAAAAAAACGTGAAAATACGAAGAAAAAAATTGTGAAGTATATCGAGTGTACATCATAAAAGATAATTAAATCTTCGTCGCATATATATTTTTTCTTTCGGCGATTAGCGGTTTGAATATATTAATATTTGAAAAAAGGATGAAAGTGGGTTTTAAATTGTTGTGATTAATGCGTGGTTAGTCGAATAAAATGGAGGGTGAAGATTGATCGCCCGTATATAAATAATCGTTGTCGCCGAATGTTAAAGCGCGAAAAAATTGGTTATTTCACTTCATTACTCAACTGCTACACCTCTTATTATTCATCACTCCATCTCTCAACACCTAACCACATTTTGTCTCATGCTTTGCAACAAAGATCTTATTAAACAGGGACGAGACATTTTTTCTTTTCTTTCTGTTGTAATGTGTGATACATGTTTTGCAAAGTAGCATGTATACGAAAATTCTATGTTTGTTAACTATAGTCTATGCTAAACTTTGAATATATTTTATTAATGATGCTAATAATCATGTGTTTAGTTAGTTTGTTTGTTAATCACTTAATCCAATATCTTTCAATGATTATACAGTGAACATAATAAACTTGGTTGTTTATTTATGAACTAGAAATGGAAAAACTAAGAGAAAATAAAATTTAGGAATTTCTTAATAAAAATGCTTCCAAAATGTTTGGTGGTACTTGGTTAGGTATTGTTGACCTATTGTCCTATTGAAATGTTTGTCTTACATTTTTGTTTTCAAACTTGTGATGAATGACAAAGATAAAGGGTAAACATGAGAGGTGAAATATCAAATCATAAAATACTACTAGGACTTAAGTCATTATCTAAAGATGTTTTAGTTATGAAATCTTACCACCAATATATTTAGTTAGTTTCAGTGCGTGGCTACAACCTAAATATATACAATAATACGTAAAATCATAATTTAAACAAATCAATGCTATATGATACTTATTAACACGTACATCAATATTAGTCTTTTCTTCTAAAGCAACAAGTTAAAATATTAAAACATAAAATGAAAACCATTTCATTTGTCGTTCATAATAAATATTTAGTAGTTTGGTTTGTAGGTGGGTTTAGGATTATGATTTGGTTTGGATTAGAATTTGGATTTGGTTGGATTTGGTATAAGTTTTAAAAAAAATAGGAGAGAAAATATATAAATGATATAATATAAATTATTTTCAAATTTGTTTCAATATTAAGTCAGTAATTATATGTATTAAAAGGATAGAAGCTAAAATTCGGAGCTGACCCACTTTAGTTTGAAAGAAGACAATTTAAATGTGAAAACCTTCACATTTGTCAGAAAAGCCAACAAATGAGGTAGGATTTGTACAATCCAAATATTTAGGCTTGAAGGTACTATTTGATATCCGAAAACCTTAACAAACAATTATTTTTACTTTGATCCAAATCCCATATCTAATCCCTTACCAAAACGGCTTAGATTTTGAGCAACAAATGATTTTAACACAAAATCAAAACTTTTCACTTGTCGTGAGTAGTGAAACAATGCTATATGACAAACTAGCTTGATATATGGTTGCTAATGAATTGAGTGGCTCGCTTTTGTAGTATGGTCATTTAGTTAAATATAGAAACACAATAATAGCATAATGACAAAATTGGATATCTTTTTGCATAGAAAACATCAACCTTAAAATTATGTAACAAGTATTTTGAAGTTCACCATAGGAGTTATTTTAAAGATTGTAATTACTTACTAGATGTTTGACATTGCTTTTTGGAAGATGTGTTTAACACATACGTGAACAAACTTAAATGAACAAATGGGACCATGGTGTTCAACTCTACATAGTTGTGTTTTTGTTTTCGATAATTTGGCGTGTGCTTAGAAGCCTTATGGTATTTTAGAAGGAAAAAATGGCACCACGTGTTCGACACAATAAACATGTTGTTTTTAAGATACGTTTTAAGACATGACCTTATGGTTATTTTTTCAATAAAATGCAGGTGACATACATATAATACAACAATATGCTCTTTTGTAATGGGAGATATTTTTATGATAAAATTGCAGCAAGTCTAGCGGTGAAACGTAAAACAAGATAAATTACTACTTTTCATAACGGCATCGAGGATATATTGGTGAGTCTTGGCAGCAGATACTTCTAGTCATATGACAACATAGACCAACATATGAACATTTTCATAGTTTTCTAATATCCAACAATAAGTTTATATAGGCCACAGCTTTATTTTGGCCCAAATAAATGCCACAAACATACAAAATTTGGTCGCTTTGCGAAAGAGTCTAAAGTTTGCGCAAATCATATGTTTAGGCCCATTCAAATTTACTGGTAATTGATTTTTAATTTTATAAAAGAGATTTTTGAAAATAAAATTTTATAATCTCGGGAAATTAAATGCTACTTGGCGCAACTTTTAAAAATAGTTTTTTTTTTTTTTTTATAATCTTATAACAATCTAAATCTTAATCTTTAACAACGATAATTACTTTTCTTAAAACGTCGTAATCTTATTAGTATTTGGCATATATTTCCTAAGTTCATGTTCTTTAGCTTATTTTGAAATTTGTATACTTAAGGTATGTTTTGCAAATTTAGTTCGAGCTAATGCTTATTATTTTAAGATGACATAAGAATACATCAAATGAAGCTAATATATTTTTCAAGGTGTTCATTTATTGTGGTTTAAGAGTATTATAGTAATTTAACTAAGTATAGTTATATTAGCTTTTAAAAGCTTATGTCAATTAGCTTAAGCTTAATGGAGTAAAACTTGTGTAATACAAAGCTATTTTATAGACTTTTTATTTTTAAAGCTTAAGCGGGTAAGCCCTTATAAGTTTCCTATCAAATACAACCTATGTAAGCCAGGAAAACAATGATCAATTGTTGGAAAATGAGAAGTTTTCTAATTTTGTTTTATAAGCAACACACAAAAGCAGAGCGTGCTCAAAATAATTATTTTCCGAAATTTCTCTCTGACAACAAAATCGGTTTCGATATTATAACTATGAGTTAGAGAACTTGAATTTAGAGTCATGCGGTTTTAAAAGATCCCTAAAGACATAAGAGTTAATATGTTCCCGAAAACAAAGCAGATAAGCTCGTGGTAGATAAAACAAACACCTCCAATCAAGATAATGGGTCATTGATGAAACTCCATAAAACTTGGGCCAAAAGTTATAAAACCAAAGTAACTCCGAACAAAAATATAAAAAGCAAAAATCATTAGAAATTTCTTCATTCTTTTCCCACCTTAGATAAACAACACGGTCAAAATTAAATCATTATCTCAGGTAAAACCATAACCTTAAATTTTCATCTTTCTAATTAACAGCGGCGGGTGAGCCGCGCGTTCCTATGAGAATGCATTGACACCACTAAATCAACTAAATATACATCCAGCGGGACACTAACTCACGGACACCGTAACACCCCGAAATTTGGTACATCGGAAGACTTAATCAAACTTTGGGTGCTCTTTGGATTGTCTGTAACACAGTATAGGAAAAAAGATAGCATAAAGCGTTTCCAAAGCCAATCCCAATCTAGTTATACGGTTACATTTATTCAAAACATTGAAAGTAAGGCCCAAAGAAATCATAAGTTATGTCCACGATTATTATCGAGTTCTAGAATAATCCTCTAACCATGCCCCTTACTGACCCGAAACAAACAATCCAAGCATCATCTTAGTTACCGAGAAATCATGCTAAAAGGTCATTATTTGGTGAGTTCATAAGTTTAATCATAAATTGATGAGGACTGATGGAGTTTATTGCTATGTGAGACTAAGCGGATATACAATAAACATTCAATCACATTCCACAATATTCCTTCTATAACTTTCGAAGCGAGATCTCGGTGAGGGCCCCAATGGACTCTAGCCAGTACCGACCATAGCAAAGCATAATTCAATGCTACCTGGTCTAGGTTGGAAGTAGATATCTATTCTTAGCTAGGTATCATAGTTATAGCAAAGTTTCTACCCCAGCCTAAGTCGACATCTACCATACCTATCCTTAGCTAGTCGATACATAGCAAATCAAAAAGTAGAAGCGGGTCCAAGAAAATAGTTGCATGCTTTCTACTTTAATTTAAATAAAACACGGTTAAAAATGGGGCTATGAAACTACTTTCGATTTCCGGCAGTACAATTAACCAATAGGAGAAACGAATAACAGTTAACAAATGCGGAAACCGCGGACTCGGCGACCTAGAATATAGATTTGTCTTTAATATATCTCGATTCAATATTTTCTATCCCGAATATTTTCCATTTCCTATTTCCAAAATATCTCATTCATAATTGGTTAGAAGCGGTTGGTATCATCGTGTGTGTAGGCCAATTAGACTCGGTGTTCGCTTTACAAATGCATATAAATATGACAAATCAATGCGACTCTATGTGATAAGCTTTATAGCATAATAAGTTTTCAAATTAAATCGTTAGAACTTATCGAACTTGTTAACTCGATAAATTCATTTACTCATCGCACTTATTATTTCAAAACCATATCACGATCCTAACGAGTCATAATGGTAAGTTATCCATTAATATGTTCGTCAAGCGTACATAACGGGTTCTTATTGAGTTTGTTAACTGATAAATCATTATCTACTTGGGTTAAATATATTAATGTCAAGTCATCCGTAACTCATGCAAATGCCAAAATGATCATTAATTACTCAATAACGACATATTTAAGTAAGCGTGCCCTCGACATTTAATAACTCGTTATTATAAAACCTTTCCATTTTAAGTCATTAGTTTCCTTTTAAATATATAATAACAAGTTGTATCTTGTTATTAAATATAATACAAGAACTTATTAGTAGTTTTATTTTCTAGTTTATATATACATGTTTATATATAGTTCGAGTTTTCAATTTATGTTTCGAGTTATTATCCGTCTCGAGTTCCAAGTCAAGTCATGACTCTGGGCTTTTATATCATATTGTCCAATAATAAATATAAGTCCATGTTCACGCGTTGTCGGGGTTAGCAAAGATTAAAAAGTCACGGTAACAAGCGTTGCACAAAGTTACATATATAATATTTCAAGTCCAAATAAATATTTTACTCGTTCTGGCCCTAAATCTGACTCGGCAACTTAACCACATTTTCAATCAATCTTTTAACTCATCATCAATCCGTCACTACTCGATATCGACTCAGCAAGAACCAATGCCGAGACCACAATGGTCGGCTATATAACTACCACCACGAACAAGCGGACCTAATGGCCGCGGCTCCTCTCGGCTTCACCATAACTACCGTGCGGGACCTCTTGGTCATGGCACCTCTAACTGTGACAACAATCTCAACAATCAATCCGAACAAACAAAACCGGACCCTTTGGTCCTTGGTGCTTCTCGGCAACCCATCACACGAAGCCGGTTCCTAGCGGTGTGGTTGGTTCCAACACCTTGACCTTCATCCCGAACCTCAAATCAACAAATACAAAAACATAAAATAAAATGCATACGACCACGACACACACGACATAATACTAACTAATAAATTTTCATTTTATTCATTTAAAACTTGTTTTTATCTCGTGTTTCCTACTTAACTGAACCAAATGAGTCATACGTGACTTGGGGTCATGAAAGAGTGTTCAACTTGTTTAACTCACTTCTTTCTTCCCGATCTAAGCTTGAAATGTCAAAACACGAAAAGAAGGTGCGTTTGAGACTTGTTTGGGTGGCGGTATGGATGAGTTAGGTGGTGGTGTATGTAAGATAAAGGAGAAAGGTGAATGTTTTGGTGGTGGTGGTGGCTCGCCCCCGAAGGCGAAGGGTGGTGGCGGTAATGACAAAGGGTGGTGGCGGTCGGTGGTATAAGGATGTAGAGAGGAAGAAATGGGTTAGGGTTTGGGTGAGGAGATGAGGTGTGTGTGTGTGAGTGGGTTTATATTTTGAGGTGGGGATTAAGTGTAATTTATTTATGGCTGGGGGGTAACATTAAACCACGAGACCAACATCATAATTTTTATTAATTCTTTGAATTACCACTTAACGGCTCGTATATTTTATTAATCGTGTTGATAATTTTTATAAGGCAGCTATCGATATATCTCTTAATTATTTTTTAGTTAAATTTGATTATAAACCGTCTATTTTCCTTAACGAGTTCAACTCATGTTTTAGGTTTTTATTGTGTAAGCTCGGGTGGTGCCTAATATAAAGATCATCAACCATGACATAACTCATTTAGTAACATAATCATCCATAAATTATCAATGATGCACATAATAAATCAAATGCAGACTACATAAATCAAACCGGGTTTTTACGTTTTGAGTTTCTCGGGATTATTCATGACGGCATATATAACTAGTTTTTTTAAATTTTCCGAGTTGTCACCTCGACCTCGGAACAAACCCGTTCGGGTTTCAATTCGAGTTACTCACCATGATTTGAGCGAAATAAGGATGAATTTACTTGATTCCACCACACGTGATCGCGTAAGTGGAAGATCATTCGGGAAGTTTAGTGAAACGATGATAGGGGTTCAATTAAACGGGTTGCGGATCTTGAATTCTAAGATTTCGATGAGCTCCTCGACGGGGTTTTGATTGCCACGTTGAAACAAAGATTTATGTATTCGCGGGGCGACTCCTGCCAGTCGCATTTGGATCGGCATTGAGTTTCGTGAACTTTGCCAAGTTACGAAACACCATAAGTGCCAGCGTTATAGGTCGATTCAATCAAACTTTGGCGGGGCGTGGTGTACGAGGTTTCGAACCTATTATGGTTCTAGTCGTATCTCCTCCTCAAAGTATTTCCTTAGTCGCCACTTTCTTAGTAAGCTTTTCGCTCCTACTCGTGGATCTCCTCAATGGCCTCGTGGATGGATTTAGAGGAGGTCTTACATTTTCGGTTACAGTCGGCGGTAGGGAGGGGTTATCACTTTGCTACTGATGCTCTAGTGGTCTTGTTTTGTCGTGTGAAATGTCTATTCTTAGGGTTCGACATGGGGTGGTCTTTTAAATTTAGACACCGTTTAGGGTCGGTGTTTGGTGCTAAAGTATTTTTCTTGATGGTGAGGCGCCCATACTATCTCCTTCATCGATTACGAAGAAACGTATATGGTTGAGTATGACGATCGCGACTTCATCGCGATTATTTCTAATCTATTCCAGGCCTTGATGCGCTCCTTTCGGCGGTTGGGGTATCCCGATTTATCTTGACTAGATCTAGTCCGCTCTCTATTACTTCATGGGAGGTATCCGGTTCACTTATCATGTGGTTCTTATAGTGGTCGATCCTTTCTTTTGCGACTCACCTTGTTCCTCGAGCATTCGGCGATCGAGATTTGATATCATAAATTTATTGGTAGGAAGTCAATTAAGTGTCACTATTGAAAGTACTGGAATATATTACGTGTGACAGGGGTGTTTACCAGTTTGGATTGATCTGGTACTAAATGGAAATTGCAACTATATTTTAGTTTTTCATTTATTAGAGTATAGCATTTATGAAAGGTAAAATGGAATGGTTTTATTTCGTGTGAAAGTAACACATGGTATTAATTTCTTTTCAAGTAATAATGTATTTTTTGGTTTTCTAGCCGTTTAATACACACTAGACATGTATATGTGCAAAGCGACAGTTTATAACGACAAATATTTATACCATTAAAATGTGGTATCAATGCTTCTTTGATTGTTACATTGGTGTTGGTTATTTTTTTCATCAGGTTGCGACGAAATTAACAAATTTTATTCAATAAAATTGCATTATTATCATATATAAATTACACTAAAAAGCTAAAACTAAAAGTTGAATAAGAGTACAAGGTGAATTAATATGAAATAAATTGTGTTTTGGTTTTTTAAAGATATTATCCAATTATTGTAAATTTAATTATTTAAATTAATTGCTATTCTCCGAATCATGACAATTAATGCAAGCATATCCAAATATTCCCTTTGAATTTTACAGCAAATTAAATACCTATTAATTTTTTTCTTTGTGGTAAATAAAAACTATAAAGCTGGTGAAAATATAAACACCCTTTTTATCTACTTATCTATTATTTGAAACTTTGGTGTGTTCACATTTTCTTGTTAAAATGTAAAGTAATGATTCTAATGAATAGGGGTGGCGTGGTTCGGTTTGGTTCGGTTTTGTATAAAACAAGCAAACCAAAGAAAAATTCAGTTTTGATTTTAGAAACCATTCGGTTTCGGTTTTGTGTCGGTTTGGTTTTGGTTGTCGGTTTTTTTCGGTTTGGTTTTTCGGTTTTTTCGTTTCTATCGATCTATCAAGCTTTGCTTTTCAAAGTAGATTTGACATATATCTTAAGATAGAACTATATCTTAAACCGGTCTTGCACAACTGATGCTAAAGCGGGTAAAGAACTGCCTTAAATCAAGTCCAACATTCTCAAAGTTGCTTCCAAGTTCCATGGATTTGTTAGAGCTTGAAAGATCTGCTGAAACAATTGAAAGGTGTGTAAATGAAAAAGAATGATGTTGGAACAAGTTCTTCAATCTTTTGATGTAATTGCACCATCTTCAATAGAAACAACCATTAACATTCAAACTTAATGTGTTCTTGTGACATTTGTGTACACATTTTTTCGTTAAAGCACATTTGTGTTATGTATATTGTTATGAAATAAAATATTAGCGAGTTATCACACATTGAAACACATCATTGACAATAATGTAAAAAAAAGATATCAAGATAAAATCTTATATTATTTGTGAACAATGAAGATATATTATTTTGACTTTAAATGTCGGTTCGGTTTCTATTAGTCGGTTTTAAAGCTAAAACCAAACCGAACCAAAACTTCAGTTTTTCAAAATATAAAACCGAACCGTCGGTTTTCAATTGGTTTCGGTTTTTTTGGTTTCGGTTCTTGGTTTTCGGTTTAGGTTCGGTTTTCGGTTTCTTGCACCCCTACTAATGAATACCGAATTAACATTACTCAAAATGTTTCCCAACAAGTATAGTCGATTGGCGGCTGCGAAATATAATCATGGGGCGGTCAACAATGAGAAAAAGGCGAGCATAGGCTATTTTTCGTGTAACTCAAAACAAGTCGGGTCGGGTTTAGTTAAGTGCAAATCACTCAAATTCAAGTCAATTAACACTAGTAAGAGATGCATGTGCCTATACAATTAACCTAGTTAACGTAGGTTATTTTGACGGTTTAGTACAAAAATAAGTAGGTTTAATAAGGAATTGTCTGTGTGATTGTGCTTATACGTTGCTCAAATGGTTTTACTGCACTTGCAATCAAATATGTCATAATACAAGTTGATAATATCAACACAATAATTAAAAATTTTAACGAAAAACATTAAAATGTAAATTTGAAAGAATGTTAAATCAACTAATCAAGCATAGGGGCGTTAATTGTTTTGCTAATGGAAATAATAGTGGACTTTCAAGTTTCAAACATATACAAGTAGAAAGAATAAGTACTTATAAGTCTATTGGGTACATTTAATATATAAAATGAAAAATTGAGCCCACAAAAGTCCATTAATTGTCACACATACTGGTTGGTTCACGGACTTCCTTCACTTACATGATTATCAATAAGTCTTCTTATTCCTTTTTACTTTATAGAAAACCCAATACAAGAAGATAAAAAACCATCATTAAGTTCGATTAAATTACAAAATTAGGTTTAAAAGCGCTTGATCTTGGTAGTCATTCTCACGACGAGTAAGACTATGAATTCGAGCCGAGGGGCACTATGAATTCAGTCGAGGCACCAACCATTTTTCACTAATTTTACATGTTTTTCACCAAGAACTTGGCCTTTCTACTAGAAGCGTGGTTGAATCGCGCCCACTCTTACTACACTGGCTCACCCACAGGTATAATAATATTTGCACGTTGTTGTGTATTTATATATACTTTAACATTTTGTTATTTATTTTCGTGTTGAAAAATAAAAGTTCTATAAAATCTAAGTGTGTGAAAATCCATTTTCCACGATTACGTAATCTGTTAAATTTATAGTTATATGCGAATTCGGTATTTGGATTAAGAAATGAGAATGTGTATAAAATTGAAAAGTGAGTGTAGTTATTTAAAATTGAATGAATAAAATTATAGAAATGATAAAGAAAAATTCTATGTGAAAACAAAAGAAAATAGAGTTCTTACGTATATTATTAATTCTAAACTTACTTAGTATTAAGTTTATAGATTTGTAAAATATAAAGTTTACAGATTTCTAAACCCATGAACCAAACAAACCCTTGCTTACTTCTGTTAACCGCCATTAATACGGTGCCATCCACTGCGACAATTGTATTTAAAAAAACTTCCTAATAAAATAACAGATTATAAATAAAAGTTTTTTGTTGACCATTGTAATTTTTAAATAAATTTAACAAATCGAGTAATTTTAAAAATATTTAAGAAATTATGATATGCTCTAAATTCTGACTTACAATCATGTTCTTGAGAGCCACATTTGTAAACAAATAATACTCAACATGAGTTTATAAATTTCAAATCATTATATTGATATTCTCCAAATCGTGATTCATGACAATTAAGCAACCAAAGATCCCCTTTAATGTAAATCACTAAACTTATCTACTTATGGGTAGCCATGTGTGTCTTGAAGAAATTGATTGCTGATTATAGCCATTTAGTGCGAGTAATACACATTTATAGCATTTGGTGTACAAAACCAAAATTTTAAAAGTACTAAATCCGTATTTTTATACTAATAAAACTTGTGGTTTCTTTAAAAAGAAATGTTACATACATAAAACTTTTATAATTTTTTTTTGGTTTTGCTAACAACAACTCTATGGGTTGTCGTTAAAATGCTTTGTTTTACTACAATTTTTTGTAATAATATAATTCATCCAATCACAATCAATCATTAATTGTATTTGTAATATTTCCTAATTTTCTCCACTTTTTACGGATTATCAACCAATCGAATCATTCAAAGAGATATTGTAATGAAAATTATTTGATTAACGATGTTCAAAGCCATGTTGTTAAGAAACCCTTTTAACATATACATGTGGCAAATATAGTATGCGAATCACATTATATTATATTTTTTTTCCTTTTTCACCTTTCAAATTTGATTGACACCTATGACCTATGTATATGTTAGATTTTTTTTAAAAAACTTTTGTGAACATAGCATTTTAATTGTTTTTAAAATTGAATCGCTTAATCGTTAAAAGTAGATTTATTATTTTGGATATGGCAGTTGTTTCTTTTTTTTAGCAAATGCCCAAATGATATGGTGAATAAGTCAATCCGGATTCCCCACATGATGTGAGCATCGCTAATCACATGTTCATGACCACGTGGAAATCAACATAAATATTTGTCTCGCTTTGTTATATCAGAAAGTCACATTGAAAAAATAAGAGATATACTTTACCGACACTTTTGTTACTTACACGCAAAGGTTATATATAGCGTGAGTTATGGTATTACGACAAGGCCAAATCTCACACTTTTGTAATTATGATAAAGTCATAACGTTTTTAATATGTGACTAAAGCGACACAAATATGAAAGTATTTATAAATTTATATAGACATATCATATTTCATATATATTGAGTGTATCAAGTGTTATACATAAAAAATAAAGCCAAAAAACAAATATAATATTTCATTTGTTTAAAAAAAACATTTTTCATCGCAGTTGAATTCAAAAAAGGCTTAACGCCACACGTCTTATCATGCTTTTTCACGCTCCATCTCACGCCACGCAGTTGGTAACGCCACGTAGCTTTCGTAATTTGAGTCACGCCTTGCGCAAAAAGCAGGCGTATTTAATGGCGCCTTACGACGCGCTTTTTAACCCCGCTTACACCTAAGAGCACTGGGTAACTTCGTGGTGTCGTGAAAAAGTGTCGTCAACTCAATACTTTTTCTATAACATCAAAATATATCATTCATCACAAAACACTCCTCTCCTATAACTTATTTATATGTCGACACCCCTCGATACACCACGGTTTCTATTTTTATTTTTATTTATTCAAATAAAACAACACATTAAATTAAAATTTCTATTCATTAATAAAAAATACATAAAAAAAAGTATATAAATAGAAAAAGACATAAAATAAAAACATGATATAAAAATAAAAGTACATAAAATAAATTAGCTTATGGGAAAATATTTGGCTCGGATTTCTTTTTTAAGCTTTTCGATAATGGCCACGTCCGCCAGATGCATCTCATTTGTGTCCATTACAGACGTCTTCAAGTATTCATTTCTTTTTTGAGCGTTGAGAACTTCAACTCTCGCCATAGTCTCGCGCTTCAAGCGTTTCATCTTCGCCTCATGGTCTGCGAATTGTTGTTGCATCAATTCCTAAAACATTTCTTTTTGTGAGCCAGAAGTGGTGGATGAGTTCGAATATCGTTGACTTTTAGATTTTCTTTTTTTTGCCGGGTAGACGCGACAATACATCATTTCCAAAATGCCTGGGTTCTTTTTTGGTCGGTCGTCCTCTGTTTTTTCATGTTGTGTCGAGTCAGGATTTTTTCATTTGTATTTGTCTTTTAAAAAGACCAAGCGCTTTTGTGAGGAAAACATTTTCCTAGTTGTCTTTATACGATATTTCAACCCGGGTCATTAAATCGTCATCATTCTCACCACTAAGAGCCACGGTTTGTTCGACAAGTGAGTTAAACTTCCTGACTTCTCGGTTCATCGGAGTCCACTTTCCCGTCAACATGTTCTTGGTACGCTCTTTTAAATTATTATGCTTAGCTTGCTTAGCATATTGGTCAAAAACTTTGAACCAAAACATGTCATTGTTTTGGTCGTTCCCGACTTTCGGATCCTCGATACATGTATGTAACATTCCGCCAAAATTTAAATCTTTTTTTTGGTCCAAAACGTTCGATAAGTTTTCTTTTCCTCATGCTTTTTTGGCTTTGGTCTTGCAACATTTTTTGGATGAACGACCCCTCGTCTTTGGATTGTTAGGGTTGTGGGGATTATAGTTGGGAAAATTGGGGTTGGTACAATATTTATTGTTGGGAATTTGGGTTTGTTGAAGTTGAAATTGTTACCATATTGTGAATTGGTCGATGTAAATTGGTTGAAAAATGGGTTAAAGTTGGGGAATTGGTGTGGGATATGTTATGTTGATCCGAATGATCGAGATTGGTTGGTGTTTGAGGTGATGGAATTTTAGGATGATGTTGTGTTTGGATTAGAAGAAGATGAGGAATTCGGTATTTGGTTTTGGTGATCGACGAGCATGGGGTTGACGCATTGTTAATTGTGATTCATTTTTGTTAGTTAAGATGTAAAAATAAGAAAAGTATAGAGATAGAAATGAAAGTGAAAGAATGTGTAAAAATTAAAAGATTATGGGTTATTTATAGGATTTTTAAAGGGTAAAAAACCGAGAAAAGTGAGGTTTAATGCCAAACAAACGGCTCGAAAAAGCCTCGACGTTCATATTTAATTTTTGCTCGTTTTCTAACGTTCCATAAATAGAAGAAAATGAACAGAATAAAATACTCGACCACGTAGGCTTGTCACCACGGCGCGAGGGCTGACGGGGCCAACCGCGGTGTCCTTGAGGCGCGTTACTATATGTTACTGTATCAGGGCACATCCTATATTCTAGGGATGTGTTCCGTCATAGGCTCATCATTCAGCGTTGAAAAGCTTCGTTTTTCTACACTTATATGCTTTACAATAATAAGACACTTAACACAACATTATAGTGTTTATTGATAGTTGAAGCAATTTATTGTAACCACTTCTTGAGCCATTTGACCTTAGAGATTAGTGCTAATTCCTTCGTCCTTCACTCCTTTGGGTTGAAATAACAAAGAACACCGTTAGCTCGCTACGCGGTTTACCGTTAGCTCGTTGCGCGATTTTAATCCAAGACCAAGCCCCCTCGTGAGAATAAGTATATGCTTGGTATGAAAAATATGTGATAATATAGGGGGAGGAAGAGATAGTCTATATCTGAGTATGAGAGTGTGCGCCGTTCATCTGAGTGAACGACTCTATTTGTACTACATGGACTTGGTTTCACGACGCGAGCATTGTGGAGATGATCTTGTCGTCTAGGAGTAGCGAGTAAATCACTGATGAGGTTAGGCGCTGCCTTCGAGTATCATTTTATCTGGACGTCGCAGGTGGCCGTTGTGGACCACTCTGCTCCATTCGTACACTATTGTATAACAGCTGTTTGATGGTACAACCTAAACTCCAAAGTAGTCCTAGCTTGTATGCCATTGCCTTCGGACCTGGAGTGACCTTCATCACTCCAGCTACAACAAAGTATTGTTCCAACTTACGCTATTACTTCATTAATCATTATCCTCTCTTCCTCTTACTATCCTAAATGTGATTATCTTCTTCTAACTATTCTGAGAAGGTTATACCTCATCATTGATTAATAACTATGAGGATATATTATTCCCCTGTTGAATAGGTTCTCTAAATATAATTTTAGTTTTTCAATTGATTTTTATTTATTTGAAGTTTTATGAAAGATTGTTGTGTTATGAACAAAAGTAAAGTTATCCACACCTTTATGTATTTAACCTTCAAATAATTATGTGCAAACTATGCTAATACGGTGTCATTACTTCACCAAATGTATAGCAAGTAAATATCAATATAATATACCCTTTACATGATAACATCAACATTTAGAAGGTTACCTAGTATGTGTATATTCAGAAATGACGTCTCTAAAGTTATAGACCCTAACTACATATCAAATAATTGGATATACATAGTTGAAAAATGATCAGTATGGTCCATGATTTGCTCCAACTCAAAACACCCTGGATTGACTTTTATTTAGTCAAATATGTGCTTCAATGAAATATACACACACATAGGGCACATTACAAAATGAATAGGAACTTGATATTAGTATCGATATAAAATGAGATGATTAACATAAAAGTTGATATCAGATAAAAGAAAAATAACAACAAAAGTATCCGACCCGTCTTGATTTGTTAACAACAATAATCTGATTTGTTGCTACCACTACTGACCACGTTTTGTTACCTTTAATTATAACTTATTTTTGTCTGCGTGTAACATGTGAAATTACACATAATTAAACTAGTTATAATCACTTACTTGTATGGGGTTTTAATGAAAAAAATTATTCGTATTAATCTACGAATATTGTGTCTTTAAAGATAATTAATATAATTATATAATTCTGAAGTTTTCTTGACGCACAAGTTCTGCACATAAATCAAATTTATTTTAACGTTTTAGTTCAATATATACAAATATAATAATTTCTTGTGAAAATTGTGATATAAATCAACTAATCTTATCATGAGTTTTTCATTATGCATTAATATCCATTAGAATTTGGTAAAATATTTGTAAAATTTTTTGTTAGGTAACTCAAGATTTAATTTTATTTAGCTGATAAACATGTTGATGTTGTTATTTAAAATTTACTACTGACATTATGTTGTACACATGATGCAAGTTTTAATAGCACATAATGAGCGTTGATAGCACATAATTATATTCCCGTTTTCAGTAATTTAGCCGTATTTAAAATATAAACTCGTGTCCACATAAGTTAAACTTTTAAAAATGAAATAAATGAGTCATTATTGAACGTATATAGTAAAAAAAATTGATACTTATAATCTTATGCAAATTTATATGTTGTTATTTTTAAGAGAGCTTTTTACATCACAAACTTTTCACATACTGGGTGACTCATCTCCACCATCCAAATAAAAAGAAATCGATATTTTGAGATTAAAGCGTTTTATTATTTCACATATTTTTATAATTTAAATATCTCTTAAACCGTTAATCGTTAAGTGAAAATATTTACAATCGCGACGAAGCGTTTAATTATCTTTCACAGACGACACTTTGATATACTTTCGAAAAAGAAAAATCGTTTTTCACGTTTTTCGTTAATTTTTCGTTTTTACGTTCTTGAAATTTGTATGAAAAATCATATATGATAAAACACTAAATTGAATATCACATGTGATATTAGTGTTAAATCATATATGATATGTAATATCACATGTGATATTACACTAATATCACATGTGATATTACACTAATATCACACGTGATATTACATATCATATATGATATTACACGAATATCGCACGTGATATTCAAATTAGTGTTTTATCATATATGATTTTTAACGAAATTTCGATGGCGTAAAGAATCGAAAAATTAAAAAAAAAAGCGTGAAAAATACTGAAGAAAAAAAATTGTCGAAAAGTATATCAAAGTTGTATCTATAAAAGATAATTAAATCTTCGTCGCGAATATATATTTTTTCTTTCGGCGATTAGCGGTTTGAAAGATATTAATATTTGAAAAAAAGGATGAAAGTGGGTTTTAAATTGTTGTGATTAATCTCATCCATTAGATCGAATAAAAATGGAGGGTGAAGATTGATCCCTTCGTATGTAAATAATCGTTTGTCCTCAAATGTTAAAGCCTTGAAAAAATTGGTTATTTCCACTTCATTACTCAACTGCTACACCCTCTTATTATTCATCACTCCATCTCTCTCAACACCTAACCACATTTTGTCTCATGCTTTGCAACAAAGATCTTATTAAACAGGGACGAGACATTTTTTTCTTTTCTTTCTGTTGTAATGTGTGATACATGTTTTTGCAAAGTAGCATGTATACGAAAATTCTATGTTTGTTAACTATAGTCTATGCTAAACTTTGAATATATTTTATTAATGATGCTAATAATCATGTGTTTAGTTAGTTTGTTTGTTAATCACTTAATCCAATATCTTTCAATGATTATACAGTGAACATAATAAACTTGGTTGTTTATTTATGAACTAGAAATGGAAAAAACTAAGAGAAAATAAAATTTAGGAATTTCTTAATAAAAAATGCTTCCAAAAATGTTTGGTGGTACTTGGTTAGGTATTGTTGACCTATTGTCCTATTGAAATGTTTGTCTTACACTTTGTTTTCAAACTTGTGACGAAGGACAAAATAAAGGGTAAACATGAGAGGTGAAATATCAAAACATAAAATACTACTAGGACTAAGTCATTATCTAAAGATGTTTTAGTTATGAAATCTTACCACCGGTATATATTTAGTTAATTTCAGTGTGTGGCTACAACCTAAATATATACAATAATACGTAAAATCATAATTTAAACAAATCAATGCTATATGATACTTCGTAACACGTACATCAATATTAGTCTTTTCTTCTAAAGCAACAAGTTAAAATATTAAAACATAAAATGAAAACCATTTTCATTTGTCGTTCATAATAAATATTTAGGGCCCGTTTGGTTTGTAGGTGGGTTTAGGATTATGATTTGGATTTGGATTAGAATTTGGATTTGGATTTGGATTTGGTATAAGTTTTAAAAAAAAATAGGAGAGAGAAAATATATAAATGATATAATATAAATTATTTTCAAATTTTGTTTCAATATTAAGTCAGTAATTATATGTATTAAAAAGGAAGATAGAAGCTAAAATTCGGAGCTGACCCACTTTAGTTTGAAAGAAGACAATTTAAATGTCAGAAAACCTTCACATTTGTCAGAAAAGCCAACAAATGAGGTAGGATTTGTACAATCCAAATATTTAGGCTTGAAGGTACTATTTGATATCCGAAAACCTTAACCAAACAATTATTTTTACTTTGATACCAAATCCCAATATCTAATACCTCATACCAAACGGGCCCTTAGATTTTGAGCAACAAATGATTTTAACACAAAATCAAAACTTTTTCACTTGTCGTGAGTAGTGAAACAATGCTATATGACAAACTAGCTTCGATATATGGTTGCTAATGAATTGAGTGGCTCGCTTTTGTAGTATGGTCATTTAGTTAAATATAGAAACACAATAATAGCATAATGACAAAATTGGATATCTTTTTTGCATAGAAAACATCAACCTTAAAATTATGTAACAAGTATTTTGAAGTTCACCATAGGAGTTATACTTTAAAGATTGTAATTACTTACTAGATGTTTGACATTGCTTTTTCGGAAGATGTGTTTAACACATACAACGTGAACAAACTTAAATGAACAAATGGGACCATGAGTGTTCAACTCTACATAGTTGTGTTTTTGTTTGCTCGATGGTACAACGATGTGCTTAGAAGCCTTATGGTATTTTAGAAGGAAAAAATGGCACCACGTGTTCGACACAATAAGCTTGTATGTTGTTTTTAAGATACGTTTTAAGACATGACCTTATGGTTATTTTTTTCAATAAAAATGCAGGTGACATACATATAATACAACAATATGCTCTTTTGTAATGAGGAGATATTTTTATGATAAAATTGCAGCAAGTCTAGCGGTGAAACGTAAAAACCAAGATCGAAATTACTTCACTTTTCATAACGAGCATCGAGGATATATTGGTGAGTCTTGACGCCGGCGAATACTTCTAGTCCTTATGACAACATAGACCAGCATATGAACATTTTCATAGTTTTCTAATATCCAACAATAAGTTTATATATTATGGGCCACAGCTTTATTTTGGCCCAAATAAATGCCACAAACATACAAAATTTGGTCGCTTTGCGAAAGAGTCTAAAAGTTTGCGCAAATCATATGTTTAGGCCCATTCAAATTTACTGGTAATTGATTTTTAATTTTATAAAGAGATTTTGAAAATAAAATTTTATAATCTCGGGAAATTAAATGCTACTTGCAACTTTTAAAAATAGTTTTTTTTTTTTTTTTTTTTTATAATCTTCTGCTCCATCTCCATCTTAATCTTTAGCTCTAACAATAATTACTTTTGCCAAACATGCCCATAATCTTATTAGTATTTGGCATATATTTCCTAAGTTCATGTTCTTTAGCTTATTTTGAAATTTGTATACTTAAGGTATGTTTTGCAAATTTAGTTCGAGCTAATGCTTATTATTTTAAGATGACATAAGAATACATCAAATGAAGCTAATATATTTTTCAAGGTGTTCATTTATTGTGGTTTTAAGAGTATTATAGTAATTTAACTAAGTATAGTTATATTAGCTTTTAAAAGCTTATGTCAATTAGCTTAAGCTTGTGGAGTGAAACGTGGCAATAACAAATATTTTATAGACTTTTTATTTTTAAAGCTTAAGCGGGTAAGCCCTTATAAGTTTCCTATCAAATACAACCTTATGTAAGCTTGAGAAAACAAAAACCGTGATCAATTGTTGGAAAATGAGAAGTTTTCTAATTTTGTTTTATAAGCAACACACAAAAAGCAGAAAAGCGTGCTCAAAATAATTATTTTCCGAAATTTCCTCTACTGACAAGAAAAATCGGTTTTCTGATATTATAACTATGAGTTAGAGAACTTGAATTTAGAGTCATGCGGTTTTAAAAGATCCCCTAAAGACATAAGAGTTAATATGTTCCCAAGAAAACAAAGCAGATAAGCTCGTGGTAGATAAAACAAACACCTCCAATCCAAGATAATGGGTCATTGATGAAACTCCATCAAAACTCTTGGGCCAAAGTTATAAAACCCAAAGAGTAACTCCGAACAAAAATATAAAAAGCAAAAATCATTAGAAATTTCTTCATTCTTTTCCCTGCTTAGATAAACAACACGGTCAAAATTAAATCATTATCTCAACGGTAAAACCATAACCTTAAATTTTCATCTTTCAATTAGTTTCAACGGCGGGTGAGCCAGCGGCGTTCTTTGAGAATGCATTGACACCACTAAATCAACTAAATATACACATCCAGCGGGACACTAACTCACGGAACCTTAACACCCCAAATTTGGTACATCGGAAGACTTAATCAAACTTTGGGTCTTCTTTGGATTGGTACACAACACAGTATAGGAAAAAAGATAGCATAAAACGTTTCACAAACCAATCCCAAATCTAGTTATACGGTTACATTTATTCAAAACATTGAAAGTAAGGCCCAAAAGAAATCATAAGTTATGTCCACGATTATTATCGAGTTCTAGAATAATCCTCAACCATGCCCATACGCAAGCCCCGAAACAAGCAATCCAAGCATCATCTTGGTTACACGAGAAATCATGCTAAAAAGGTCATTATTATTTGGTGAGTTCATAAGTTTAATCATAAATTGATGAGTGGACACGATGGAGTTTATTTGCTATGTGAGACTAAAGCGATATACAATAAACATTCGATCACATTCCACAATATTCCTTCTAATAACTTTCAAGCGAGATCTCGGTAGGGCCCCAAGCGACTCTAGCCAGTACCACGACCATAGCAAAGCATAATTCAATGCTACCTGGTCTGGGTTGGAAGTAGATATCTATTCTTAGCTAGGTATCATAGTTATAGCAAAGTTTCTACCACAGCCTAAGTCGACATCTACCACATACCTATCCTTATTGCTAGTCAATACATAAGCAAATCAAAAAGTAGAAGCGGGTCCAAGAAAATAGTTGCATGCTTTCTACTTTAATTTAAATAAAACACGGTTAAAAATGGGGCTATGAAACTCACTTTCGATTTCCGGCAAGGTACAATTAACCAATAGGAGAAACGAATAACGGTTAACAAATAGCGGAAACCGCGGACTCGGCGCAACCTAGAATATAGATTTGTCTTTAATATATCTCAATTCAATATTTTCTATCCCGAATATTTTCCATTTCCTATTTCAAAATATCTCATTCATAATTCGGTTAGAAGCGGTTGGTATCATCGTGTGTGAGTGTCGACCCAATTAGACTCGTGACTCGCTTTACCAAATGCCTATGCATAAATATGACAAATCAATCGACCTCTATGTGATAAGCTTTATAGCATAATAAGTTTTCAAATTAAATCGTTAGAACTTATCGAACTTGTTAACTCGATAAATTCACCATTTACTCATCGCACTTATTATTTCAAAACCATATCACGATCCTAACGAGTCATAATGGTAAGTTATCCATTAATATGTTCGTCCGACGTACATAACGGGTTCTTATTGAGTTTGTTAACCTGATAAGTCTGTTATCTACTTGGGTTAAATATATTAATGTCAAGTCATCCGTAACTCATGCAAATGCCAAAATGATCATTAATTACTCAATAACGACATATTTAAGTAAACGTGCCCTCGAAACATTTAATAACTCGTTATTATAAAACCTTTCCATTTTTAAGTCATTAGTTTCCTTTTTAAATATCTAATAACAAGTTGTATCTTGTTATTAAATACTTAATACACGAACTTATTAATAGTTTTATTTTCTAGTATATATATACATGTTTATATATATCGCGTTAAGTTCCCAATTTATGTTTCGAGATATTATCCGTCTCGAGTTCACAAGTCAGAGTCATGACTCTCGGGCTTTTATATGTCATATTGTCCAATAATAAATATAAGTCCATGTTACGGTTGTCGGGGTTAGCAAAGATTAAAAAGTCACGGTAACCGACGTTGCACAAAGTTCACATATATAATATTTCAAGTCCAAATAAATATTTTCGCTCGTTACCGGCCCTAAATCTACGGCTCGGCAACTTAACCACATTTTCAATCAATCTCCATTTTAACTCATCATCAATCCCGTCACTACTCGATATCCAACTCCAACCGAAACCAATGCCGAGACCCTAATGGTCTCGCTAGCCAACTACACCACACGAACCAAACGGACCCTAATGGCCCTTGGCTCCTTTCTCGGCTTCAACCATAACTACCATGCGGGACCTCTTGGTCATGGCCACCTCTAACAACAACAACAATCTCAACAATCAATCCCGAACAAACAAAAACCGGACCCTTTGGTCCTTGGTGCTTCTCGGCAACCCATCACTTACGAAACCGGTTCCCTGGCGGTCATGGTTGGTTTCCAACACCTTCAACCTTCATCCCAAACCTCAAATCCGCAACAAATACAAAAAACATAAAAATAAAATGCATACGACACGACACACACGACATAATACTAACTAATAAATTTTCATTTTTATTCATTTAAAACTTGTTTTTATCTCGTGTTTCCTACTTAACCTGAACCAAATGAGTCATACGTGACTTGGGGGTCACGAAACGAGTGTTCAACTTGTTTAACTCACCTTCTTTCTTCCCGATCTAAGCTTGAAATGTCAAAACACGAAAAGAAGGTGCGTTTGAGACTTGTTTGGGTGGCGGTATGGATGAGTTAGGTGCGTGGTGTATGTAATAAGATAAAGGAGAAAGGTGAATGTTTTGGTGGTGGTGGTGGCTCACGCCCGTGAAGAGGCGGCGAAGGGGTGGCGGTGGCAACAAAGGGTGGTGGCGGTCGTGTGGTATAAGGATGTAGAGAGAGGAAGAAATGGGTTAGGGTTTGGGTGAGGAGATGAGGTGTGTGTGTGTGAGTGGGTTTTATATTTTGAGGTGGGGATTAAGTGTAATTTATTTATGGCTGGGGGGCTAACATTAAACCACGAGGACCAACATCATAATTTTTATTAATTCTTTGAATTACCATAACGACTCGTATATTTTATTAATCGTGTTGATAATTTTTATAAGACGACTATCGATATCGCTCTTAATTATTTTTTCCGTTAAATTTGATTATAAACACGTCTATTTTCATAACGAGTTCAACTCATGTTTTTAGGTTTTTATTGTCCGACTCGGGTAGTGCCTAATATAAAGATCATCAACCATGACATAACTCATTTAGTAACATAATCATCCATAAATTATATCAATGATGCACATAATAAATCAAGTGCAGACTCACATAAATCAAACCGGGTTTTCGTTTTGAGTTTCTCGGATTATTCATGACGGCATATATAACTAGTTTTTAAATTTTCGAGTTGTCACACCTCCCGCCTCGGAACAAACCCGTTCGGGTTTCAATTCGAGTTACTCACCATGATTTGAGCGAAATAAGGATGAATTTACTTGATTCCACCCTCACGTGATCGCGTAAGTGGAAGATCATTCGGAAGTTTCCGTGAAACACGATGATAGGGTTCCAATTAAACGGGTTGCGGATCTTGAATTCTAAGATTTCGATGAGCTCCTCGGCGGGGTTTTGACGATTGCACGTTGGAAACAAAGATTTATGTATTCAGGGGCGACTCCACAGCCAGATGCGCATTTCGAGATTCGGCACATTGAGAGTTTCGTGAACTTTGCCAAGTTGGAAACACCATAAGTGCCAGCGTTATAGGTCGATTCAATCAAACTTTGGCGGGACGTGGTGTAACGAGGTTTCGAACCTATTATGGTTCTAGTCGTATCTCCTCCTCTCAAGTATTTCCTTAGTCGCCACTTTGCTGGTCGCTTTTCGCTCCTACTCATGGATCTCCTCAATGGCCTCGTGGATGGATTTAGGGGAGGTCTTGTTTCGGTTACGGTACGGCGGTAGGGAGGGGTTATCACTTTGGCTACTGATGCTCCTAGTGGTGCTTGTTTTGTCGTATATGGAAATGTCTATTCTTAGGGTTTCGACATGGGGTGGTCTTTTAAATTTAGACACGTTTAGGGTCGGTGTTTGGTGCTAAGGCGGTATTTTTCTTCCGAGTACGACGGTGAGGCGCCCATACTATCTCCTTCATCGATTCTGAAGAAAGCGTATATGGTTAGTATGACGATCGCGACTTCTATGCGGTATTTCTAATCTATTTCCGACCTTGATACGCTCCTTTCGACGGTTGGGGTATCCCGATTTATCTTGACTAGATCTAGTCCGCTCACTATTACTTCATGGGAGGAGTATCGATTCACTTATCATGTGGTTCTTATAGTGGTCGATCCTTTCTTTTGGCGACTCTGCTTGTTCCTCAAGCATTCGGTCGAGAATAAACCGATACCAAATCCCAATATCTAATACCTCATACCAAACGGGCCTTAGATTTTGAGCAACAAATGATTTTAACACAAAATCAAAACTTTTCACTTGTCGTGAGTAGTGAAACAATGCTATATGACAAACTAGCTTCGATATATGGTTGCTAATGAATTGAGTGGCTCGCTTTTGTAGTATGGTCATTTAGTTAAATATAGAAACACAATAATAGCATAATGACAAAATTGGATATCTTTTTTGCATAGAAAACATCAACCTTAAAATTATGTAACAAGTATTTTGAAGTTCACCATAGGAGTTATACTTTAAAGATTGTAATTACTTACTAGATGTTTGACATTGCTTTTTCGGAAGATGTGTTTAACACATACAACGTGAACAAACTTAAATGAACAAATGGGACCATGAGTGTTCAACTCTACATAGTTGTGTTTTTTGTTTGCTCGATATGGTACAACGTGTGCTTAGAAGCCTTATGGTATTTTAGAAGGAAAAAAATGGCACCACGTGTGTTCGACACAATAAGCTTGTATGTTGTTTTTAAGATACGTTTTAAGACATGACCTTATGGTTATTTTTTTTCAATAAAAATGCAGGTGACATACATATAATACAACAATATGCTCTTTTGTAATGAGGAGATATTTTTATGATAAAATTGCAGCAAGTCTAGCGGTGAAACGTAAAAACCAAGATCGAGAATTACTTCACTTTTCATAACACGAACATCAAGGATATATTGGTAGTCTTGACTACGTGATAAGTTCTACCTAGTCCTTATGACAACATAGACCAGCATATGAACATTTTCATAGTTTTTCTAATATCCAACAATAAGTTTATATATTATGGGCCACAGCTTTATTTTGGCCCAAATAAATGCCACAAACATACAAAATTTGGTCGCTTTGCGAAAGAGTCTAAAAGTTTGCGCAAATCATATGTTTAGGCCCATTCAAATTTACTGGTAATTGATTTTTTTAATTTTATAAAGAGATTTTTGAAAAATAAAATTTTATAATCTCGGAAATTAAATGCTACTTGGCATAACTTTTAAAAATAGTTTTTTTTTTTTTTTTATAATCTTCGCTCCATCTCCATCTTAATCTTTAGCTCTAATAATAATTACTTTTCTTGAAACGTCTTGCATAATCTTATTAGTATTTGGCATATATTTCCTAAGTTCATGTTCTTTAGCTTATTTTGAAATTTGTATACTTAAGGTATGTTTTGCAAATTTAGTTCGAGCTAATGCTTATTATTTTAAGATGACATAAGAATACATCAAATGAAGCTAATATATTTTTCAAGGTGTTCATTTATTGTGGTTTTAAGAGTATTATAGTAATTTAACTAAGTATAGTTATATTAAGCTTTTAAAAGCTTATGTCAATTAGCTTAAGCTTGTGGAGTAAAACATGTGACAAACAAAACTATTTTATAGACTTTTTATTTTTAAAGCTTAAGCGGGTAAGCCCTTATAAGTTTCCTATCAAATACAACCTTATGTAAGCCAGAAAACAAAAACCGTGATCAATTGTTGGAAAATGAGAAGTTTTCTAATTTTGTTTTATAAGCAACACACAAAAAACAGAAAACGTGCTCAAAATAATTATTTTCCGAAATTTCCTCTCCTGACAACAGAAAATCAGTTTTCTGATATTATAACTATGAGTTAGAGAACTTGAATTTAGAGTCATGCAGTTTTTAAAAGATCCCCTAAAGACATAAGAGTTAATATGTTCCCAAGAAAACAAAATGAGATAAGCTCGTGGTAGATAAAACAAACACCTCCAAATCCAAAGATAATGGGTCATTGATGAAACTCCATCAAAACACTGGGCCAAAAGTTATAAAACCCAAAGAGTAACTCCCGAACAAAAATATAAAAAGCAAAAAATCATTAGAAATTTCTTCATTCTTTTCCCCTGCTTCCGATAAACAACACGGTCAAAATTAAATCATTATCTCAACGGTAAAACCATAACCTTAAATTTTCATCTTTCTAATTAGTTTCAACGAAGGGTGAGCCAGCGTTCTTCTTGAGGATGCATTGACACCACTAAATCAACTAAATATACACATCAACAGGACTAACTCTGGAACACCTAACACCCCAAAATTTGGTACATCGGAAGACTTAATCAAACTTTGGGTGCTCTTTGGATTGGTACACAACACAAGTATAGGAAAAAAAGATAGCATAAAACGTTTCACAAACCAATCCCAAATCTAGTTATCTGGTTACATTTATTCAAAACATTGAAAGTAAGGCCCAAAAGAAATCATAAGTTATGTCCACGATTATTATCAGAGTTCTAGAATAATCCTCTAACCATGCCCCTTCTGCCAAGCCCCCAAGAAACAAGCAATCCAAGCATCATCTTAGTTACCCGAGAAATCATGCTAAAAGGTCATTCTTATTGGTGAGTTCATAAGTTTAATCATAAATTGATAGTGGACACGATGGAGTTTATTTGCTATGTGAGACTAAGCGGATATCAATAAACATTCGAATCACATTCCAACAATATTCCTTCTAATAACTCAAACGAGATCTCGGTAGGGGCCCCAAGCGACTCTAGCAGTACCACGACCATAGCAAAGCATAATTCAATGCTACCTGGTCTAGGTTGGAAGTAGATATCTATTCTTAGCTAGGTATCATAGTTATAGCAAAGGATTTCTACCCTAGCCTAAGTCAACATCTACCACATACCTATCCTTCGCTAGTCAATACATAAGCAAATCAAAAAGTAGAAGCAGGTCCAAGAAAATAGTTGCATGCTTTCTCACCCCAATTTAAATAAAACACGGTTAAAAATGGGGCTATGAAACTCACCTCGATTTCCAGCAAGGTACAATTAACCAATAGGAGAAACCAGAATAACAGTTAACAAGTAACGGAAACCACGGACTCGGCACAACCTAGAATATAGATTTGTCTTTAATATATCTCCAATTCAATATTTTCTATCCCCGAATATTTTCCATTTCCTATTTCCAAAATATCTCATTCATAATTCAGTTAGAAACGGTTGGTATCATCGTGTGTAGTGTCGACCCAATTAGACTCCAGTGACTCACTTTACCAAATGCCTATGCATAAATATGACAAATCAATGCGACCTCTATGTGATAAGCTTTATAGCATAATAAGTTTTCAAATTAAATCGTTAGAACTTATCGAACTTGTTAACTCGATAAATTCAACCATTTACTCATCGCACTTATTATTTCAAAAACCATATCACGATCCTAACGAGTCATAATGGTAAGTTATCCATTAATATGTTCGTCCGACGTACATAACGGGTTCTTATTGAGTTTGTTAACCTGATAAGTCTGTTATCTACTTGGGTTAAATATATTAATGTCAAGTCATCCGTAACTCATGCAAATGCCAAAATGATCATTAATTACTCAATAACGACATATTTAAGTAAACGTGCCCTCGAAACATTTAATAACTCGTTATTATAAAACCTTTCCATTTTAAGTCATTAGTTTCCTTTTAAATATATAATAACAAGTTGTATCTTGTTATTAAATATAATACAAGAACTTATTAGTAGTTTTATTTTCTAGTTTATATATACACATGTTTATATATCGTGTCGAGTTTTCAATTTATGTTTCGAGTTATTATCCGTCTCGAGTTCACAAGTCCGAGTCATGACTCTCGGGCTTTTATATGTCATATTGTCCAATAATAAATATAAGTCCATGTTACGCCGTTGTCAGGGTTAACCGAGATTAAAAAGTCACGGTAACACCGACGTTGCACAAAGTTCACATATATAATATTTCAAGTCCAAATAAATATTTTACTACGTTCTGGCCCTAAATCTACGGCTCGGCAACTTAACCACATTTTCAATCAATCTCCATTTTAACTCATCATCAATCCCGTCACTACTCGATATCCAACTCCAACGAAACCAATGCCGAGACCCTAATGGTCTCGGCTTAGCCACGGCCACCACACGAACCAAACGGACCCTAATGGCCCTTGGCTCCTTTCTCGGCTTCAACCATAACTACCATGCCGGACCTCTTGGTCATGGCCACCTCTAACAACAACAACAATCTCAACAATCAATCCCGAACAAACAAAAACCCGGACCCTTTGGTCCTTGGTGCTTCTCGGCTTAACCCATCACGACCAAACCGGTCCCTAGCGGTCGCGGTTGGTTTCCAACACCTTCAACCTTCATCCCAAACCTCAAATCCGCAACAAATACAAAAACATAAAATAAAATGCATACGACCACGACACACGACATAATACTAACTAATAAATTTTCATTTTATTCATTTAAAACTTGTTTTTATCTCGTGTTTCCTACTTAACCTGAACCAAATGAGTCATACGTGACTTGGGGGTCACGAAACGAGTGTTCAACTTGTTTAACTCACCTTCTTTCTTCCCGATCTAAGCTTGAAATGTCAAAACACGAAAAGAAGGTGCGTTTGAGACTTGTTTGGGTGGCGGTATGGATGAGTTAGGGCGCGTGGTGTATGTAATAAGATAAAGGAGAGAAAGGTGAATGTTTTGGTGGTGGTGGTGGCTCACGCCCGGCGAAGAGGGCGGCGAAGGGTGGTGGCAGGCGGCAACAAAGGGTGGTGGCAGTCAGCGGCGGTATAAGGATGTAGAGAGAGGAAGAAATGGGTTAGGGTTTGGGTGAGGGAGATGAGGTGTGTGTGTGTGTGAGTGGGTTTTTATATTTTTGAGGTGGGGATTAAGTGTAATTTATTTATGGCGGGGGGGCTAACATTAAACCACGAGGACCAACATCATAATTTTTATTAATTCTTTCGAATTACCACTTAACGGCTCGTATATTTTATTAATCGTGACTGATAATTTTTATAAGACGCACTATCGATATCGCTCTTAATTATTTTTTTCCGTTAAATTTGATTATAAACACGTCTATTTTCACTTAACGAGTTCAACTCATGTTTTTAGGTTTTTATTGTGCCGACTCGGGTAGTGCCTAATATAAAAGATCATCAACCATGACATAACTCATTTAGTAACATAATCATCCATAAATTATATCAATGATGCACATAATAAATCAAGTACGGGCTCACATAAATCAAACCGGGTTTTTACGTTTTGAGTTTCTCAGGATTATTCATGACGGCATATATAACTAGTTTTTTTAAATTTTCCGAGTTGTCACACCCTCCCAGCCTCAGAACAAACCCGTTCCGGGTTTCAATTCAGGTTACTCACCATGATTTCGAACGAAATAAGGATGAATTTACTTGATTCCACCCTTACGTGATCGCGTAAGTGGAAGATCATTCCAGGAAGTTTCCGTGAAACCCGATGATAGGGGTTCAATTCGGCTTAGATTGCGGATCTTGAATTCTAAGATTTCGATGAGCTCCTCGACGGGTTTTGACGATTGCCACGTTGGAAACAAAGATTTATGTATTCAGCGGGACGACTCCCGTCCAGCACGCATTTCGGATTCGGCACATTGAGAGTTTCGTGAACTTTGCCAAGTTCTGGAAACACCATAAGTGCTTCGCGTTATAGGTCAGATTCCAATCAAACTTTGGCGGGACGTGGTGTAACGAGGTTTCGAACCTATTATGGTTCCTAGTCGTATCTCCTCCTCTCGAAGTATTTCCTTAGTCGCCACTTTGCTAGTCGCTTTTCGCTCCTACTCTCGTGGATCTCCTCAATGGCCTCGTGGATGGATTTAACGGGGGAGGTCTTCTGTTTTCGGTTCTGGTCTGACGGTAGGGAGGGGGTTATCACTTTTGGCTACCTGATGCTCCTAGTGGTACTGTTTTGTCGTATGACGAAATGTCTATTCTTAGGGTTTCGACATGGGGTGGTCTTTTAAATTTAGACACGTTTAGGGTCGGTGTTTGGTGCTAAGGCGGTATTTTTCTTCTGAGTACGAGCGGCTGAGGCTGCCCATACTATCTCCTTCATCGATTACGAAGAAACGTATATGGTTAGTATGACGATCGCGACTTCTATGCGGTATTTCTAATCTATTTCCGACCTTGGTACGCTCCTTTCGACGGTTGGGGTATCCCGATTTATACTGACTAGATCTAGTCCGCTCACTATTACTTCATGGGAGGAGTATCCAGTTCACTTATCATGTGGTTCTTATAGTGGTCGATCCTTTCTTTTGACGACTCTGCTTGCCTCGAGCATTCGTTCCAATAGTCATCCTTACGGCCCTTCTTTGTTGGTTGTATTCTTGCCTAAGAGTACGGTGGCGCTTTCATAGTAGCAACTCTTGCATTCATACTCATCATAGGCTCATCCCTTGACAATCCTCTCTTACGGTCTAGGACATGTTGTAATCCCTTAGGTTAGGCGTGTATACTTCACACATTGTACCCTACTGTCCCTAGCTCTTTATAATTTACTTTACAAGGGTAGAAGTACTCAAGAGCTCTTCCTCTTAGATAGTAGCAACTTTCTTGCATTCATACTCATCATATGGCTCTCTAGAATACCAAAATGACAATCCTCTCTTCCGGTCTAGGACATGTTGTAATCCCTTAGGTTAGACGTGTATACTTCACACATTGTACCTCTATGTTTCTCCTTGGTTTCTTGCTATGGTGAAGTGTCCCTAGCTCTCGGGTACAAGTACTACTGCACCTCATGCTATACCAGAAGTGGAGTAGCTCTTCCCGCATGTCTTCGAATTGACGAGGGGCGCCAACAATTCCTCCCTCTACTGGTCATCATTCACAACAACATTTCCATTTCCTCCCGGTAAGCTAGGCTAGGTGTACTACACCGCACCCAGTTACACTTCTTACGATGCTTCCTCCCAGTTCTTCTTTGGGGTATCCCTCTTACCCCTCGAGTCACCTGATTAAGGTTTTGCTTCCGAATACCTTAGATAGATCTACGATACCGTCCAGCTATCCCAAATCTTGACTTTTCCCACACCGGAGGGTAGGGATAACTAAGTCTTCTGGTGACTAACTCGTGGTGAAGTCCATGTAAATACTATTTACATGACCACAAAGTCAATGGCCTAAATTCAAACCTTACACTCAACGAGTTTAGTCTACCGTTGCTTCTCCTTCATAAGCAGGCTTAGGGTCTAACTCAGGCGCTCTCGGGATTTCTTCTCATCTCTTCGTGTACTTCGGATTCTCTTCGTCGATTCAAATTTAGCAGGCCGGAGTAGGGTTTACGAGTAATTGGTGTAACGTTTCCTTTGGCTCATTCTTCTATTAAAAAGACGTACATTGGCTCCTACTAGTCGACTAGTCTCAACAGGGCGTTTTGCTTGAAGATGTGAAGGGCATGTTCACGTAGACTGACGTTGATTGTTGCTAGCGGTCGATGGGTCCATTCGACGTTATTTCCTATCGTTTATTGCGGAGGACGTGACTGGGATCATAGATTCTGAATTTGTTGGCGTAGGAGTTGACATGATTGCTACGGGCAACCATACCTTTCTAACCGCGTACGAGGTTACAAACCATCAGGAAGGTCGTCCAGCTCGGGGTTTCGTCAAATCAACGTCAGAGATCCTGGGACATCGAAGTCGGTAGAGCATCGAAAGACGTTGCAAGGAAAAGTCGTTCTTTGCGAGTAGGCGGCGTAATATCTCTTCTTCTGACCTAATTTTAACGCTAGATGTGGCTGGCTTCGCGAGCAGGAAGAAGGGTAGGGCAACGTTTTCTGGCATGACATGATCAATACTGTTAATACAAATAAGCCGTAAAAACGTTTATTTATATTTTACGATCTTCTAATATTTTGTCGATAACAAACGTAAAATCATTTTAACGAAACAAATAAAATACGTAAATGGTTTGAACTAATAGTTTATAACATATTCACATTTTCACATAAAACACTAAACAAGTATAAGTGATTTTATGATTTAATATTACATATGTACAAGAACTAGTGTTTATATATTTGGGTAAAATATACACATAACTAGTATGTAGTATATTGGGTAATATAAATGGGTAGAAACTTAAGTATCATAACCCATTGGGCAAATACATTGAATGTAGTTGGGTACAACCCAAAGCCCATGACCCATGGAGCTTGACCCATAACCCATTGCATGACATCATGCTTATATCATATATGGATAATATCCATAACCCATGGTTTTGACCCATACCCATGTGACTAGGTGCATTGCACTCGAGAGATACATTGTATCTAGCTAAAGACCCATGGATCAACCCATGACCCATAACCAAAATACCCATGGGTAAAGAGGCGTCCCATGGATCCCTAGCTTTACGCTAGACGGATCCACTTATGGAAGGGATCCGTGGGATCCGAGGAACGATGAAATTTTTCCTCTATAAATAGTGAGCCATTTCTTCATTGTTACTCACCCCTTTCTAACATACTTTCTCCACGAGTTAAAACTCACTAACCTCGGATCCAAGAGATCTATGTTTGTAGTTTTGTTTTGTGTGATCTTCTAGGTTCCTCTTAAAGGCAAGATCACCACCTTTGAAGTCGAGCAAGCTCAAGTCCATGAGTTGCCATGCTTCCTCATCATCAAGGCTACTGAAGTCCTCTTGTTGATGATTATTTTCTTTCTTCTAAGAAGTGTAGTGTTGAAGACATTTGTGAAAGATGTCTCAAGGGTCAAGACGAAGACATTAGTGAAAGGTGTCGATCGTCCATATTGTAGGCATTAGTGAAAGGTGCCTAGAAGCCAAGTTACAAGACATTAGTGAAAGGTGTCTTGAAGATCTAGCCACAAGACATTAGTGAAAGGTGTCTTGAAGATCTAGCTAAAGGCATTAGTGAAAGGTGCCTTAGATGTACATTCGATATGGTGTGTTTCGATGTACATGATAGATTATTACTAGATCCAAGGATATTGATATCCTTGATTATGTTGTAAAGGAGTAGATCTCCTTTGGGATTAGTCGTTGGTGTAATGTTGGGTAGTAGTTCCTCCATTGCAATGGAACTAGGTGCTTAGCCTAGTACCTAATAAAGGGTAGGCGACGTTGTGTAGGTGTGGTTCACCTTGGTGTGAAAGAACTAGTTACTTAGCCTAGTACCTTATAAAGGGTAGGCGACGTTGTGTTGGTGTGGTTCACCTTGGAGTGAAAGAACCCGTGGTTAGCCTAGCACCGGAAAAGGGTGGCGACGTTGTGAAGGCTTCTCCGCCATAAGGAGATTGGTGTAGTGATTACGAACTCTCGAGTAGGTGACTCGGGAGTGGAGTAGGGCAAGGAAGGTGTCCTTGTAGCCGAACCACTATAAATACTCGCGTTGTGGTTTTGTGCTTCTTACTCTTATCTTTTCATTACATATCTTTATAAGCTTGTTTATCAACATCCAACACACACATCCAAATAGATTGACATAAGTCGATCTAAATAGTTTAAAAGGAAGTTTTAATTGGCAAAAACTATTCAACCTCCCATTCTAGTTTTCCACACGTACCTCAATTACACATAGGTGGCCAATCTTTGTATAATTTTGGTTTGATGATGTGATGCCAAATCCGGTCGCTGGAGTGGATGATGAACTCTTGCGAGTTTATGAACATGAATAGAAACATGACGTTGGTAACTATCAGGGATAAGGATACAGACGATCGTCGATATAAGAAATAGGTCATTACATAATGAGGACGATGGAAAGAAATGATCATGCAGAAGATAGTATAAATAAAAAAAGGCCTTAAATACTCCAAAGTCGCGTATGATTACGTTCCGGATTAGCGTACACCAGGGTCGATGAATCGTGGGGCGATTCTTACAGACGATAAAAATAAAAGAAAATCTTACTACGTCGTACTAAGGAAATTTCAAATTATATTTCGGAAACTTAAAGTAGTCGTTCGTGACGTAACGTCTTATTCTTCGTGGTGCTCTCTAGTCTTCTTCTTCTTCTTGCTAACTTCATTCCACCAGCTCATGATTCCACTATTCTCTGCATTCACTTTTCAGGTGTTCTTTCATTCCACAGCCGTAACAGGTGATGTTGGCCTTCCAACCCGTGTCAAGGGTTGTCTAGGCGCACCCGCAATACTTCGCTAGGTGTCCCACCTTTGCGCATCTGCCGCACATCAACTTACACTCCCTATAGTGATGTTGTCCGCAACCATTGCAGTATGGTTTATTTCCCTTGTATTTATCCTTCCCTTTGTCCCCGTCAACCTTCATCTTAGTGACCTCTTGTCGTTTGCTTGGAGTACTTCCCTCCTTCGTACGATTTTCCCATTTCCTCTTGTTTTTCACTATTCCAGGGACAACATCTCCAATTGATGGGTCCATATAGGCCCTTGCCCAGTTTATGGTATCATGGAGGCTTGTTGTCTCAGCTGAGCTTACATCGTCTCGAATTGAATGAGGTAATCCCCAAATGTAACGCGCGATCTTACAAGCCTCGCTTTCTACCATCTTAGGGCACAACTGGATTAGCTCCAAGAAGCATTGAGTATAGGCCTACAAGTCAGTGCCTTTCATCTTGTGGTTCAAGAAACTCAACCTCCAACTCCTTTCCATTGTTATCGGAGCCACACTCCTTAAACAACATCTCCTTAAATTCTCTCCACGACATTGCGTAGGCCGTGTTAGTCCCGACGGTCTTGAGGTGAGTGCACCACTGCATCCAGGCTTCACCTCGCAACATGGAGGAAGAAAAGTCTACCATGCTTTCCTTCTCGCACCGACACTTCGTAAAGGCAGTTTCCACTTCCTTCAACCATTGGGTCAGGGCAGTGGTCCCGCCAGCACCGTTGAATTCAGTTGTCACCAACTTACTAAACTTCTGGGATTCGGTCTTCATCCTTTCTCCACCCGGATCTCTGGATAGCGAAGTTTGGACGTGTCGTTATATCTAGTAGTTCGGCCATTCGACGGGCCACGTGCTCCGTCAGGTTTTGGTTAACGATCGCGAGGTTGTGCGAAATCTGGTTGTTGATCACTTGAATGGGGTTAATCAAGAGTCGTCCTTGAGGGTCGATGGCAACTGCAGGCGGTATCCAATGGTTTTTATGAGCGCCAACCGCGGGTGTCCAGGTCATCCTAGTCGCGTTTCGTCTTGGGTCCATCACTCTATAACGGAAGGAAATACGGGCGTTAGGCGGGGTTAGTCACAAATAGGAGACGAGCGTCGAGAATGGGCTGCTAAGACGGATATTAGTCGTCGGGATACGCATACGATTTCCTATAGCAATTACGAGTTTCATCGAGATTCCACAATCCAAGAGGTTGGATGTGTCAAAGCGTCCAGGTTGAATTCCGAACAATTCGAGTAGACGTTATCAAAATTATGGTATGAGTTTATGACGGATGGTGATGGTAGATGGTAAAGGAACTAAACCCTCTAACTGAGAACTTCTCAAGTTAAGGTAAGGAAAATCCATATCCGATTGTTTTCTTCTCGAGATGCAATTGCGATGAGATACATACCAAGTACATGTTTCAATTTGTTGCTTTCTGAGGCGGAGTCCTAAATGACGTTAGAATAAGCCTTTTGAAGGCATAGGATGGATGTCCTATCTCGAAGTAAAACGGTACGTCTATATACGGAGAATATCATGAACATAACTGGAACTTGAGATATGCCGAAGAAAGTGATATAAGTGAGGGAGGACTAGATAGGGAGGAGACACGATGCATGACAATGGTGGTTTAAAGCTATCATATTTCGTGGCATCGTGCATTTATTAATGAGTCGTAAGGTGGGTCCTACGCTAATAAATTCCCAAACACGCTTATTAAACCTTATTGGATTCGTCAACCCAATAAGTTCAATAACAAGTGTCGGCTGGTTTATTAACGTGAAACTAACCCGTAACTCCAACCTAGCATAAATCTTCGATTCGGTGTTACCCTATCTCGCATAAATCAATATGTTCTCATTTTGAATTCTGCATAATTCCAAGTTCATATCATTATAATAATTAACGCATGATTCTAAACATATCCTCATGACATAACTATCGTAGCAGTGTTGATTCGCCATTTTATCATATATCCAAAACTTCATATAATTTCCAAGACATATCAAACATATCGCAACCTCATAATATTCCAAGCTCAATAATCATATCGCAATTCATATCATTTCAATAATCATATCACAATTCATAACATACTCAATTCAAGAGGCTTTGGCTTGGCAGGCTGGCATGCGTCGGTCAAGGATCAAGTTTTATAAAAAGTGGTTATAGTTTAGGTTTTATTAAGTACCTAGCTCTTTATAACTTTGGTTGTGATACCAATATGTAACACCCCAAAATTTGGTACAACGGACGACTTAATCAAACTTTTGGGGTGCTACTGGATTGGTACACAACACAAGTATAGGAAAACAAGATAGCATAAAACGTTTCACAAACCAATCCCATATTTAGTTATCTGGTTACATTTATTCAAAACATTGAAAGTAAGGCCCAAAAGAAATTATAAGGTAGGTCCACGATTATTATCGAGTTCTAGAATAATCCTCCAACCATTCCCTTCTTGACCCCGAGAAACAAGCAATCCAAGCATCATCTTAGTTACCTGAGAAAACATGCTAAAAAGGTCAGCTACCGCTGGTGAGTTCATAAGTTTAATCATAAATTCAGTAGTGGACCTGATGGAGTTTATTTGCTATGTGAGACTAAGGCAGATATACAATAAACGTTCCAATCGCATTCCAGCAATATTCCTTCCAATAACGCAAACGAGATCTCAGCAGGGCCCCAAGCGACTCTAGCCAGGTACCACGACCATAGCAAAGCATAATTCAATGCTACCCTGGTCTACGTCGGAAGTAAATATCTATTCTTAGCTAGGTATCGTAGTTATAGAAAAGGATTGCTACCCTAGCCTAAGTCAACATCTACCACATATTTATCCTTCGCTAGTCAACACATAAGCAAATCAAAAAGTAGAAGAAGATCCAAGAAAATAGTTGGATGCTTTCTCACCCTAATTTAGATAAAAAAAAACAGTTAAACGTGGGGCTATGAAACTCACCTCGATTTCCAGCAAGGCTCAATTAACCAATAGCAGAAAGCAGAATAACAATTAACAAGTAACGGCAACCACGGACTTGACACAACCTAGAATATAGATTTATCTTTAATATATCTCCAATTCAATATTCTCTATCCCCGGATATATTCCATTCCCTATTTCCAAAATATCTCATTCTTAATTCAGTTAGAAACGGTTGGTATCATCGTGTGTGGTGTTGACCCAATGAGACTCCAGTGACTCACTTTACCAAATGCGTATGCATAAACATGACAAATCAATGCGACCTCTATGCGATAAGCTTTATAGCTTAATAAGTTTTCAAATTAAATCGTTAGAACTTATCGAATTTGTTAACTCGATAAATTCAACCATTTACTCATCGCACTTATTATTCCAAAAACCATATCACGATCCTGACGAGTCATAAGGATAAGTTATCCATTAATATGTTCGTCCGACGTACATAACGGGTTCTTATTGAGTTTGTTACCTTGATAAGTCCGTTATCTACGCGGGTTAAATATATTAATGTAAAGTCATCTATAACCCATGCAAATGCCAAGATGATCATTAATTACTCAATAACGACATATTTAAGTAAACATGCCCTCGAAACATTTATTAACTCGTTATTATAAAACCTTTCCATTTTTAAGTCGTTAGTTTCCTTTTTAAATATCTAATAACAAGTTGTATATTGTTATTAAATCCTTAATAAAAGAACTTATTAATAGTTTTATTTTCTAGTTTATATATACACATGTTTATATATCGCGTCAAGTTTTCAATTTATGTTTCGAGTTATTAGCCGTCTCGAGTTCACAAGTCCGAGTCATGAATCTCGGGCTTTTATATGTCATATTGTCCAATAATAAATATAAGTCCATGTTACGGCGTTGTCGGGGTCAACCGAGATTAAAAAGTCACGGTAACACCGACATTGCACAAAGTTCACATATATAATATTTCAAGTCCAAATAAATATTTTCGCTCGTTACCGGCCCTAAATCTACGGCTCGGCAACTTAACCACATTTTCAATCAACCTCCATTTTAACTCATCATCAATCCCGTCACTACTCGATATCCAACTCCAACCGAAACCAATGCCGAGACCCTAATGTTATGTATATCCATATCTTCTCAACTCATACGTTTAACATGTTATGTATATCCATATCATCTCAACTCATCCGCTTAACATGTTATGTATATCCATATCATCTCGACTCGTCCATTTAACATGTTATGTATATCCATATCATCTCGACTCATACGTTTAACATGTTATGTATATTCATATCATCTCGACTCATCCATTTAACATCTTATGTATATCCATATCATCCCGACCCATAAATATGTTAAACAAATGAGCCGAGATAATATGGATATATGTAACATGTTAAACGTATGAGACGAGATGATATGGAAATACATAATATGTTAAACGGATGAGTCGAGATGATATGGATATACATAAGATGTTAAACGGATGAGTCGAGATGATATGGATAGACATAAGATGTTAAACGAATGAGTCGAGATGATATGAATATACATAACATGTTAAACGGACGAGCTCAGATGATATGAATATACATAAGAACTTGGTTAACTCTTATCCTCAAAAATTTGGCGCCAAAAGTTTCCGCCACTTTATGGACACCAGAACCTGGTTAACTCTTATCCTCACAAATTTGGCGGCAAAGTTCCATAAAAGCTCTTTTACCATAAATCATATCCGGTTATTAACTCTTATCCTCACAAACACATTACTCTCTTATCATCACAACGACCAATACATTAGACACTCTTATCATCACAACCACCAACATACACCTTGTTATTATGAAGATGGTGCCATATGAAGCTTTTGTGTGTCCTTGGTAAACTATACTATGCATGTCCTTTATCAAAGGTGAACAATTACATATTTTTTATTTGTGTAACATATAAATAATTTGGTTGGTTGTTAAAAATAATGTTCTTTACTCTTTAAGAGTCTCATGAAAACGATTATGGATGTAAATTTTTTTATGGAAGGAGGAACGAATCCGTCTACTAGCCGGTTCTCCAAGAGCTTCAAAGCCTCCAAGTTATTCTCCAGGACCTTCAACACCTCCAAGTTATTCTCTGGGACCTTCTAGATATGCATCGAGTCTTGGAAATGTAGAGTACGCAAACTGCAAGTTCTTGTCTGGAAAGATAAAGGTACTAAAGGCAACACTAGAAATGGAAATACATCCAGAGAACCACACATGATTCAAGCTGCAATACTTTCGAGATTTATAATGACATGGGAAAATTTGGTTTGGAGTAGTTTTTCATTTAGCCAAAGCAATATAGATTTTGAAATGTAATTCGTATGCTTTAATATTTAAACTTTAATCGATTTGTAATGTAGTTCGTATGTTTTAATGTTTGAACGTTTATCGATTTGCAATGTAATTCGTATGTTTTAATGTTTGAACGTTTATCGATTTGTAATGTAATTAGTATGTTTGACTTCTTTGTTGGTTTAACACCGCGCAATGTAGTGCAGCAACATTAGACGAATTGAGCTTAATTTTAACAGCTTAACAAAACTTAATAGTAAAATTATATTAATCTTAAATCATTTATAATTAATAGAAATCATTTTTAGTTAATTTAAACAATATTTTGGTGATACTTTTGGCGAGGACATGTCTTCCCCGAAAGTATTAAATATTTCTAATTTGTTTATAATTTATATTTAACTCAGTGTTAAGAATTTGTGTAAGGGTCCTCGCCAAAAGTCTTGTTCTTGTCAAACTTGGTCAACGCCTTTAAGCGTGGATATGTCCGCGCCAAAGGGTTAGCGATAAAAAGTGCGGGAGTAATTAACGAATGAAGGAAAATTATAAAAATTGGGCAAACTTTTGGCGAGAACATGTCCTTGCCAAAGTTTGCGTTGAATTTTTCTTCGCCGACAAAATATTTTACGTGTAGCGACTTTTGGCGAGAACAAAGTTGTCCTCGCCAAAAGTCATAAAAAGTCTGGTCACCCATTCTCCATTTTGTTGTATTGGCTACCAAGAAACATATCAAGTGAACCGCCCGATTGTCGAGCTCTAACCAAGCGTCGTATCGTGAGTATTCTCTCAATCATACGGTTATCCATTGTACACCTTTTGCGACTAAACCTTAAAGAGTAATTTAAACATCTAACAAAATAAGTTCAACGACAATCTTGTTTGATTAGTAATGTAGTAGTTTTTCATATGTTTATTCTAGTATTCTGTAATGTTCATTGATTCCTTTGTCATCATTAAGCAATTACAAGCAAACAATATTATGTTTCATTGATTCAACATGTCATCATTAGTTCATACAATTTTAGGTACCTATACATTTATACAAACAATTGACATAAAGGGCGAAGTAATTTTCATGCAATACAAACATGCAAAGTACTTATCATACTAGTATATTGTACTTGGATAAGATTTGACACAAGGCATATCAAATGGTGGAGCACATGCTAGTGACTCATGCATAGCAATGATTTGATAACATGCAAAGTACTTTTCATACTAGTATATTAGGCTATACAAAGTGGTCGGTCGATTGGCCGGTTGTTCTTACACCGACCGAGTCGTCCTTCTTTGTAAGTAGTCGGTCTTGGGTCGATCGGCTTCAAAACAAGCAAACCCTTTGTCCCTCGATGATAATTCACTCAAAAAAAAAATTGTACCGTTACATTAAAAAAAGCATTTTTAACTTTTTATTAAAAGCGTAACCTATTTTATCAAATTTTTTTATGAAAGAACAAAACACAAACTTGTTTTATCATTTCGTTCTTTCAGTTAAAGAAACATAAGAACAAAATCAAAACCTGCCTGAGACCTTGCTATCAAGATCTTTGTCGTACTCTCTTTTTGGTGATTCGAGATTAAAGGATACCGCAAAGGAAATAAGAAGAGTATATGTTGTGTTTGGTTTATGTGATTAAACGAGAGTGAGTTTAGCCAGATTGTAAGAAGGTTGGTGGTTGCATGTGTGTTGTGGCTGCAAAGAAAAATTAGGTTACAAGTGAGAAATATTAAGGTGCAAGTGTGAATTTAGTGTTATATAAGTGAACATTTGGGTTAATTTGGATTTTTTTTATTGAGCTGTATGTTATTTGGTTTGCAAAATTCGGTTGGACTCATTATAAAAGGGACGAATCTTACTAATACCAAAAGTTAGTAAGGGGACACAAATATTGGATTTGGCCATTAGTATACATTTGGTATAACCAATATTGGATTTGGACGAGTGGTTTAAAGTTGGTATAATAATTTTTAGCAAGTTTTTTGTGTTATAATTTGTGAAGCAAGTTAAATATTCTATATATGGAATAAAACCAAACGTCGATGCACTATTTTATTAGTTTTAAAATGTTATTGTAAGGCTGCTTGGGCTAAACGTCTTGCCCCGCTACCGACTTTGATGTTATCGCCTTTGATAATAACTTTGTTGTCAGAAGACGTGTCTTTCTTCTTCATCTTCTACGTGTTGTGAGGCACCACCTCTTTTAACTATGATGTTGGCGGTGACATTTAAACTTGTTAGGTCACCATAATAGAACACAAGTAACAATATGAAAGAAATGAGATGAAGTAGAGATCGGTTGCACACAATACACACACACGTTATGATAATAGAGAAAGGATAAGCATAGGTGTAATATGAAAGTGAACAACCAACCTTCAAATGAAGGTTTACATGAGGTATTTATAGGAAGGAACTAGGGCAACATGCAAGTTCCTTTCCTTTCCTTACTAGGCTTAGGCCAAGGCTTATGGGCCTTCTACATAAGCCTAGCATAATAACAAACATAAAGGCCTAATTAAGCTAACTATTACATATTAATTACTAACACTTGTAATCAAGTTTAGAAGTGATTCCAACAATCTCCCCCTAAGTGTTGGTGATTAATGATATGAGTAATAACGTTGTAGGTGCTGATGTAATAGTATCTTTGACGTCTTCTGACATTCTTCTTTCCTGTGAGAAGAAGTGTCTTGATTCAAACAATCTCCCCAGTGTAGGGATCTTGTTTACTTTGAAGATTTTTCAGCTTTGACGTCATCGTTATCTTTGTTCTTTGTGGTGGTAGTGATAGTATGTTGTTGTTATCTGCATCAGGTATGCTTCGTTGCTCCAGTGTCTCCTCGTCTTTCTTCAACATGCTCACACACTCTTTATCGTTGGATTTCAGTACTGATGTAGTTCTCTTAGTCTTTAAACTTTGTAAATTCTTTGACTTTGACGAAGAATTATTCTGACTTTGTGTTGCCTTTTGAGAGAACTTCAATTAGTGTTGTAGTTGGTATGAGCATGTGAAGAATCTGCACGATCTTTTCCACCATGAGCATCCATAAAAGAAAACATAAAACATGGGTTAGAAATAATCCAGTGACATAAGTTTGAACTTGAGTGTGTTATGACATAGTGTGAAAACACATCTCTAATTCTCACAAAGGTCGTTCTCGAATGGATTAACACAAGTGAGATAACGCGATGTGCAAGTATATCTGATTCGGTGAGTCGTTGAGGTACAAAGCATCACCTCACTGATCAGAGACCGTTTGAGACACACTAAGCGTAACCCACAAAGAGTTACCGGTGACTGCTTGTCGGTCGTTTTTGATGTTGACCACAGCGCAGAATTTCCATTCAATCACCGAGGATCACGGTTGTGAACCCCTCATAAATGTTCTCGACAGTTGCTAAGATTTGTGAAGGACTCGATAATATATCACTTGTGTTCTTATTGTTGAGCGACAAGCGATGAATTGTCAAGTGTACCTAAGAGATCTTTTGATGAATCTCGTGGCTCTAGACTCAATAGTGCGCTTTGGTTTTCTGGCGGAGACTAGGGAGAGGTCTTCTTCTTCAATACCAAGAATCTCTAAGAAAGCCGATACTTCGTAGGGTTCCTGTGAGAATGAAACAAGCTTCATTGAGAGAAACTTGAGTGGCTAAGAAGGTTTAGTGCATGCGTCCTTTGGGTCCATGACGACTTTGATCTTCAATACCTAGGCGTCATCAAGTGACAACCAATGGCATATGAATTGAACCCGTGTATGCCTTCTAAGTTGAATAATCACGGAGGCTATTTCTTTTCACCCTTGTGGAAAACTAGAAGGGGTTGAATAGTTTTACCAATTAAAACTTCCTTTTAAACTATTTAGATCGACTTATGTCAATCTATTTGGTTGTGTGTGTTGGATGTTGATAAACAAGCATATAAAGATATGTAATGAAAAGATAAGAGTAAAAGCACAAAACCACAACGCAAGTATTTATAGTGGTTCGGCTACAAGGACACCTTCCTTGCCCTACTCCACTCCCAGAGTCACCTACTCGAGTTTGTAATCACTACACCAATCTCCTTATGGCGGAGAAGCCTTCACAACGCCGCTTAACCTTTTTCGGTACAAAGCTAAATACCGAGTTCTTTCACACCAAGGCGAACCACACCTAACACAACGTCGCCTACCCTTTATACGGTGCTAGGCTAACCACCGAGTTCTTTCACACCTTAGGTGAACTACACCTTCACAACGTCGCCTACCCTTTATTAGGTTCTAGGCTAAGCACCTAGTTCCATTGCAATGGAGGAACTACTACCACACTACACCAACGACTAATCCCAAAGGAGATCTACTCCTTTACAACATCATCAAGGACATCAATATCCTTGGATCTAATGCTAGTCTATCTAGTACATCGAAACACACCATATCGAATGTACATCTAAGGCACCTTTCACTAATGCCTTTGATTAGATCTACAAGACACCTTTCACTAATGTCTTTGATTAGATCTACAAGACACTTTTCACTAATGTCTTGTGTCTTCACTTCTAAGCACCTTTCACTAATGCTTCTTGTCTTGACTTCTAAGCACCTACCACAAGTGCTTATCCTATAGAGCGATAGATACCTTTCACTACTATCTTCGCCTTGACACTTGAGACATCTTTCACTAATGTCTTTAACACTCGCTTCTTTGAAGAAAGAAAGGGATCATCAACAAGAGGACTTCAATAGCCTTGATGATGAGGAAGCTTGGCAACTCATGGACTTGAGCTTGCTCGACTTCAAAGGTGGTGATCTTCCCTTTAAGAGGAACCTAAAGATCACACAAAACAAAACTACAAACATAGATCTCTTGGATCTAAGGTTAGTGAGATTTAACTCGGGGAGAAAGTATGTTGGAGAGGGTGAGATATAATGAAGAAATGGCTCACTATTTATAGAGGAAAAACCTCTGTTTCCCGGATCCCACGGATCCTTCCACTTGGGATCCGCTAGCACAAAGCTAGGGATCCGTGGTCCGCTCCTCTTTGCCCATGGGTATTTTGGATTATGGGTCATGGGTCATGGGTTATGGGTTGATCCATGGTTTTCAATCTAGATACAATGTACCTTAAGTATACATTGAACTTGTGTAAGTGGTATATATAAAACCATGGGTTATGGGTCAAAAACCATTTGCTAGTTTTATCTATTTAGTATATACTTGCTTTTACCCATTTTAGTATATACTTGTTTTACCCATTTTAGTGTACTTAATATAAGTATGTATTAACCCAATATGTAAACACTAGTTGTTGTACATATGTATCTAACTCATAGAGTTACTTAAACTTGTTAAGCCAATATGTAAACACTAGTTGTTGTACATGTGTATCTAAAATATAAAATCACGTAATCTTGTTATAGTGTTTTATGTGAAAGCGTAAGTGTGTTAGAAAACTATTAGTTCAAACCATTTACGTATTTTATTTGTTTCGTTAATATGATTTTACTTTTGTTATCGACAAAACATTAGAAGATCGTAAAATATAAATAAACGTTTTTACGGCTTATTTGTATTAACAATCTCCCTTTTGTTGATGACAAAACATAAAATTATTTTAAGGAAAAGCTAAAATTGTAAATGTTTGAATTTGTAGTTTACTTTCATCTCCCTTTTGTCGAAACAAAAGTGTTTGAAGAAACTAACACAATTTTATAAGAAAAATTATAAAAGATGTAATGAGAGCAAGTGGCGGGAATGGTACTGCGTCTTAACTCCCCAGACGAGTCCATCCCTTTGAAAAAGGGCGTCTAGGACATAATGTAAAATAAGCTACTTGTGTTTGCAATTAAGTTTGCAAATGGTTCGCCTAAGTAAAACGTGCTCCCCTCGAATATTGCAAAGTTGCAATGGGAAGTTATGAAATATAAATCAAATGTTGCAAGTAATTTTACAGCGTATTGTTTTGACACCAAGCTCCCCTAGCTTTAGGATGTCAAAAACTTTTAGTGTTAATTGAAAAGCGCAAAACAAGGGTTAGAAAACAAGTATAATTCACAATTTCCGGCAAATGTGATAAAGAAAAACATTCGACTTCACGGATCCCACGGTTCCCTTCTAGCGGGGATCCGTCTGAGCAATCTTGAGGGATCCGTCATTGATGACTAAAATCAGCAAAGGTGATATAACAAGTAATGTTATCACACAAATGAGATATGAGTACAAAGTAATTATATGCTCAACGAAATAACAAGTAGCATGTAATTCCATTTAATAAAACAAGAGTTATGATATACATGACTCAAAAATAAGAAAATAGACAATACATAACTAGGAATTTCTTAGACCAACTAACGCTGAAGCTTAGACACCACTATAATCCTCTAGCTCGAGTTATGTTTAGGTTTAATCTCGTCAAAGCGTTCGAGGAGATGATAGAACATGAAACGTTGGTCTTCTCGTACATCATGTATCAAACTTTCAACATGTTGACAATGATAGCAATCTTTGTCATGGCTAGAGTAGTGGTGGTGGATGAAATGAAGTGGCTAGATTCAAAGGATCAATTGAAGTGGTTTGAGGAGCCTCGAATGATGGAGGGATTGGTGGAGGTCCATTTAGGAATGGTTCGATCAAGAATGATGATGGTGGTAAAGATGTGTCAACTTCCATAAGGTCGGGTGGTTGACTTTGGTGATTTCTTATAATCCAAATAGGATTATATGATGGAAACGACGAAAAGGAAGCCGAGCAAGTGTTGACTCAACACCTTGATTTTGAATCATTGTTCCTCTAATGAGGAGAATGTTGTCGGTGGAAGCGGATGAGGCGGCCTAGGTGGCAAGTCCTCTAAATTGTAGAGGTGAGGTGATGATTGTGGGGATGTAAAGAGATAGCTCTAGGAACCAATGGTGATGGTTTAGTGGAGATGATATTGTTTGGCCTAGGAGGTATGGTGGTGTTTGGCATAGGTAATTTTGTGGGTACTAACCTTCTAGGAATTGGTTTGATTGGATGATGAAGGTTTGTTGGTTTGACCGGAGATGATTCGGTTGAAGAGATTTCGTGTACAACATGAGCCCTTTTGATGGGTGGTTCTTTGGTGGATAGGTTGTTACTTGGGGTTTTCTCATGATGAGATGATTTGAAGAGATTGCAAAGGCTGAAAGTTAGAATGAGAGTGATGACTATGGAGGTCCTAACAAGGTGGTTTATAAACCAAAAGATTTGGAAAGTGCATTTAAGCTCTAAGCCACTAAAATTCATTGGAATGTGATGATTAGCATGCAAAGAGTCAACTCGAGAGGTTGTCTTGTTCTAGGAACTCATTTAAGATGAGATGGAGTGTTTGAGTTGAAATGATTTGTTTTAGTAAGATTTGTCATAGATCGTCATCCGGATCCCACAGTTCCTTTCCGAGGGATCCGTCTAGGCTAGTTCTAGGGATCCGGCGTTCGTAGCTTTATGAAAGAGTGGAAATGATGTTTCTAAGATCCTAGATCTACATCACCTTGAGTGTTTCAGTTCTCTAAGTGTTTTAAATGAAGGGTGCTTAAGTGTTTGAGGGCAATGAGTGGTGTAGCTAATGATTGTTATTTATGGAAGGATTTGGAACTTTCAACAAGTACCAATGGATGAGCAATAATGACATTAAAGATGTCAATTTAAGTTAAATGAAACTAAATGATCCTAGAGATCAGGTTGTGTCTTAGGATTATGTTTTGGAAAATATCCTAATGGTTATGAGATGGGAAAAACTAGGATTTGATCAACTTTGATCAATTTTGAGGTGAGATTGATTAATGATCAATATTGTCATAATCGAAGGATTTCTAACCTAGTTGTGAGATATCATATAAGAAGAATAAAGTGTGAGTTTTGGGAGCGGAAGAGTGATGGATTTGAAATGGTAGATCTAACAAAGCCTTAGAATGTGATCTATGTGAGTTGGAAAGAATAGGAAAGGTCAACCTATCTTGATAAAGTCTTGATCAATCTTAAGACACTATGTTTAGCTTAGTGTGAGGTGTTCTAAGGGATGTGTTTGACATATAATGCTTGCAATTGCATTTTACATTTTGCCGATCCATGGTTCCCTAGATGTAGGGATCCGTTTAGTACAACATTTGGGATCCATCTATACGCTAGACAGAACCTTTACTAAAGGTATGCAATGATCATGACAGTGCATTATATTCCAAGCTTTGTTTAAAGGAGTTCAAAAACTAGGATATCAAATGTAAGATGTGTTATTTCATGAAAGAGATAGGATTACATTGATAACTAATGAGTAGAGTAGAATTGATCATATTTGACTATTCTAGGTTCCTTGAGTGTCTTCACTAGGAGGATCATTATGTGATTGATGGGTATTGGTGGAATCATGAATGAAGAACGTCTTCATGAGAGATATGTTTAGCGGTTCCATCATCTTGTTCACAAGTACGTACAACGGACTTTGAAATTGAGGATGGAAGTGCATAACATTGTGATAAAGGCGTGTCAAGAACATTCCATAAGGGATGAGTTTATTCTATTTGGTTGTGTGTGTTGGATGTTGATAAACAAGCATATAAAGATATGTAATGAAAAGATAAGTGTAAGAAGCACAAAACCACAACGCATGAGTATTTATAGTGGTTCGGCTACAAGGACACCTTCCTTGCCTACTCCACTCCCGAGTCACCTACTCGAGAGTTTGTAATCACTACACCAATCTCCTTATGGCGGAGAAGCCTTCACAACGATCGCAACCTTTTCCGGTACAAAGCTAAATCACCGAGTTCTTTCACACCAAGGCGAACCACACCTAACACAACGTCGCTTACCCTTTATACGGTGCTAGGCTAACCACCGAGTTCTTTCACACCTTAGGTGAACTACACCTTCACAGCGTCGCCCTACCCTTTATTAGGTTCTAGGCTAAGCACCTAGTTCCATTGCAATGGAGGAACTACTACCACACTACACCAACGACTAATCCCAAAGGAGATCTACTCCTTTAAAACATCATCAAGGACATCAATATCCTTGGATCTAATGCTAGTCTATCTAGTACATCGAAACACACCATATCGAATGTACATCTAAGGCACCTTTCACTAATGCCTTTGATTAGATCTACAAGACACCTTTCACTAATGTCTTTGATTAGATCTACAAGACACTTTTCACTAATGTCTTGTGTCTTCACTTCTAAGCACCTTTCACTAATGCTTCTTGTCTTGACTTCTAAGCACCTACCACAGTGCTTATCCTATAGACGATAGATACCTTTCACTACTATCTTCGTCTTGACACTTGAGACATCTTTCACTAATGTCTTTAACACTCGCTTCTTTGAAGAAAGAAAGGGATCATCAACAAGAGGACTTCAATAGCCTTGATGATGAGGAAGCTTGGCAACTCATGGACTTGAGCTTGCTCGACTTCAAAGGTAGTGATCTTCCTTTAAGAGGAACCTAAAAGATCACACAAAACAAAACTACAAACATAGATCTCTTGGATCTAAGGTTAGTGAGATTTAACTCGGGGAGAAAGTATGTTGGAGAGGGTGAGATATAATGAAGAAATGGCTCACTATTTATAGAGGAAAAACCTCATGTTTCCTCGGATCCCACGGATCCTTCCACTGGGATCCGGCTAGCACAAAGCTAGGGATCCGTGGTCCGCTCTCTTTGCCCATGGGTATTTTGGGTTATGGGTCATGGGTCATGGGTTATGGGTTGATCCATGGTTTTCATCTAGATACAATGTACCTTAAGGATACATTGAACTTGTGTAAGTGGTATATATAAAACCATGGGTTATGGGTCAAAACCATTTGCTAGTTTTATCTATTTAGTATATACTTGCTTTTACCCATTTTAGTATATACTTGTTTTTACCCATTTTAGTGTACTTAATATAAGTATGTATTAACCCAATATGTAAACACTAGTTGTTGTACATATGTATCTAACTCATAGAGTTACTTAAACTTGTTAAGCCAATATGTAAACACTAGTTGTTGTACATGTGTATCTAAAATATAAAATCACTTAATCTTGTTATAGTGTTTTATGTGAAACGTAAGTGTGTTAGAAAACTATTAGTTCAAACCATTTCGTATTTTATTTGTTTCGTTAATATGATTTTACTTTTTTATCGACAAAACATTAGAAGATCGTAAAATATAAATAAGCGTTTTTACGGCTTATTTGTATTAACAACCCTTTTCTTTACTTTTCTTTTTAATTCTTCAACTCCTTCTTTCTCCAATTCTCATTTCTCCTTTTAATAATCATACCTAAGGACTTCTAGATTCTAATCATTGGTGGTGTCTTTGGGTAGATCCTCCGACTCTGGCGGATCATAGGATGGTTATTCCTAACCTTAGTCACCTTATAACCCATGACTAACCTATGTTGCCATTAAAACCATTATCTTGAAAATCTCTCAAAGTGGTTATGAGTAAAAGCATTTTGTACCACCGTTGAGAGTTTAGGATTTTGCAAATACTCCCCTACACGTGCTTAAGTATTTTGATGTAAATCGCACGGTGAGAGAAGAGCGCCACTTTTGAATTGATCAACTCTAGGTAGACAATCCCCATGAGACACGATTCGTTGCATAGTTAAAGAGTTACATTGTCAGCTTTTAGGTGACAACTAGCTCTAATAACTACCTTGAAGGTGTGGACAAACCTCGAAAGGTTGTCAAACCCGTCAAAGTTCATATCTACCAAGAGTTTCTCGAATGGTACATTCTACTAGGACAAGTCCTTTGCGAGACACGTTTACATCACTAGCGAACTAGTTTGAAATTATTACCCATCCCAGACAAGTCTTTTCGAGTTACTAACATTTAAGATCTCATCAATTCATTGGTTAAGTCTTTTAGCATAACGATTCATTTGCCATTCACAACATATTTCTTATCACATAGTTTTTCTCCCCCTCAAAAATGGCACATAAATGTTATTTTTGACGAAATTTAGATATCGAATATGACCATTTCGAGTTTTGTGGGAAGATTACCACAAAGAACAATTTGTGAACAAATTTTTTAATCAAATACTCCCCCTCAACAAGTGATATTAACTTTTGAGGTTTTGAAAATCATAAGGGAAGTACTTGTTCTTTTGAGCAAAACTTTGAGAAATGAAAGTTTTGATTAGTTTTACTCAAAAGTAAAGCTTTAGCTCCTTTTATAAGGATTGTGGCAGTCGTACCACGTGGTCCTTTCATGACAAGTACGGGTTGTACCTTTGTTATGTGCACAAGCCATTGTCAATTATCAAACAAACAAAATCACAATCAAGAATGTTAAGAGAGTACCCAATGATTGCAAACGACCAACAACTTTCTGAGGACGTTGAAAAGTCAGAATCGGAAAATTTAGTCATCCTCCCACATAGCTCTCCAACCGTTGCATCTGATCCCGATGAATCAAACTTTTATCAATCCTAGTTATAAATCAACGAACATCCTTGCGATCCTTTGAATTCCATCTCTTCGTCTGAATTATACCCAACTCAATGTCCTTCAAACGATATGCCAATCCATCTCGAACCATCTCCAGGGTGGCGTCATAGAACTTCGTGAATTTCATCGAAAGCCAAGAAGCAAGTATGATGATTTTCACTTTGGTGAGCGAACCTAAACTTTAGATTATGAGCGATTTTGTCTTGAGGTTCTTGATTAATTTCGTTGAAGTGTAGAATTTAGGTAAGATTCGACCCGGGTGGATATCTTCCACACTCTTTGATTTGATGCGTATGAAAACAAGGAGTGCGATGTGTACTTGATCCGAATTTCGGTTGAGGTTCGGGTTGGGGCTCGGTATGTCGTAATCCTCACCACCGGTGTATGTAAAGTGATCAATGGTTTTCACCATTGGTGGTGTGGTTTCAAACCCTTGGTTGATCAGTTGTGGTGGTACGTGTAGCTTGTTGTGTAGTGGTGAAAACACGCTTAACCATTCGTCGAATCATTGGATGGTGTTGCCTTCTTATGATTTTGTTGTAGACTTAGTTGTTTATTTTGTTGATGGAGGTGATGATTGAGATGATGATTTGGGTTTGGTGGAAGTGTCAAAGGTGATTCAAGACTGTTGAGGTATGTGTGTTGGATTGTCAACTATGTAGTTATCGATTCCTTCTTTAACTTTTCCTCTTGACTCTAACACTTCTTGACCTCTTTTCGCATCATTTCCTCTTGACCACCAAATTATCATCATCGAGACTCTTTCATCCTTATCATGATCGTAATCTCATTCTTCATATATTTCCACATCTTCACCATGCTTTTCTTTTGCGGTTGTTTTAGTTGTTGTTGTGGTTGCTTCATTTCAACAACAGAGTGTAGTAAGATGACACCATGATCCTTACCGGGTTGATTAACCGGATCGGATGGGGTGAGAGTTGTTTGCAATGGATCTTCCATAAGTGGAGGACTCTTGCTTGACCTTCACCTTGCCGGGTTGATAAACCGGAAGGTTGAAGCATGAGATTCCATCCTTTTACGCTTTAATGTCTTCTGAAATTTTCATTCTTCATTCATTAAATCATACTCATCATCGTAAAGAAGTCGGAGATTGAGGATGACTTTACGAGCATGTATTTGAATGGATGTTGCGGAAGGATGACCACAGAATTACGCAAGATGATTACGAGCATATGAAGTTGTTGAAGGCGACACGAGATTGTTCTTGCCAATTGTTTTGTCGTATCCACTGGGAATGTGTTTGCCATCGTGAGCTCAGCTGGGGCATTGATGTTTGCTTGATTTGCAACCATTTTATGATCTGAAAGTCATTAGACAAATAGACAGACATATGGAAACAGAATGTGTTTGTTTTAGTCTGAATTATTATCTAATTACTTGTTTGATGGTAACATGTTTATGTTAGTTTGATAACGCTACACGCGTCGTTAGGGGTCAAAGGAACTTCCTTTTCTTGAGCAAGTTTTATAACAACCTAGGCAAAGAACCTAATCGTTGTAGTGTAGTATTAGGGTAAGCCACGGTATTGATATCGTTCTCTAGGGAATAGTGTCGTTAGGTGAAGTGTATGTCGATTTAAGTCTAAAGGTGAGGATGATTATTTTGTATTTTATATTTTATGGAATGGAAGGTGCGAATCTCGGGGTTTGGATTTGGGGTTGGTATTTCTACGATTACTCTACTTATCTAATTATCTAATCTAAGGTGTATGTAGTCTATGTCTAATTATTGTGTGCTCGTATGATAGTTTAAAGATGCGTTTATGTTAGGAATTAGAAAATTCCATAGTGAAGAGTCGGTCACCCCAAATGTTATCTAGCTTAAGTTAGCTCGTAGACTTGTCGTTAGTTTCGTTATTTAGTAGTTTATTTATTAGTTTGTAGCGTAGTATAGCTTAGTGCAACACCGTGGAGGAAGGACGGGTCTTTACCCACTGTATGCCTGATCCACAGTCCGATAGGAGGACGGTATGTTTGTAACTATAAATACCCCTTCCATCCATGGAAGGGGTGGTGCTTTTCAATCTAATACTCTACATTTTGTGAAGTAACTCTCTACCAAGAAAACACCCAACTCTCTAACTTTCTCTCTCTAATGGCTAATATGTATTTTGATCTCCCAAGACCACCCGAATCATCAAACACAATAAAATAAAGATCCTACAAATGGTACCAGAGCCAAGGTTGTTGTGTTGTGATGATTTATTGTTGCGTTTGATTCTTGTGTTAACTGTTTTTGTACTATATTGACTGGAAAAGTGTTTTTCGTTTAATATTATGGTTATGATTTTAGCATGATTCTTGTATTCCTTTGGTCTAAAAGGTGTCTTTATGATCTTATGTCACTTTTATTCAAAGCAGATTCTTGTACTATCATTTTATGTGACGATTTTTGTTGTACCAAAAGTGAAGTCAATACATCAATCTGGTCTATTTTCATGGTCAAATCGGTCAAAGATTGCATTTTATGATGATTATCCGGGTTTCTTATGAAGATGGCGGAAAACTCATCGGAAATGGTCAAAAGGGTCTAAGCGAGCGGTTTATACATTTTTACGGGTCATTCTTCATGGCGAGTTGGTCATATGTTCCTTCATGGCGACTTGTCTTGACAAGTCGTCCAGTTCGTTGAATCTGGTCTTAGCGAGTTAATGGTGCTAACACGTGGCGACTTAGTGTCATGATGCTAGCGACTTGGTGTGTAAATGAATGGGTAGCGACTTATATTGATAAGTCCTAGCGACTTAGTTTGGAAAAGGGTCCTAGCGACTTAGTTTGGAAAAGGTCCTAGCGACTTAGTTTGGAAAAAGGTCCTAGCGACTTAGTTTGGAAAAGGGTCCTAGCGACTTGGTTTGAAAAGCAGTTAAAGACTTGACCGTGATGAAATGATGAAGAAGAAGACTATGACTTGACCATGAAAACCAAACTACAAGACTCTTATGCGACCCGTTAACCTTTCATTTATTTCAACCACAAAGACCATAAACCATTCATCACTACTTGAGTTATTTCACCATCATCGGTCCATGTGTACTAATCAAAACCAACATCTATCCTAGATCCAAGACTCAAAAGGAAACATTCTTTTGATTTTCATGACCTCGGTTTATCTGTTTCGTGTGGTACACAACTGTACAAAGACTTGTTAAGGCCTTACAATTTAAGATAACATCAGATCCAAACAAATTAAATGATCCGACCTTAATTACTAGATCTCGGTTTCTTTTCTTTCGTGGTTATCAAAGATAAAATCAAGACCTTTTAAGATCAAGCATTCGAAAGAGATGTAACATCATTGATCTAAAGAGGTTGATAATATCGAAAATAAAGAGTTGATTTTAACAATGATGTCAATATCAAGTCTTTGATTCGCTTGAGTAATATCACGAAACCTCTTCATGACGGTCATTTGTTTGATCCTCTTGGGTCAATTAAATCTCGAACAAACCGAAAACAAGGGCAATAACAACTTGTGCTACTCCTTGGTTTTCTTGGTTCGTTGCTCATTATAATCTCTATAACATGTTGGGATAAACAATTACCTACGGATGCTCTTCGTTATCACCATCCTCGTGGCGTTTAAGTATAGCTCAGCGCCATCCCGATGGAGAATCTAAGACCCTCTAATCAAAGCCATAAAGCCATCCACTGTGGCGATTATATGACCTAAAATCAAAGACATCTAACCATCCATGTAGTGATGTGCGAATGAATTTAGATGTGAGATCAACTTGGTTTCGATATATTGGAAAAAGTTAAGCGAGATAGGGTGAAAATCTTCCTTCGTTTGACTTGGAATAAGAAGATGGGGCTGATTTTTTGATTTAGGGTTAGTGGTGTATATTAGCGATGGGGGCGGATCATTAAGGTGTGTTTTAGGGTTTGTTTGTGAGGTGTGTATTATATACCATGATATTAGGGTAAGTAATATTCGGTTATGGGCTTTTCTTGGATATCTCTCTTGGACCGAATACTACTATCAATGGATGTATTGGATGCTTGAATTAGAAATGGGCCTGATATGAGTCAATTATGGGTCTCACTCATGACTTATGGTCCGACACACGAATGAGAAAAGGGACTTAACTGGGCTAACATATATGGTTTAGTGGAAATGCATGATACATATTATTACTAACCATATGGTGTGTCATTTTATTAGATTGGGTGTGCGTATGTGGCTTATGAGTATTTGAATCGGTTTGATAGATTTTTACTTGCTTGTTGGACATTTGACTTGGATGATTAAATTGACGTTTATGGACCGAGGCTTGATTATTACATGTTACCATATGAAGGCTGTACACACGATTGGGTTGGATGGGTTTCTCATGATTTTGATTTTATGAGAAATTTGATTATATGTGATGTGATTGGGAGATTTGACAATGAGATTTATCGATGAGATCTGACGATAAGATTTGACTATGATATTTGAAGAGAGTTGTTGAAATAATGAGACTAGTTGGTTTGTGATTTGATACGGTGGCTTATACATTTTCACGAATCATATTTTGTCAAGGCTCGAATTTATGATTAATCAAAGTTGACTACAGGTTTGTTGTTCGGTATTTCTTATTTGGATTTGAAGTGAGGTTTTTCCGGGCGCGTCTGCTTATTTCGTCGTCATTCTTTCTACCCTTCCGCGAAGATGACTTGTTTGGGCGTTTATTGAGCGTGATAAAGACTTGGCTATTTAGTTACGGTTGTGATTCTTTCTCGCTTAACCCATAACGTAGCTATCACTTGATGTCTCACGCGATTGAGGATATGTCAAGAGGTTTTGTACATTGGGTACACCTTTTCTTTTCACGAGGATTAGTACAAGTTTAAGTAACAAATCTGGGGAAGTTCACGTCATGTTCGAGTTTGATATATCGGGTTTACTTCTCCATGTGGTCACTACAATAGCCGACAGATTACGTGAATGGTGTGTTTACCAAAGTGTTGATTGGATGGTTGATGATGTTGATGATGTTAGATAATGAACCGCTGCATGTTCCCCTAAAACAGATATTCACCGAAACCAAATTTGTCATAATACATTCAAACTGACATTGTTTACGGTTTTGTCTTGATTTTGTAAAATCCCGCGAAAGAAACTATTTCTCGGTTTAAATCATAGACTTGTAAAATCCCGTAACAATGAAAACATCCTGGTAATAGTAAAGTGCATTTCCGGATCTATCTTACGGTTTATTCTTGGTTTTGTAAAATCCCGCGAAAGAAACTATTTCTCGGTTTAAACCATAGAGTTGTAAAATCCCGTTATGATGGAACCATCCTGGAGAAAGGAAAGTGTATTTCGGGATCTTATCGATCTTTGGTGCTACGTTTTCGCTTGAAGAAGGGATAAATGGGTGTACTTCATGAATTGGATGTGTGTTTGGATTTTCGTCATGGCGGTTTGGGTATTACATGGTTTCTGAGGGTTGTGTGCTTTTAACCATGGTCGGGATGAAAACCATTATCAAAGTTCATTTAAATGTCAAAGAAGGCTAGATTTGAGCGATTCGGAAGATGTGACAACGGCGTTAATTGATATTATTTATTTGAGGTTGAAGTGAAATATCACGGCGAGTGTACTTAGTATCTGAAGGTATCGGGGATGGTTGGATGAAGATTCTTCATGATCCTTGTTCGATGCTTATTATCAAAATGAAGACTTGGAAATCTAGTTATTGTTGGGTGTCTTTTACCTTTTCTTTTACCACTTGGGGAATTGGGCTCATACCACTACAAAATAATTATCACTTTAAGGAGTTACGTTGTAGTGCTCGATGTCACATTCAATTGTGGATTTTCAAGAGGTGATGTCGTCTATTACTTGATGGTTGGTTGGTTGAAGAGTATAGAGTACTTAAGAGATTCAATGGAGCATGAATTCTCGGCACCGCTCTTTGGTACATATGTGCAAGTTTAAGTCACGAGTTCGGGTTAGTTTACTTGAGGTCAAATTCATCATATTGGGTTTTCTCCATCATTTGTCACAACAAAGAGCCTCTTGAATGATAATGGGGTTGATTACATGTTTTGCTAAGAGAGTCGAAAAGAGAGAGATAATGGCGCCTGCATCACATCGGTTCGGCCTCGTACTCTAAAGAAAAGAAAAGTGTGCGTTTGATGCGCTTTATCTTCAAAAGAAGAGAAATCTTCTTATGACGTATGAACACAACAGTTCATGCCTCGTTCCTCAAAGAAAAGAAAAGTGTACGCTTGATGCGCTTTATCTTCAAGAAGAGAAATCTTCTTATTATGACCATTCTCATCAACATGCTTCATACTTTTTCCATGCGCTTGATCATCAAGTGAACCGGGCTATCATCGATTGTTTTCTCATTCCACTTGCTCGTTTATAATGAAGATGGCGACATCATGTGCTTATTTTGTGGAGAGAAGTGTGAATAGAACATTAGGATGATTTTCACTTATTTAATCAAGAATGGCAACTCCGTATGCAATTCTTGAGGGGAGAAAAGTGTGAAATTAATGCATGGTTGATTATTATTTGAGAATTTAAATGGTCATACGGCTCTAAACTCATGTAAGAACCGAGCTTCTACTTATCGGGTAATCTTCACATGGGTTTCTTCTTAAGAGCCGTTAGTTGACATCTTCACAAGCTAATATGAGTTTATTGACAAAGTGCTTCCGGTTAATGCTTCACGTGTACATCAACATGATGATTCCAACAACCTTACATTCTTGTTTGATGTGATTGTTTGCTTGGTATTACCATTTCGTGTGTTCGTTGCGGCACGATTCTTGATTTCCTTGATGAACATCTTTCTGTTCTTGTTTGATTGGGAGGGATTTTAGTTAAGGGTTTGCAAGATGTAAGTTGATTGGGATGCTTTTGGTGATGTTCTTGTTTTGGTGAGTTGAAGATGTTAACTTTCTGCTCCCCATTGGACAATCTTGAAGAAGGTCGAGTCTGATCGGTTCTACATTTTACTCGCTACATGTTAGAAGACTAAAGGCGAGTTGCATTTAACATTCTAAAGACTTCTTCTTAATTCATGGCATTTATCAAGCAGTTGTCGGTTTAGGGAGAGCACTAATTGGGGAGAGTGATATGTCGAATTTAATCCCCAATTAGACTTGCTCACGTGTTCTTGACAGAGTTGATTCTCGAGATACATCGAGTTCAAGTGTTCTTCTCATAAAGATTTCAAGTATTTGGGCTTTCAAAGAGTTCTTGATTACGAAGTATCAAAACCAAAGAAGGGGAAGGAGACACGCATCTAAGCGAGTAAACTTTGATGAACTTAATACTTCTAAGTAATTGAAGATATCCGGGAAGACAAATGTTATTACATGAGAGAAACTCAAGGTTTGACTCATGGCGAGTAAACTTGATGAACTTAATTCTTCTAAGTGATTGAAGATATCCGGAAAACAAATGTCATGACCGAGAGAAACTCAAGGTTTTACTCGTCAAGGCGTTTAGTGTTCTTATTCCAACTCGTGGGGAAGAGATGTAAGAGTTAGTTTTGATGATGAAAGAGGTACACAAGTGTGTGATGATTTTGATGTTATCACAATCATCGGGGAGAGATTGTGTACATTGGGGATGCTCATTGTTTTACTTGAGGGCTTAATATGTGATTTAGAGATATAATCACTTATTCGGTGTTGACATCCGAGATTGTCACCCGAGAGATAATCGGTGATTGACTGCTTCTTCAATGTTATCGGTTATTCTCTCTTTGGGCATTCGGTGCCGGGTTCTTGAGCTTCATACACTTTCTTGGGGGAGAAAAGTATACATCGGGGTTATTCTTTGGCTATTGGACTTAATCTGCTACTTGATGGTATAAGTTTCTTTGTCTTGGTGGTATGTGTATTCGAGTTCGTGAGCTCTAGTCTAAGAGATCCGTGCATCAATTCAACTACTCGGGAAGTTGTCTCTTGAAAACTTTTGGAATGGATTGCGTCGGACTTGGTGGAATGAAATTTGAGAAGGATTATTTATGAGTGGGATGATATGTTCTTTGTTTTGTTGATGATATAACCCGAATGGAGATCCTCGATTATCGTTCTTAAATGGAGCGGTAGATTTATGATAATGGTGTGCTTCCTTGTGCACTGGCTAATGCAAGCTTGAAATAGAGCTTGAATCGCTCATCTTAAGGATTTTCGGTTTGGGGAAGGCGCGAGTCTCACTTTCGGATGGTTCAATTTCTTTCTTCAATGCAAGAGCCTCGGAAGCTTTGGTGGTGAATGTTTAAGAGTTGATGACTTCTATCTTCTCTGACGTCTTTTCGATATCCTTATCTCGGTACTCGTATCATCATCTTCTTTTACTATATCATCTTCTCTATCTTTGTATATATTTTTCAAAAACAAAATACAAAAATATAAAACCATCAAAACAAAATAGAAAAATATAAAACCTTCAAAAACCCATAAAAATCGAAAAATTTCAAAATACCAAAATATGTTTTCTCATGACATGTCTTACTGTATCGATAACATCTGGTCTTAGAAATGTCATTCAATAATGGCAGGGACCATAGATGAAGTTCGACGAGGAGGTGTAAATATTCTTTTCAAAACATGTCTCGAACTATGACTTCGATTATTTGCATCAGTAACCGGGCTTAAAATTATGGCTTGCGATTACTTGATTGTGACCGTGCTTAATTTATGGCTTGCTATTATTTGAGATAGCAACCCGTTCTTTTAAAGAAAGGAAAGTCTTGCGCTAAATCAATTTTCAAATATTTCGTGCACTTATCCTAAAATACATTGAGAAAGTATGTCGAAGGATCTTTGTTCCTACACAAATGTTTTCCGTCTAAAATTCTTGAGAAAAATATTTGTTGTATTTCAAAATGGTGGTAAAATGAGTTGCTTGATAAATCAATCGGGATCGAGTTTTCGTATTATTCATAAAAACTCAATCGATGACTTCAACACTTTTAAAGTTTTCAAGAAAAGAGTCATTGATTGAGGGAAGAATATTTTCAAATTTATATCATCTAACGGACTTTCTTAATTATCCTCGTGTTTATCTCGAAAAATATAATTGCCTATGTTGAAGGACTAGGTTTCTAGGATATGATTGTTAGGTTTAGATGATTAAAGTTTGATGAACACTTAATTCCCATGCTTTATATGATCCGATTGACATGTTGAATTGACTTTTATTAGTCGATTGTTGTTTGGGTGATGTCGACCACCATATATACATATGTGTGTTCACTAGCGTATGCGGTATATTGGTTATAAGAATGTTCCCAATCCGGATCCCACAATTGAAGATGATTGGATGCCGAAAGGAAAGGGTAGCGATATCTTGGGTTGACAAATGAAGAAGCGGAGCTTAATTGGACTTCAATGGAGTTGGCATAAATGCAACGTAAGAGGTCTCACTTGCATCGTGAGATGGTTTTCTTAAGTGATTGAAGAAACGGAGCTTAATTGGACCTCGGTTGGCATTCAAAATGCAACATAAGAAGAAGTCTCACTTGCATATCTGAGCGGTTTTCTTCAAAGCCCTACAAAGAACAACGAAGCTTCTCAACCACCTAACGAATCTTTATGCAGGATACCATTTTAAACAATTTTGAGTAAATTGAATTAAATTGTTTTGAAAATGGAAAATATTATTTTGAAAATATATTGGACTAATTTTTGAAAATCACGGACTTCTTGTTATCAAAACCTAAGTCACTCAATTATTGACTTATGTCATGGAGTGAGGGGGAGAGTGATTTAAATTTAATATTTTCAAACAATATCTATTCATAAAAGTCCGTTTTGTACAACAAAAAGTGGTGATCTAAAGATTTAATGTTATGTCATGGTATGATATTTTTCTTTAGAATCAAGGTCTTTCAAAATGAAATCTTTTCTGTTCTTGTTTGATTGTGAAATTATTTTGTTTTACTTAAAAGATCTCTTAAAAACTATCATACCTGACACTAACAATCTTTAATGTCTTAAAATGGTCCATATCATCATCTTTCAAAATTGAATCTTGCCACGTCTTTCCCAAAATTTTATAAATGATTTAAATCGGTTGGGATCACAAATCTCAAATGGTTTGATATTTCGATCGGGTAGAGATCGTGTTTTAAATCTCAAATCTGTTTTAAATGGAATTGGTTTTAGTCCTTTTAAGGCACTCCTGCCTCCATGTGCCAAACGATTTCAAATACATAATGCACATGTTGAGGAGGAGGATTTATCCAAAAACCGGATGAGTATTTAAACAAGGCCACATTCTCCATGTTTTCTAAACCGTATTAAATCACTTGGGATCCAAAATCTCAAAGGGTTTGATATTTTGATCGGGGAGAATTTGTGATTTAATAATGAAATTTGATAAAAGTTGATCGTTTGAATCGGTTAATGCAGTCGCTCTCTCATATGTGCTAAGCGCTTTCGAATCTTGAAGCACATATTGAGGGGAACAAAACCATCGAGTACAAAAGTTTTTAAAGAGATTCATAAAGTACCTTGATTGTGTTTTCAAATGGTTTTCTTAATGGATTTTGTGATTGTGGATGTGCTTCAAAGAACTCTTGCCTCTATGCGATAAAAATGATTTCAAAATCTTATGCACATATTGAGGGAGAATTTTACCAAGAAAATCAAATGGCTTTTAAATGCGAAATTGTGATCAAGAAATTATTTCAAAGAAATTATTTCAAAGAACTCTTGCCTCCATGTGCCAAACAATTTTATATCATATGCACATGTTGAGGGGAGCATTTCTAAAATGATCAAAACTATTAAGGTACATAATGCTTTGATCTCGTATCACAAGTACCTTGATTGTTTTTCCAAATGATTTTCAATTGGTTTTAAGGAAGAATGAACTGTACCAAAAGACCGACCAACTTACTTTATGCATGGTGTTATAAGGATGGTTAGGTTAGGTATTTGTTCCCACGATCCGCGAGCCGGAGGGATCTACCGAGGGCGATCCACTAGATAGTGTAGAGTCCTTAGGTATATTGAAAAAGGAGAAAAGTGAGATACGGGAAGAGTGCGGATGAGACGTAGCTAGTCTTGGAATAAACCCAACAAGGTTCTAGTTATGAAGTCTCGGTAAGCTTGAAGGGTTGAAGAATGAAAAAAGACTGAATGTGAAAAGGGTGAAAAGAAATAGCCCTCCATCAATTCAACTTTAGGGCGAAACCGGGTTCAATACATATACTCTTGGTGGTTACTAAGGTAGCGCTGGTATTGAAGACAAGGCGTCATGGACCCGATGGCCTTGCACTTCAACTTTCCAAACCACTCAAGTTCCTCTTAAAGGGATTGTTTCATTCTCACGGGAACCGACATTATCTATCAACTTTCTCTTAGAGTTGTTGATATTGAAGAAGAGACCCTCTCCTAGTCTCCGACACAGAACCAAATGTGCACTAATTGAGTCTAGAGCCAAGAGATCATCCACAATATCTCGTTAGGACACTAAATTCTTGAAGACTTCTTTGTTTCACACAATGTGGAAAGTAAGTATATATTAAGAGTCCCGCATTATCCTTGTGGTATTGCGAGAATATCCGAGTGGTATGTAAAGTATTCACGATGAAGATGGAAATCCTTCTAGAGCCAACATCAAACAAGCTCTTGGTGGGTGACATGTGAGATCTTCTCGTAGATCAAACTTGTGACAAGCGGATAGAAACAATGGGCGATTCGGTCTTGAATCAACCTTGGTCGAGAATGGAATTGACGAATACTTTTGGAAAACCATTCGATGTGCAAACCTTCTTTTCTCTAGCACGTCGAATGTGTACTTATGTTTTCAAATTCAAAAGTATCTCCGATTGAAAAATACTTTTAGAAAAACCGTTCGACTAGCGAATCTCCTCTTTTCGCTAGCACGTCGAATGTGTATTATTTTCAAATATAAAAGTGTTTTGCTTGAAAATTGATTTTCTCATAAAACCTTCGGTATTACAAAACTCTTTCTTCTAAGCAATACGCGATTGCTTTTAAATCATTTTCATCAATCGGTGAATCTCGATTATTGGTTCACTCACTCCGTGTTGTCTTCTTTGAGGCGTTCGGTTTGAGAACGACTAGAACAGTGCGAAACCTGTCAAGGAGATTCTTAGGAATCCTACGATCACAAGCGATATTTATCTTGATCAGCGAGAACCGTGGGCGTGTACCTCAATTCAACGAAAGTGGTCAAAGACACTTTCGTGTGTTTTATTAACTAGCTTGTTGTTTGCGGTACATTTGACGGTTGCGGTGATCGAAATTGAGGAGTCAATCAATGCCGCATGCTCACAACATCCACACTTAATTTGAAGAAATCATGGTGGTGCATATCTACATAACACGGCTCGATATTTCATACTATGCTTATGCTTATTCTTGCAAATATCATGAACCATAAGGCTTCCGCTACTACGATGGAAAGATGTCATGATTCAAAGTGTGAGCATGTCGGTCCGAAGTCACAACCTCACATGATGGCAACACAATAAAGGGTGATCCAGAGAGATTTCTTTGTGATGATCTCAAAGAAAGCTCGAAGATCATCAAAGATGTGGATCGGTTCAAAGACCTCCACCGAAAGTACAATGCACTCGGACTTTGAAGTTGCACTACTAAAGCACAAAAGATTGTGAAAGTGAAGAATTCAAGTCTCGAGCTCAAGAACAATGTCAAGAATAGAATGCTAGGATTGAAATGTAAAACATGGGGTGACCTCCATAGGGAGATTGTTAGGAATTAGAAAATTCCATAGTGAAGAGTCGGTCACCCCAAATGTTATCTAGCTTAAGTTAGCTCGTAGACTTGTCGTTAGTTTAGTTATTTAGTAGTTTATTTATTAGTTTGTAGCGTAGTATAGCTTAGTGCAACACCGTGGAGGAAGGACGGGTCTTTACCCACTGTATGCACGATCCACGGTCCGATGGGAGGACGGTATGTTTGTAACTATAAATACCCTTCCATCCATGGAAGGGTGGTGCTTCAATCTAATACTCTACATTTTGTGAAGTAACTCTCTACCAAGAAAACACCCAACTCTCTAACTTTCTCTCTAATGGCTAATATGTATTTTGATCTCCCAGAGACCACCCAATCATCAAACACAATAAAATAAAGATCCTACAGGTTTACTTAGGTTTTACTACTCCTTAATTATCTCCTATTGGTGGTTGAATTGTCACGTCCTTATTCTTAGTTGCGTTGTGTGTCTAAGGTTGTAGGGTATCGTTCTCCCTAACTCTTTGAACTTACCAAGGGTCTCGTCTACAAAACCCACTAGGATAATAAACTCTTACTCTAAGGCACTCTTTGGATGGTTTAGCTTACAACTACTCAAGTTCAAATTCTAAGGTTCACAAGATTTAATCAAGCATTAAGTACACAACGAATGACCTATCGCATTACTAGATCATTAATCAACTAAGATAAGAAACAACCAATCAATATTCAATAATTAAGTTTCATATTCCCTAGCAAACACACAAGTAAATTAGCGGGACATGGAGAACATGTGAGTTTGATAGGACTCCTTGAGATCGTTTTGAGCCTTAGGGTTTAACAATAACATAGATAAAGAACATGCATGTGAATTAAACAAACAACTATGTTATTGACACAAGGTTTCATTCACCATCACCTCAATTATATTAATAACGTGTTACCTAAATGTAACAGGATCAAAGACTTCTTTGATCTTGGGGTTAACTAAACTAACACTAACCTAAGTTTACAAAGAACTACACGCCTAGACACACACACACTTTAGTCGACTACATTATGGAAGACTTAATTAATAAAACCTACACCCATGTCCTCTTTATATACTAGAGGATTAGGGTTTACAAATCTCTCGAAGGACTAAATAATAAATATTCTTTTTCAATTAAGTCCTTCCATCTTTTGTAGGTTTCATCTTTGTCACTTTAAGTCCCTTTGTTTCATTCTTATATGTACTTTGTCTCATCAAATCAATAAACCCAACAATCTTCCCTATTTGATGATGACAAAACAAACACGGTTCTTATACGAACTTCCTAGGCGAAGTAGCGAAGTTGAGATAATTAAATCTCACCATGAATGAAACAATCTTGTCTTTCTTTGTCTTCCCTTAATCCATGCCACGCCACTCCAACATCTCTTCCCTTTTGTTATCAACAAATAGAGAATGTAAGCAATAAAACTTCCCTTGGTGGTGCATGAACATCAAATGATTCTTCAAATCATAAGCTCCTTGTAATGATCACTTGTGAAGAAAACAAAATATAACAAACTTGATAAAGAAGTAGAATAACCCAAACTTGTGTCTTATGTCTTGTACTATCCACGTGACGTCGAACTTATACCACAACCAAAAATATAAGTAGATCGCAACCTCTTGACAAAATCCTCATCTTCAATGAGACACTGAGCACTACAATGTAACTCCTTTAAGTGATAGTTAACTAGGTCTTCATCCATCCACCCCTTGACCTATGAAAACTAGATTTTGCAAGTCTTCGTCAACATCTTTTAAGCACGAACAAGTTATCTCCAAAGTGTAACACCCACTTTAAGATATGATAAAATCACGAATCTGTGTTACTCAACTACAATATCAAACAGGTTATGATCAATCGTCTTCGTAATCACCTATTCAATAAATCTCCAAAACGAGCTTTTTAAATCCTTTTAAGAACAAAGTCCATTCTCCTTGTGTGTGTGAACCAAATCCCATGTGTGTGTCGCCAAAGATCCATAATAATAATTACGCTCGACTTCCCCACCACTAGCATTATAAACTTGACTCGTGATGCCCAGAGCTACTCCTCGACCAAACAAAGAAGTGAATTACACAACAAATAGCATACAACCTTGATCTTAACAATAAGCTTCCATCGCTATGTATTCTTTATTCAAAGCGGTTATTCCATAGACTTTTATAATCCAAGTATAGACTATAAAGTTCAAAAATATGACAACGTGAGCGACTTAGCTTCCATCATACCTCACATGTCAAAGAGCATCTTTCAATATATAACAATTAATAATTGTAACAATAGCTCATGCAATTACAAACCTCCTATGATAGCATGAATATTAAGCGTAGGAACATCTGGATCCACGACATGACCACAAATCAAGACTTACTTTGTCAACATAATCATGCTCCCACCGTCCAAATAAACCATGCTCCCACCGTCTAAATAAACCAAACCAAGATGAGATATATAATAACCAATAAGGTATGACTACCATGTAATACTCTTTTCTTGACCAATAAGATCGAGATCGCGCTTGTGTAACCAAACGCCTTACAAAACAAACCTTCGCGATCGTCGTTGACAATACTATCTTCCAACGACATGAATACAAACACTTGGTAGCATTAAGTACAAGGTAGAGTAAACGCAGGTTGTAATAAAAGCGCGGCGGTGGTAGCGAGATAACTAGCGATGCGTGGAGCGAGAAGCCTGCGGTGGAAACAAACCTACTAGCGATGCAAGTTTGGCGTGAACATTATAATCATCTCGAACACTTTAAAGCCCTATGATGCTTCAATGCCACGTTTAGATGTTCATGAGCTCAACTTTAACCTCGTCATAATCGAATCGGTTTGAACATGTCAAGCAACCTAGCGATATTTTTCCATCTAATTTTACCTTCCTAGCCCGATAAACCCGACTTGGATCACCCGGCATAAAGCGGATAGCGGCGGTGTTAATGTATCACATATAGAGATCGAGAAACCATAATTTATTAAATCCTCGTTTTATGCATAGCAAAATGGTGATGGCGTCATCCATTCTCTAAACAAACCAAAGGTCTCACGTGTTCTTGGGCGACAACGGTCATCTCGTATTATCGTTTATTTAACACCAAAGGCAGTGCATGGATTAAATCCCTAAGTAAGTGACAAAGTGTTATGAAACCGCCCCACAACCGATTTAGGTATCTTTGTAATTTAAAAGTATAGCATGAAAGTATAACCGACCATGATGAATGACAATTCGGTGATTAACAAGAATAACATAGATCCTACCACCGACCCATGATTAAAGATTGCCAATTAATATCCAATCTTGAGCCACGAATGATATTGGACCAATTAATATCATGTATTAGATCGTGAAATTGTAGATTCCACGAAAAATACTTTAACATTTAACAAAGAACAACAACGATAAAAATAATAAAGCTTGAACCCTAAAATTTCAAAATTGAATTGGTAAACATGTTTACTGCCCAACTCGACGACCGTAACTTTAACATAAAAGATCGGATCAACGATCCTCGGTGAAACGCTAGATGGGTATATAGAAGCGTCCACCAAAAATTTCGTCACGATCCAACGGTTAACGAAAAAGTTATGATCGTTACAAAAGCAGTCCTGCGAAGCCTTACGAAAATTTTCGGTTTCAATTTTTTCATCTTTCGCCACATAAAACCTTGCGAATCCCTAGGTAACGAGCTCCCAAGCTCGATACCAATTGTTGAGTTTGATAGGACTCCTTGAGATCGTTTGAGCCTTAGGGTTTAACAATAACATAGATAAAGAACATGCTGCGTGAATTAAACAAACAACTATGTTATTGACACGGGTTTCATTCACCATCACCTCGAATTATATTAATAACGTGTTACCTAAATGTAGCAGGATCAAAGACTTCTTTGATCTTAGGGGTTAACTAAACTAACACTAACCTAGGCGTTTACAAGAACTACACGCCTAGGACACACTTTACCTTTAGTCGACTACATTATGGAAGACTTAATTAATAAAACCTACACCCCATGTCCTCTTTATATACTAGAGGATTAGGGTTTACAAATCTCTGAAGGACTAAATAATAAATATTCTTTTCAATTAAGTCCTTCCATCTTTTGTAGGTTTCATCTTTGTCACTTTAAGTCCCTTTGTTTCATTCTTATATTTACTTTGTCTCATCAAATCAATAAACCCAACAAAAGATGATATTTCCACCTGCAGAGCCAATACATGTGAAGGAGCAAAAGAAGTTTGAAACTCATGGAGAGCAACTTGAAGATCAAGACATTTTCCAAGCCGCAACCGATTTTACCATCGATGATATTTCCACCGCAGAGCCAATTCTTGCCACTGCAAGTGAAGAATTTGATACTTTGAAGGATAATAAGGGTAAATCGGTTATGGAAGATGTACATCAACCTAAAGGAAGGTTTCAAAGAAAAGACAAGTTCAGATTGATCATGATAGAGAACTTGCTAAGAAGATTTCGGAAGATCAAATTGCTAAAAGAGTTCTTTGAAAAGAAAAGGTTGAAAGAAATAAAGTTGCTAGCTTTTGGAAGCTCAAAGATTGGATAGAATGGAAGATCTTGATTCAATTTCCAACATTCAACCTCTTGTTATGAAAGAGAAGCTCGAGTTTAGTTATGTTCCTCTCGAAGAAGATATTCGGTTTACGGCGGATAATAATCCGAAATCAAGAAAAGGCAATTGACCTTGTTGGCGATGCATCTTTAGCGAGGAACAAAGAGCGCTCGGTTGAAAGATTTCATTATGATGAAGAACAATCAAGCACTTGATAATGTAATCGATTCGATCAAGAAGAATCGGAAGAAACAAAGACAACCAACCAATGCACAAATACTTGCATATATGAAGACTTATTGTTGTCATGTTGGTAGCTGAAAAGGCATCAATTCATAGGAATGTCGATGATCAAGTTGAAAGGGCTTACTCTGAGCTGTGAAACAAGATAAATCTTTTATTCCAATGGGTTACGAAGAAGAAGAAAGAATATTTCCTAGATTGAAGAGAAGGCCAAAATCGGTGATTCTCAAACTATTAAGAAGACTAAGGTTGATGAAGATCATACAAAGTCTAATGAAGGAGATTCCCTCTTGAGAAGTTCACTAAAGATCAAATGATGAAATGATTGTGATCGAAGATGAGATTTTATCGAACCACCGCAAATTCGACATCCTATCATTGATTGGGAAGTTTACATCGCTAGCAATCTTGCTTCAACATGGAAGATTACAAAGTGGGAGGAGAAACTTCATCTTTCATAACATTTGAAGATCTTATTAAAGCTTTTGTGAGAGATGACCTTAATACATTATGGAAATTAGTTCAAGAAAGGTTTAATGGTCAAGATCTCAAAGATACAAAGGAGATGCGATTATGGGTAAATCTTAGAAGGCTTTTGAACCAAATCTTGATGATGACTCTTTGGAAAACCTTATTCACATGTCTTGGTACAAAATGGTTTTATTATGATTCATGTGATGTTCATCATGTCTCTACGACTAATGGAGAAGACTTTTCATGCTTCTTTTGAAAGAATATCCACTTAGAGTGGAGCTCTTCTGATAATGTTAAACTTACACATACGAGTTAATGAAGACAATGAGAAGGTCGAGCATTATTACAAAGGCTTCAAGATCGGTGTTCAAGAGCTATACAAAGTTAAGAGAAAAGAAGTGAAGTGTTTGATTGAATTCCCAAATCCTTGAAGTTAATACATATTGAAGAAATTTATTGATTTGCGAGAAATCATAAGTTTAGGGTAGGATTGTTGGGAATAATCCGTTACCACGGATAGTAGTGGTTTACATTTGCTTGGTTTAACACTAGCGGTGAAACATATTCCCATGCAAGTTATTTATTACCACTGCTATTAGTTTATGATATGGTTAAACGCGTATTGATAAGTATAGAATAGATTTCGTATATTCTATTATGTTAGCTATATACTTATCTTGTAAATGACTCCTTGTAGTATAAAAGGAGATCCTAGGTCATTGTCTTAGGTACGTATTACTTTACAATATTACCTACGAAAGCTTTAAGGTGTAACCCTAGTGATACCAAGATCACTCGTATTATTTCATTAATAATATTGGAGCTTGAGTTTTGTGTTAACTTGTGTTTACTCTCATACATCATATAATTTGTCTTCTAAGTATTACTTAAGTAAATTCCGCTTGCTTGATAATATTATACAAAATATCATTGACACACGGAGAGTGTCTTAGATCCAACAGAACATGCAAGCATACACACAAATAATCAAAGACATAATTGTATTAATGAAGTAAAACACTTATCTTGGTGTAAGATAGGGTTTGGAACCTAAAATCTTGTAAAAACAGACCTTGGTTCGGTTTAGGTTTTACTCCAAAAGACTACACACCAATCTTGAAAAATTCGGATTCTATATATAAGATTACACATGCGGCGGCGCCTTATGTTTTGTGGCCGCCACGTCGGGTCGCCGTCGTTAGGGTTTCGTCTTGACCACGTTAGACTTGCGGCGTCACCTTATGCTTATGTGCCGTCCTCTTGACTTCGACGCCGTCCGGATTGCATCTAGGTCGTTTGAGTTGCGTCGGCCTACTCTTTTATAACTTGACGTCGTCGCTTGAAAATAGGAGTTTTGGTTTCGTCCGTCACAAAATCCTCCGACGGCGTCGCGATTAAGCGATGTGTGATCGCCTTATGTTTTTAGCGACTTTGAGTGTCTCGATTCGACTTTGGCCATTTTCTTCGTATATTCGCCTTTCGTCAAATAAGTGCCATTACAACATTTTGCCTTCAAGAGACCTAAAGGTGAAAAGGAGCGATATTAAGCAATAACGGATACAAAGTGATCAAATAAGGGCTTAGCGACCCTCAAAAGGTACCTTTTAAAACCTTATCAAATATCCCTACACTTGGTATTTGCTTGTCCTCAAGCAAATGTGCTTTAACCAATTAATTTATAAGTTAGAGGTCATGAAGCATTGGTTTAAAACAGTCCACAACACATATAAGCCCCACAAAAGTCATAACAAACACGAAAATCACATACTAGCACCTCTCATGGGGTGTTTGGATACTCGCATCTCTCTGGTGTATATGAAATATAACAAATTGGAAATGGAAGATAAAAACTCATTACGGTCCTAGTACATAGATTACCATAGGCTTGAGAATAGATCAAACCTCCATCGCTTTGGCGTAAGCACCTAGGAAAGACTATCAAAGAGGTCTTTAAAGGGTTGTAACGTTAGGCTTACGGTAGGAAACAAAGGGTTTGGTGGGATAGGCTATATAGTGGTGGCAAGTCAAAATCTCTATGTTACAAGCATCTGAAGAATGGCGTTGCTAAGCGAGACTCGACACTCTAGACTCTAGCTAACCTGAAATAACCAAACATAAATTTAAAGGATAGATGTAGGATGGTGGCAGTATGTTTTTTTTTTTTTTTTTTTTTTCACTCTTTTTTTTTTTACTCTTTTACTCTACCATCCTCTACTGGTAACATCAAAATGATAGGGATTTATAGGCACATCCCTACACTTGAGTTTTATTACTCTAACACTAATTTGACCCGAATTGAAAAGATCAAAACACTTGGGGTACATTATTATGCAAACAAAGGAATTTGAATTTAACGTTCCTTCCGTCATTTCATAAACTTTAACTTTCCCATGAATCCCAATCGTCCCAAAGCGTATACAAAGGATATGACTCGACTTAGCAACTCATGCAAGCAACTAGATAATTGAACTAAGGGTTTAGGGTGATAACAATAATGCGCTAAAAGTGAGTGCATACAAGGTAGGCTAAGGCGATTTGGGTGTATATTTGGGGTGGGGTGTAAACAATGCTCTTCATTGATATTCGGAAAACCGAAACATCACGAGAACCGCGAAAAGGATAGGCTCGAGGGGTTAACTAGGGTATCGTGTACTAAAGATGAGTACAACGCAAAGGTGTGGGGAATTACTCAACCGATGTGGAAGAAGTAATTATATTACGAATTGTCGAACAAGGGTTATCCTAATGCCTCTTATCATTTAGTTATTCCAAACTACACAAGTGTAGTCTTACTAGCGATCTCGGGATGCATCACAAAACAAGTTCTAGAATCTAATATACTACCGGTTTACACTCTAAGCATTAAAGATGAATGCTTTTAATTCCTACTAATCTAAGGCGATCCTCATTTTGGGTTGAATTTAGGTGGTAAAGGGTTTTGTGCTAATCATGCAACTTCCTATCCGTGAGGCGCTTTTGTTAAGACTAATGGCCCACTCCTATATATCATGAAAAATTTAAATTTGGTGCCAAAATTACCCTAACGACATTTTCTCATGGTTTATTACACAAATACAATTGGACAAAGCAAATAATCAAGGATAAGTATAGTTTCAAAGTTCCGTTTTATTTTCCTCCTACATTTAAACCGAACATTGTCCCCAATGTTCCCGAAAGTATCAAAGGTATGATAATGGAAGGTAATTAAAAGCGAAGAAACTAGTACTCCACGATTAGCTCGGTAGGATCCGTGTGTGAAGTAGTGGTTAAATCCTTTCCAAGAAGAATGTGTGCGTGAAAAGCTCCTTCCAATCTTATGTATCTTCTTCTTGATAAATAAAACACGCACACTTGAAGAAAACAAACAACCCAGCGCATCAAACCGAACAAAGAAAAATCACAACACGATGTAATTCGGACTTAAATAAGATATAATGCTTGTGGAATGGATGTTTGCGATTTTCTAGAAAATTAAGACACGAAAAATTCCAAAATTTATAAGTAGCACGAGAAAGCGAGAAAGAGTAGTAGCGGTTTCTACTCCTCTGGCAGCGTCGGTTGCGTCTGACGCCGTTAGGTTATCATGACGAAGGTGCTGCGATTTTCTAGAAAAATTAAAATTTTTATCTTTAAAATCTGGAAAAATTTCTGCAATAACATCCATTATGACTCGATACAAGCATTTGACTCGAACAAACACACATGTATATCTTTTAAATAATTGTAATTCTCATGTTCACGTTTCTTTTGAAAACGTGTGTGATCCTCCTACACTTATCCCTTATGTAAAATACCTTTATATGTAATTAAGGCGAGGTTAAAGACAAAATAAAGCATTTTACAAATTCAAACATGAGAATAAACAATTAATAAAAGATATCGACACCTGAAATGAAAATGAAAAACAAATACACATGGGTTGCCTCCCAAGAAGCGCTTGTTTTTGTTAGTCACGAGCCGACTCTACCCTTATTTAACGAGATAAAGGGAAGTTTTCCTACACTTAAGTTTAAGTCTGCGGGTGGTAGTAGCGATCTGCACCCTTAGGGTGGAAATTTGCTACGTGAGGAGAGGTGATGGGTGATTTATGTGCTCAAAGGTGTGCTCCATTCATTATAACCTTACCTAATTCAATTGGTGTGGCGGGTGAATCAAATCTCTCTCTAAAATGGATCATCTTATCAACTTCAAAGATTCTTAGTTAAGGATCCATCTTGACCTAATAAACCGGTTTAAACCCATAATGTTTCTTGTTATCAACCATGAATGGGTGATATAAGTTATAAGGTCATGGGTTACTCTATATTAGCTTTCACTCTACATGGCCTAGAATCTACCACCTTTATCAAGCAACTACCGGACTATCTATTTTGATGGGTGGATTGGGGCTAATTCAATTCAAGATTCACATCTAAAGACGGAACATTGGGTAAGGTTTTGGTTGAGGCTCGGCTCATCAAAATTAAGAACTTCCTAGGACTAAGAGAGAGTCATGACAACAAGCATCTAAACCTACATTCTCTAGTGGCGTTTGGTCCAAGGTTCTCTATCAATCAGGGCTCCTATAGTCTCTTCTACTTCTTCCGGGTAAGTTATAGGTGATGTGTGTTCCTCAAGTGATAGTAGGGCTTGTGGGCTTGGAGTTTCCACCTTTTCTCCATTATATCTAGATCTCTAAATGTTTGAAATCTATCCCACACATGCAACTAGGTATTTTAGCTTCAACCATCTCACAATCTTGTTTGGGTTTAGGTTTCATGTTCTTAAAAACTAGGTCTTTTGATCATGATGCCTAAGGTTAGATAAATCCTTCTTATCCATTTCCTCAAGTTGTAACAAGCGAAGGTTTATGCATAGGAGGCTTTTACGAAAATTCTAAAGATTGTGTCACTAAAAGGAGTTGATCTTGACAGCGATCGTTGAATAGAAGCCACACAAACACAAAATATATCAAATCCATCCAATCTTACACCCTTCTGCTTTGGATATCTTTAAGATCACTCACAAATTTATCGAACAATGAAAACGAACCCGACTTGCGAAATTCAATTGTTCCTCATTTATTAATGATTCAAATGCAACTTCACTTGCCATAGCGACAAATGAAATTCTGAACACAAACACAAAGAAGGGGATAGACTACAAGGAAGCTAATAAAAGAAAAGAAAAATCTCACTTGATAGAAATCTTGTGAGTAGACCTAAACGAGATATAAATCAAGCCTAAACAATAACTATTCCCGCGGCGCGCCAAAAACTTGATAACGCTACGCGTCGTTTGGGGTCAAAGGAACTTCCTTTTCTTGACAAGTTTTATAACACCCTAGGCGATGAACCTAATCATTGTAGTGTAGTATTAGGGTAAGCCACGGTATTGATATCGTTCTCTATGGGAATAGTGTCGTTAGGCTGAAGTGTATGTCGATTTAAGTCTAAAGGTGAGGGATGATTATTTTTGTATTTTTATATTTTATGGAATGGAAAGGTACGAATCTCAGGGTTTGGATTTGGGGGTTGGTATTTCTACCGATTACTCTACTTATCTAATTATCTAATCTAAGGTGTATGTAGTCTATGTCTAATTATTGTGTGCTCGTATGATAGTTTAAAGATGTGTTTACTTAGGTTTTACTACTCCTTAATTATCTCCTATTGGTGGTTGAATTGTCACGTCCTTATTCTTAGTTGCGTTGTGTGTCTAAGGTTGTAGGGTATGCGTTTCTCCCAACTCTTTGAACTTACCAAAAGGTCTAGTCTACAAAACCCACTAGGGATAATAAACTCTTACTCTAAGGCACTCTTTGGATGGTTTAGCTTACAACTACTCAAGGAGTCATATTCTAAGGTTCAAAAGATTTAATCAAGCATTAAGTACACAACGAATGACCTATCGCATTACTAGATCATTAATCAACTAAGATAAGAAACAACCAATCAATATTCAATAATTAAGTTTCATATTCCTAAGCAAACACACAAGTAAATTAGCGGGACATGGAGAACATGCAAGCATACACGCAAATAATCAAAGACATAATTGTATTAATGAAGTAAAACACTTATCTTGGTGTAAGAAAGGGTTTGGAACCCTAAAATCTTGTACAAACAAGCCTTGGTTTGGTTTAGGTTTTACTCCAAAGACTACACACCAATCTTGAAAAATTCGGATTCTATATAAAAATTACACATGCGGTAGCGTCGCTTATGTTTTGTGGCGCCGTGGTCGCCGTCATTGGGGTTTCGTCTTGACGCGTTAGACTTGCGGCGTCACCTTATGCTTGTGGCGCCGTCCTCTTCGACTTTCGGCGCCGTCTGGATTGCATCTAGGCCGTGCGAGTTGCGACGGCCTACTCTTTTATAACCCAGCGTCGTCGCTTGAAAATAGGAGTTTTGGCTTGTCCGTCACAAAATCCTCCGAAGCGCGTCGCGATTAAGCGATGGCCGCCGCCTATGTTTCGGCTGACTTTGAGTGTCTCGATTCGACTTTGGCCATTTTCTTCGTATATTCGCGCCTTTTCGTCCAAATAAGTGCCATTCCACATTTTGCCTTCAAGAGACCTAAAAAGTGAAAAGGAACGATATTAAGCAATAACGGATACAAAAGTGATCAAATAAGGGCTTAAACGACCCCTCAAAAAGGTACCTTTTAAAACTTGTTATAGTTACAAGTCCTAAGTCACATTTGTCCAATTGTTTGAAGTTGAAGTGAAAAGTTACGTGAACATGTTAATTTTGAAATTTCAAACTCCAATTATTCACTTAACACCCAACATATTAACATTTGTAAGCTTATATGAAACATCGGTGTTTGTGACTTATCGTAACATTTAACAAGTAACATATGCGTGCGGGCCAAAATGTAGTGAGCGATTGGGTTATGTGTAACAAGGATCCTTATGCGTGAAAAGAAGCTTATGCGTGGGAGTAAGCTAAAGCGTAAGACCAAGCTTATGCGTAAGAGTTTCTTACGCGTAAGACAAGTTCAAAGGCTTTAGGCTTACACGTAGGAATAAGCTAGATGTTAGGCATATAGTTTTACTCTTAAGAGTAAAGCTTATGCGTAACAAGCCTTGTTTATGAATATCTTTCCAAGATACGCGTAATCCACTGTAAACCTCTTATGCGTAAGAGTTATGCGTAAGATTTCTCTTAGGCGTAACCTTTACGCATAAAGCAATCATAAAGCGTAACGGTGTGAACACCTAATGATTCGACATTACGAATAATTAACTTTGTTAAATATAAACATGAAAACTTGATATGAGCTTAATTCCAAACATCTTTTAGATCATAAAGCAAGCACAAGAACATATCGGATACACACGAAAGACTTAGGGTAAAATTTCTTAAACCATAAACCCTTAATCTCTGCGTAAGAGATATAGCTACACAAATCAAACAAGAATGTTTCTAGAGTGTCCTAGATGTCATATGAGTGCAATGGAACAAGATATATCACATTTCCACCACGAATCGGAAGATTCATGGGATATGA